>WEIV01008976.1:187133-259227 GCA_013390005.1 Calyptomena viridis | reverse complement strand
TGCAAACAAATACATGTTTGCAAAAACTGTAACATATAATGCATATATATAACATATATATAGCATATATAACATATAATGTCTTCCTTCCAACAGTGAGTAGCAAGGAGACATACTGGAGTGGCGCATGCTTCCTATACCACCTCTGAGGGGAGCCATTATCCAACAGTTCTGATTAACGTCAAGGATTGCATAGGCTGATTCTACTTCTGTTTAGGTGATGTGAATCAAAAATAGTCTGCAGCCACATAGTCTTCATGGCACATTTCAATAGAACGGACACAAAATATTCCTAAAATCTTTGCAGTACAATCTGTTTTCAATATGGTGCAAGGATGAGAAAGAGTCAAATGAACCTGTAGAGAAAAAAACCTTTTAGTTCTTTTTCATTTCAATATCTGGTTGTGTGTAATTTGGTGAAGCTTATTCAGGAGAGAAGACATTCTTAGCCACTCAAAGTTTGTTTACATATAACTAAACAAATAGAGAATATTACTTTGATTTCAAAATCTGTTTTAACGGTACTTTCTCCATCTATCTGAAGTTGAATCCATGTTCTGAAGTTTAGAGTTTCATTTTCAGTTGAAAAATCACCATGAATGACATGCATAATTTTTTCAACCAAAATTTCGTTTGGAAAGGTGAGGGGAGGTGTAGAAGAAGGTGGAGGGAAGAGAGATGAAACAATTCAACTAACAGGTGGGGAAATGACATATAATCATTATTGGTATGTTATGACTGATGTTCACAAAGAAAATATCCAATGACTTCATGCACTTTACATTACGTTTTAGACTACTGGAGTTTGGTTTTTAAATATTCTTAAGTGCCGAAGTGTCATGATATACTCTTAGAAATATAATTTGTTTATTGATAAGACAAACAGCAATAGGACTAAGAAAATGTCATTCTTAATTACAGCCCTCTAAGAAATACTGTCTGAAAAACTTTACAAGAACTGGGCAAATGATGTAGTTCAAGTCTGTATTGTATGGGAGAGATTAGTTAAAGCTTTTCTGTTGCTTTGAACATGTGCTAGTCCATGGGATATGTACTTCAAAAGAAGACTAAATATGTTTTATAGGTTGCAGTGAAGTCTAGAGTGACAGACATAAAAAACATTCCTTAAAACTGGAAAACATATATTTGAAATGAACCAGTGTTTTCAGTTATATTTTCTGCTTAACTTCTGTATTTGTTAACATTTTTTATTTTACACCTCCTAGAAGACAAATGACTGAAAAGTTGACTTTGAACAAACTTTAGGGCACATGCTTTTCAAATTACTCTAAAAGAAGTCATATTAAGTTGTTTCATCTTCACTCGGTAGGTCCTGCTAACCCTTAACCAGGCTCAGCAACAGTGTGATAATGTCAAGAAGAGCTTGCTGAGATCCTATAGAACAAGGACAGAAATATGAACAGACTAGTTAGTGTAGTTGGTAATTCTTTTTTTTTTCTCTCAGTAATGCTTTTTTCTTCTTAATGAAGGCTTGTCAAGAGAGTAAAGGTAATAGCGCCATTTCATATCTCCCATCTCTTTATTTCAGATGTGCAGAGCAGACCCCAAGCAGACTAGGGGTTCCTTCTCTTTCCTTCTATTTAGAGACTCTTAACAATGTTGAAATTCTGGGGTTTTGCAAGGAACAGAGGCACTTATATTTTGGAATTTGGACTTAGACTACTACTAGATCATTTCACACAGACTTCCAAAAAAATAGAAACCCCAAAACCCAATCATATGATAACTTCTGGCTGAACTCCTGCCCAACTTGAACTAAAGTCAAATATTGCTTTAGCTAAACTAAATCTCTCTTGGTCCTGGCTTTCAACTAAAACAGTTGTTATTTTTGTTTTGGTTTTTTCCTATTAAATGAACAAATATGCTTGGGATGTCCTTAAACGTCCGTGCACTGATTCACTCCAAAGTAATAGTAAATGATTTAGACAAATGATGTGAGTTACTGATTTCATGGTTGGAGAGAGTGAGTAAGAAGTGCACTCTGTCCCTTGGCTGTCATACACTACTTTACCATATCTCCATTAACATCTCAGTGAATGTGTTGATTACTGTTCTGGATTCTCTATTTATAAACTGTATGGAACTCTCATTGGAAAAACAAATTAGTAGTTTGGCTTATCTGTTTTTATCTCGGCACAATAAGCCATTTTTCCTAATCAGCTCATTTGAAGTGAAATGAAGGGGCAAGTTTCATTTGAATTCCACCAAACTACCTCCTGCCTACAACTGTACAACTCTTTGCTGACAGCTCGCACACTCAAAATTTGGGCAAGATTTGCATGGCCCAGTACCAAAATAACATATTACAGTAGTTTTTTTGTGTGCTTGAAAGGCATGGCTATGACCTAATACTAGCATTTCATCCAAATCTAAAGATCTGTTCCAATATATTCCAGTCAATCCTTACCTTGGGATTTAGGACTAAAGGCAGGGATTCAAAATTTGCTTTTATTTATGAACATTGTGTGGGAGACCTGCAGAGTTTAGAGCAGAATAACTTTCAAGTTTATAGAGATAAACATGCCATGTGCTTCTGGAAGAATCCTGATGGTTTTCTCAGATAACTAGTTCTATACTCACGAATGCATACATTTCTTTACAGCCACCTTGCCATGAAACATATGGGGAGAGAGGCTAAATGTCAAAAGACCTAAAAATTCAACCTGTAGTAAAATAGATAAAGATCAGCATTAAATTCAAGACAAAACATATTGGCATTTACCAAATTTGGAGAGGAAGACACTGCACTTCAAATTGCAAAGAACTTTTCAGAGGAATGATGAAAATTTTACTATAATTCCAAGTCACATGCTTGTACATTCCCGAAAATCTTATTATTCCCCTTCCAGTTTGTTTTTTTCATAGCATGGAAATGTTGAGATAGTTAACAGAAAGATTTGAACTCCAGTTCAGAGTGGGACAGGTGATATGGATTTATTTGGTTCCTATTGAAGAGTGCTTCCAGCAGCTGCTGAAATGGGAAGCAAACACATGAAGCCTGAGATGGAGGAATAGCTTAAGCCCAGATTTGTAACATAAAAGTTTTATTTCTTTTCATTACTAACTTGAAGATGAATCTTGTCAACTTTTCAAAAGTGTTATACATATAGATGAAACATACATATCTGCTGATTCAGGTCATAAATTGCAAACATCCAAGCCATGAAGTGAAAGGAGGCACTAACTTTAACCGTGTTGCCTAACAAAGCACTATTCCATTTTCAAGAGAGCAAAAGGATAGGGTCAAAATCTACAACCTGCTGAACAGACATGTATTGAGCAAGCCAAACAGTTTTCTATTAAATGGACCTTCACCTACTGGCACATTTATTATCTTAGTACAGGTAAACAAAGATGTCTCTATACTGTCTCTATAATAACCTGCTAAAAGTGTTACAGGTTCCTAGGTATTGTTTCCTCCTTCCTCTCATTCATTCTGTTCCTTTATCTTAATTCTGTTCTATTTGATCATTAAAAACAAAGGGCAGGTATTGAAAATATTGGGAGGAAAAAACCCAAGGAAGTCAAAGGAGTAACGGTAAGAAAAAGAAAATGCAATAATTGTTAAATCAAAACCTGGAAAGTATTTGGTTTCAATACCTTCAAGTTTTTCGAGTTTCTCAGTGAGATATTAAAAAATGTAGAGTAAACATTTAGTTTTTTTAATTTTTCTTGAAACATACTTGCCATTTTTCACCCAGCTGTGCTGCCAACTTTCTGACTGTAGTACAAACAGCTTTTCAGCTACTCTTACAATGGTGCATTCAGAAAAAGATGCATGTGCTAATGGCACCTGCACAGCCACTCATTTATGGCAGTCAAGAAGCAAGTGAACATGCCAATCAGATAATATATGCAGGGTGGATAACTATATATCTAACCACCTACCTGTGTGTGGTACTGTAGCTAAGTCAAGGCAGTGGGGTGACATGGAGGCTGATATGTTCTTCAGGGTGCATCCATTTTCTCTGCAGAAGGAAATTAGTTTTGCAATAGTAATGTATAATTTACATTACTAGTATAGTATAAAATGAGTTCTTAACCATCTGAGTTTCAGATTCAAAAAAAGAAAAATTAGTCTGAAGCAGTAGGCTTCTCAGCATCAAATCTATTTTATTCTTTTTCTTGTAATATAAATATCTTCAAATCTTTTTATATATATATATATTGTTATCTGCTTGTATTAAAGGAATAGTGAATTTGTCTGTATATATGTATACACACAATGTATATATATGTGTGTATGGTAAGTATATTTCTTCAATGCAAGCAGATGACTACAAAAAGAATGTTAATCTCTGATACTGAAAATATTAAGGCCTAGGGGATATTGACTAGACATGCTATTAGAGCTGTGAAATAACTCTTGCCACCAGTATTTCTAATGAAGACCAGCTGCAAATAGCTTTATTTTTTGTTCCAAAAGAGCATTCAAATTGTTTTTAATCCAGCTGAACTTTTGAGGGATTAGCTATTATATTCTCATTACTCTTTTCCCTGACAAATAACTTTCAGGAGCAATTCCATCATTAAACCAGTGCACCAAGCAGAATATTCCATTTCCTAAATGGAAAAAAAAATAAAACAAAAAAAAAAGCACAAACCCAAACACCAAAACCTCCAAAGAAATCATAAAACAAAAAATCAATCCAGCCTTCTACCTCTTTATAAATTCAGCTTAAAACTTTATATACTGTGCAGTCTTAGCTAATAATACTAATTTTCACAGTGTAAGATATCCAGAACATTCTGGATAGTACATTTTACCACTCTTTCCACACTAGGCTGAAAAAATAACTGAGAGAATCAAAAACATATTTATGGGGGTTTTAGTTGATTCATTATTACCTTTTAAGAATTTACTTTAATTATTTTAATTTTGTTTCAAGAAACTGTAAGTAAAATTAACAAATAAGTGTATGATACATATGGAAAAAAACCAAAGCAGAAAGTCTGTAGGCATTTACATTCAGACCTTAAGGAAACTTAGCTTACTCTTTGATTAAAGTGCTTTCTGCACTCTCCATAACTGAATTCTTTTTAGCAGATTATATCCTTGTATTAATTCACTGTAAGCAAAGGAAATGTGGCATTGCAGTAGAATGTATATGAAGTGCAAAAGTATCAAATTATGGCATTTTTTGCCATGCAACTAACCTCTCATGTTATCAATTCTATGTCACTGAAATAGGAAACATAGAAATATACATCCAGAGTATAATCCTCTTTCATTCCTTCTGTGCTCATTTTCAGGCAGGAGGTCTAACCAAATGGTTATTATAGTCCCCGTTGGATTAAGAGGCAGCAATTTTAATTGCTAGACCTAAGATATTATTAATAGTCTTTCAGTGTGTTTCTGAATCATTTAGCACTAAAAAACCCCCAAATAAATAAAGCCAAATCAAAACAAAACCAAAGAAGAACAAACACTTCCCTCCTCAGCCTTAGTATTTCTCTATGTATGTTGTCATCTGATAGAAAATGGAATACTTCACTGAAGTCAAAATGAAGTTACAGTGATGCACTTGAGATGATACACTTTAACAAGATTGAACATCAAAATCATATTTCTGTTTCGTATCCCCTGGTAGAGTGTTTCTAATAATAACCCCAATAAGAACAATAGAGAGTGAAGAAACACACTGTTTTAATCTACCTTGCAGATCCATAAACCATTTCTGCAATTTTGCAGGGTTACCTTTGCTGCATTCTGCCTGGTGTGCCTTTAGATAACATCTGCTCTACTTCTCTTCTGTCCTTCCCACTCCCATTTGCCCAGCAAGAGATTTCTAGTAACAGCCCTGCCTGACTTGATCGTGTCATTCATGCCTTGCAACTCACCATGCTCTCAACCTGGGTGGAGGTAGGGACTTGGTCCAGAAATCCTGCTGATAGCAATGTGGTATGGCACAGTTCAACCTGCTGGAAACCTGGGAGGAGAGAGGCTGGCAGTGTGCATGCATGTGTTAGAATGTGGGACCTGAGATCCTTTCTGGGACACTGTGCTGGGAGGCAAAACAAAAGTCAAAACCAGACACTTATTTCATGTAAGAATCAGACAAAAAAAGCTGTGATAGATAAGTAATTTGCTTCCTTCATTTGTGTGCAAAGAGCAAGACCCTTGCTTCCAGTCCCTGCAGGCCAACATTTGCAGGTCCATAGAAGCCTCCCATGACATCAGATTAAGGAAACACTTAACAGTCCTGGGATATTTGGGAACAGAAACCAAACCATGCTATTCCACAACAGCTGAGCTATTTGTGTCTGAACTGGCTTTGTTAGATGTTTCCTGGCCTGGGAGAGAGACATATCTGTGGGTTTGCGGGGGTTATTCACCATGGAGCTCCTCTACCACATTGCAGCATTGGGGATTGGTGCTGCAGGAAGAGAAAGAAGCCATGGGCCATAAAGGGCTGGGAATCCTTTGTACCTAGTAGGGACTAGCTCTGCCACAGCAGGAACTGGTAGTGGCTGGCCCAGGCTGTTCACAGGCTGGCACATGGTGGTTGTGTGGAATGACTACTGACAAAATAGCATTGGGTGAATGTGTGTACCAGATGTTGGCCAACAAGGCGTAGGGTTGTTGGTGCCTGTTGTTCTGCGGTTTGTATGTGACTGTTTGCTAGGCAGATGTAGGTCATCTGACAACCTAGAACTTGGTGTTTCATTGGTAGTGATGGAGAAGAGTCTTCATGTAATGCGGAAGCTCATGGCCTGACAGGAAAGATACATGTTTGCCCACTGAGGATGAGGTGTGCATGTACCATGGCATTTTTGAACATTTTTGAGAGCATGGAAAATTATTGCACATAGTGGTGCAGGGTCTCTCTCCTGCCTTACTGGATATACAATGGCAGACCAGGAAAATTCCTGGGGATCATCCACACTAGTGAGCATACAGAAAAAGAGGTTTCCTCCCTGGGATTTCAGCTAGGGCATGGTACTCTATGCAGAAAGAACCGGACACTGTGTGCATTGTCAGAGAATTTGGCCTCAGGGGAACTAACAGGGATGCTGTGACAGGATACTGCAGACACAATGACTTATATTTCCAATCAGGATTAATAATTGTTCAGGCCATCAAACATAAATAGCTGGTGTTTAGACAAATGAATTTTATATCAAGCTTTTGGTCATACGTATTCACACACTGCCATATCAATTGAAAGCAGGATGAGAGCCATCAAAGCAGCAATAGGTTATGGGCAATCTGACCTGATGGGTCCTGGGAAAAGTGTAGGTTCCAGTGCTGAGTACACAAATCAGCCATGCTAAGCCTGCATGGGAAAAGAACAGCCAGAATATATTGCTCATCAGTATGGCATGAGACGAGTCAGTCTGAAGTTTGTGCAAGCGCACAGTGGACACATGCATACTCTTCTGTGTTTTGGGTTTGATTTGTGTACTCATGTTCTTACTGGCTGTATTAGCAACACCGTGCCTCAAAGTGTCTGGATCTGTTGCCATCATCAAAACAATGAGAATCAGGTACAGAACTCTGATTCTATGGAGCAGGTGGATGCTACAGGGATACAAATCAGAGATCTACTATCCATTGAACAAAGCAGAGGAGGGTTCACTGGTTCTGACAGCTCTCCTCCCTGGCAAGCTGACCATTCAGTCCAGAGATTGATGCTTATTTTCCTTTCTCGGCTTCTGAGAGTCACGCAGATTCTTTCTCACAGTGCCTGGGCTAACATGACAGTTGTATAGGTGGCACCTCTTTGTGTTATTTGGCTCTAGAAGAACATTTGACAAAAGCCATCAAATATGTGCCTTAGTAGAGAGAATTGGGTGTGAAACACAGCTATAAGTTACAATGTATATAGTAAATGGGAGAAGTGTCTGTTACAGCAGCATAACTCACAGGTACAAAACTACCTATTGGATGTACTTGTGAAATGATTGGTGTTGCAGTACAGCACAAACTGAATGTGAAAATTTGGCCCAAACATGTATATCTTATCTCTGACTTTAGGAATTCAGTGGAATTAAACTCTAAAACATCTCAGTATCTCTGCTAATGAAAAAAAGTTGGAATTTTTGTTAGTCACAGTTCTAAACAAATTACAGATTATGCTGATGATATTTTTCAAGCTCCTGATTTTTGGAGTAAAAAAACCCATGAGTAGCATGAAAAGTGGATTGTCCCCTCTATTGGCTATCTCATTCAATAAAAAGCCTGACAGAGCTCAGACAGGCTGCCAAAGTTGCAAAAGCTAAACAATTGCGGGCACACCACCTGTGCCTCTGCAGTCCAGGCGAGGCATTGGCTTCCCATTTGGAGGGAAAATGAGAGGAAATAATTTCTGACTCACAGAGACAGGTGGAGGAGCAAAGCAGTGGCTTTGGCTTAATCACGGAATTGACTCTAGAGGATATTTTTTATTGCCAAAGGATACACTCCATTTGTGATCGGCTCCACTGTTCTTGGCTAAAAAATAAATATTTCTCCTTGATGTTCCACTGACTTATCAGCATATAAGCGAAGCCTTCTTCTGGTGTTGGCTCAGCTAAGAGAACCATCTTTGTAGGCCTGATCAAAATGCTGTTGCAGTCAACCAGATAGGAAAAAGAGTTAGTCACCAAAGAGCCATCACATCAAAACACAGAGCATTTGTTGTGGACCTGAGTCAAACCGGTGGCTAAGAAAAGGCTCCCTCTATTTGCCTTTGTTTTTAATTATTAATTTTTATGAGAAACATTAAAAATAGCCCTGTTTCAACTTCTTGAATGAGAAAGCTTTTGTTTCTTTCAAGTTGGGATTTTTTACAAATGTAAAATTTAGATCTAAAATGATTACAGAAAGATCAGCATTGTAATCAGATACTACAAAATTATTGAAATTAAATGCTTTATCTGCACTCAGCTCATACATTTTACAGATTTTCAATTTGTGGAAATTATTGAGATTTTTTTACTTTCATCCTTACCCAAGGGGAAAAAACCGTAGCAGCTCATAACTATCTGCAGTAGCAGAAGGGAGTTTCCTCTCCTACTTCAGTACCATTTGGTTGCTCTCTGTTGTGAAGTTATTTGCTATGAGTGACTTATTCTTGTAATTTATAGAGGCCTTCTAATGGAAGAGGTGGGATGAGGCAATGGAAGCTGGTAAATACTTCCTGAGTATGAAGACCAAAGCAGTTCATAACTTGTTCTCCCCCCCTTCCCTTCTGCTCTATTCATTCCCCAAACTGGCATTACTCCTTGTAGTTTTATTTGGCAGGGCCAAGCTAAGCACCTCCTAACACAAAATCTTAGCCATACTCAGAGACCTTAATGACGGTTAAACTTGCCGCAGACTAGGTTTCAAAACATAAGAATATTTCTGAATGCAATTAAAATTCTTAATAGGTTTCCCAAAGCCAATCCAGAATGAAGAACATTGTTCTTTGGCAACTCGCAAATAATGGAGAAAATTCTAACCACAATGTCTCTGAAGCTATCCCTAGAGTCAAACTGGAATTTTTATTGCTGCATTGCCTTTTTAGTCATGCCACTTTTTAGCACTTTTAGTTTTAGAAGTGAAGGACAAATCTGTGAGCAAAAGTTTCTGATGCCATTAGAAGCAACTTATTCAGCCAGTGTTGTTTATGAACTACAGGCCATTCCATTTCTTTCAAACCTTTGCATTGCTAAGGTTGCCAGGAAGTTGTTAGTAGTATGGCATATATTAACAAGTAGTTTTATATACTGTATTAAGAATGGGTATCATTCCATGCTGGTGGAACTTATCCCTGTTCGCGTGTGGTAGGTCGACCTTGACTGGACATCAGTCGCCCACCAAGTTGCTCTATCACTTCCCTCCTCAGCAAGACAGAAAAGGGGAGAAAATAAGATGGAAAAACCCTCATGGGTCAAGATAAAGGCAATTTAATAAAGCAAAATCAAAGGTTGCACTTGTGCAAGCAAAAATAAAAACAAAAGGTTTTATTCTCTACTGCTCATCGGCAAACAATACCCAGTCACTTCCCAGGAAGTAGTGTTTGCACTGGAAGACAAATAGCATAGATAATGAATTGCCCCACTTCCTCCTTTCTCTTTTATATCTGAGCAGATATCACATAGTATGGAAAACCTCCTTGGTTAGTTTGGGTCAGCTCTCCCGGCTATGTCCCCTCCCAGGATCTTGCCCACCTCCAGCATACTGGGGGTGAAGGAGAATGCTGGAAAGACAGCACTGTCCTTGTAATCAGCTCAGCATCTTATTATTCCTATGCCATGTAACTGCTGAAACCATGTATGTATGTATGTATACTACATACATACACACATGTATGTAGCTTCTTACATACATTCCAACTGTCACTCCTTAAATTTGGATTTTTCTGCATTATTGAATACCTGGAACTGTAATTAGCAATTTGTAAGACTTGCCAGGCTCAGAAAGTTGTAGTGCAGTTGAAATGAGTGTCCTTAAAATCTATATGTTTATGAGCTGAAAATGATTTAAAACATAGCTATCTCTTTTTGAGCACAGATATAGAAATATTAGAAAAATTATTCTTTTGTTGGTCAGCACCATTAAATCTGAAAAAGCTGTCATTTCAGGCGAGGAATAGGAGTAACAACTACCACTTTCTCCTTCCTGCTCCTCATAAATCTGATTTCTGTGTCCTGCAAGTGAGTGTATTATAAATAAAGGAGACATAAAGTTCAGGAGTATTTTGCTTACATACGAAAGTCAATAATAGCCATCAAAAACCAAATCAGTTATTGCATCCTTATGCTAAAAAAATGCCCTTTCATGTTATCAGACTCTAAACATGATATTTAAGATCTTCTATCAGAGTAGTCAAAAAGGGAAAGAAACAGTAAGTTCTGCTTTAGGATCTGCTGATCAGCAACAACATTTTTAATTATACTTGAAAGAAATTGATTCCATGAGAAAGCTCACATGTATTTAATTGCTAAAAGTATACGTGGACATTTACAAACACTCCCCAATAGAATCAAGACATAAGTACTTGCAAAAAAGTCTTAAATGTCTAACCTTCAAAATTATGTATGCTTGCTATTATCCCCTGAGTTCAGATGGTAAAGTATTAAAGAGCAAAATCAATCTACTCCCTCTCTGATGAAGACTATCACTTCTGTGTGATTCAGGAGGACTTTTACCTCTGTGTGTGCACATTATAAATGCCATGTCTTTTTGTGTACATTTGTATTTGCATGTATGACATATATGCATGCACATACCAGTGTGTGTATGTGTGTATACAAAAATGTATGTGCTACATATATTTGAAGTATCTATTTTGCATACAGTTTGTGGTGGAGTTCTTCAGTTTGTTTGTTTAGACCCCTTATCAGCTTTAGTCAGTTCACACTTTTGTTTTCAGGAGTCCAAGGACCAGTACTGAAAGAAGCATGCAGAGCAAAAAATGCATTTCTGGGAAGAAAGAAGAGAAGAAAAAACATTACAAAAGCAAACAGCTTCCACCACTTGCCTGTTTGTCTTCTCCAAACAGTTCCTGGCAATCATAACACACACATTCATCATACACAAATATTGTAAGGGTATGTCAGGCATATCACAGTGTTCAAAATTTTCCCTCTGGACCTGTGCATACACATGAATACAGACAGAATGTCAGTTAATACCCAGATTACAATTATCACAAGAGCTGACTTGGATGCATACTGTGTCAGAAGTCTGATGGGCCAGGCTGTGGCTTGGGCAGCTGTGTTTCCATATGCGGAGTGTGTTGTTGCAGGGCTTTCAGATGTGAAGTAATGACTTTGCTTTGCAGATGGCTCAGCCTGCAGAGGGGAACAGTTAGGGAAGAGGGAGTCACAGCTCCTCCCTCCCTTTTCCTCTTTGCAGATACAGGGCAAAGTTATTCCACATATCCTGCCATACAAGTGATTGAAGATGAGGACAGTCTGAAAAAGTAAGATAGAAACCAGGGCATTCCCTTTGGGTTTTTTGTGTATGATTATATACCTTGTGTTGTAATTTTTTCCTAAGTCAAATTTCTATTAGACATTTGTTTCTCATTTATTTTTGGTCTGAAACTATTAACCTAAATAACCTAAATAACCAAGCATTAATATGTGTAGGTAGGGCTGGCTCATTTTGTGATTCTGATCTCCACGAAGCAAATCCATGGCCAGTTTGCAGTAGCAGTCACCATTTGCCTAGTGCATTGTTGCTAATAAGGGGATAAATTTGGTGTCCTGGCAGTAAGTTTAAGTATGGTTTGGCAATTATGTTTAGGCTTTGATGCTATGAGTTTTCCTTTTCAAACAAGTTCCTGGGTGGTATTTTGGAGTTACGCAGTCTGCTGCTGTTTTCCTGGATATGATAACACTGCAACATGCCTGTTAGAGGCCATGCTGTATGAATACTACATATTTAGTGATCTGTTCTTATAACCTTTTTTTTTTTCCCAGAAGTGGAAATGACAACAAATGAGCTCACACTGCAAAGACTTGAGTACCTCAAGGTACCTCGGAGCACAGCCAGGACCTAGAAGGGAGCGGACTAGGCACACAATGGGAGCTGCCAGAGGGGAATATCTTGCCCTCAGCCTCTCTCACAGTTGACCCTTGCCCTTCAGGCTGGTTGGCTGTTGAAAGCCTGAAAATGCCACTTCCATTCTCTTGGCTCAAGGCTTAGGTGCAAAACTGCGTAACTCACTGCTTGCTGAGGAAAACTTTCCTGCGTTTCTGGCAGGGGCCATGGGGGGGACACTGGACTCCCACGACACACACCACCCACAGTCCTGTGGCTGATCACTGCTGACAGAGGGTTTCAGTCAGCTCAGTGTTTCAGTCCAGCTCAGCACATCGTGGGGACCTGCCAGCCAGAGGACTGTGGAGAGGGAAGGTGAGGAGCTCCAGGGTTGTTCCTTCCCACAGCAGCCAAGCAGGACATTCCCCTAGAGCTCCTGCTGCCTCTGTGCCTCCTGGGTATTCGGCCTCCCTACCAGCACCATTCACAGGCATGACATGGTCCCTTACATGGTCAGTGAGGAGCAGGATCTGGGAGCCCAAAATGCAAATGGGGAGGCTGATTCCACGTTGGCATGCACTGAAATGGAGAGATAGTGGAAATGGCACCTTCTCATAGGCACCTAGTTCAGACTCATTGTGCTTGGCCTCGTAGTTTTGAGAAACCCTTCTCCTCATCTTTCCAATAAAACTTCCACTTGCAGTACAACTAACTTGGTCATCTAGTCCTCAGGTACTGAAACAAACCTGCTTTTGTTTTTTAAGTCCTCTCTGTTTCAGTTTTGTCTTCTCTTTTCCAAACAGAGGTGAGACAACATCACTCTCCAAATAGGTCCTCACCTTATTTTGGTCTATCGAATGTGCACCAACAAAGGATTACACATGGTCCTTCACTGAGGTGGGGTAGCAGTGTCTCAGGGAGAGGAGGCTGAGGTTGCAATATGGTGTGCGATACAGTATTGATACAGGATCTCAAACTTCAGCAGTTAAGAATAGCAGAAATTTTTCTTCAAAAAGGGACATTCAAAGGAAACTTCTTTTTGCACAGCAGCTGCATAAATCTCAAAGGCAGTGAGAGAGGAGATAAGGTATTACATGAAAAATCCCAGAGGTGAAGATAATGGCATTTCCAAATGTGGAAAGAAAAAAATCTTCGGATTTAGCTTTAAAAGCACTTCATCAGAGAAATTCAGCATTTTACTTCAAGACAACATTTCGCATACAAATCTATGATTAAAAAAATCCATTTAGTAATATGGCGATAAAGATGCCCCCATCCTCCAGTCAGTTCAAATATTCAATATCCTCAGTTCAGGATGAAATAATATAGGACATTTTTATGGTTTTAGCCTGTGAATTATGAGATGTATCTTCACTTTAGTAGCATATTGATGATCTCTATTTTCAAAGCCTAGATCCTCTGTCTCTGTGGACAAAGTTTGAGCTCACAACTTGCATAGCAGTGTCTTGTGAGTTTAATTTTCACATGCTATTCTTAAATGTACATACATTTATAGCTGGAGAAGTGAGGGAAAAAAATTAATTTCAATGCAAAATTTAGCACAACTCCAGCAAGATTTATGTACAAATCATGCCAAGATCCATCAACTTGTATCTTCAAAGAATTCTGGGGAAATTGTTTTACCCATTTCTGTTGCTGGTGCTCATGAGCAACTCTACAAAGTTCATTCCTTACTGTGCCAAAAGACTGCTGGCAAACCTTTTTTTACATGAAACAGACAGTCTGTAATTAAACACTTGTAGATGGTTGAACTCAGTGAGTTATTAATGCTCTGGGACATATAAACAATCCTACAACAGGAATTCACTCCATAATTTGAGTCAACAAAGCAAATGAGTTCTAAGCACAATTTAATGAAGTCTGCAAGACAACATAGTTACACTTCTCTCTCATTTAAATAGCCTTATGAGAACACTGTACTTACACAATATTTTTTAAAAGGTGGAGAAATCAGCAGGAAAGGAACATTCTTAATGTTTTAGTCAAGAAATAAGAGTTAATGTTCCTCAAAGCACAGCTCAGAATAAAGAACCAGTGTGAAAGCAGTAGAAAATACCATCAGTTCTTCTGGAGGCAAGATCTGAATATTTTTGCTTTTTTCTCCTCTGAATAATACCATCCCTCATTTCTGCAGATCCTGAGAGACTGTTCTATTCCTTATCTTATTTCTGTTAGTGCTGGTGCAACCTATATTAGTAGATCTATGGTAAGGTTGACCAGGTGCTGACTTTTTGATCGTGATTTTGTCTTGTGCACCATAGAAGCTTTGCAGCAACAGATGAAAATCACGGGGAAATTTTACACTGTTTGGTTGAGAAGTAGAGTGAAGAATCTGTGGGTTCTGTGCCATGATAACACAGCTAGATTACTTTGGGATCATCACACTTTGGGGATCTACCAGTGCTGGAGCAGGGTATGCATCTTGGCCAGTCCTTTGCATATCTAGCAATAAATTGCATTGCACAGGTATAAGTGTCCCATACTGATTCTAGTTTCTGAGCAGCTTTCCATCAGCTGATGAGATGTTTATAAAACGTAAATGTAAATATAATGCCTTGCCACTCCCTAGGAAGGTAGCATGACTCCAGCTCATGTGTGAGCAAGCTTAAAACAGGTTGGGAAATGTTGAATATTTGGGTTTGATTTAAAAAAATATTTTGACATTTCTGAACTGATTTTTTCCTAAACATATTGGTCTCTCAAAATGCCAATTTGGGATGAAAATAGTTTGGAAAATATCAGCCTTTTTCCCTAGGAAGGAAATTTCATCTGTCAACTTGCTGTATCATCCAAAACAAGTCAAAGGCAGAAATAAGTAGAAAACACATGTCTTAAATAGGTACCTCTCTGTCTGTTACTCAGCCCAAAGAGTTTAGCTCAAATGGGAACCATTTGGGTTGGGCTGCTTGCCTTTTTTTTTAATGGCCTAATTTTGCAACAGTAGCCATGACTATCATAACAATGAAAACAAAGAAAAACATGAATTTGGACTCAGAATGAGTACATTCTGTCTGCCTGTTAAGGGGAAGTCCAACTCAAACCTTCACTCCCAAACACATGCTAAATTTTCAGGAGGTTTGACTTGGGATTCATAGCTTCCAGCCTGAATTCATCTCTGCTACCAGTAATTGTATCAGATCTGACTATGAAAAACAACCTGTAGGTTCCCATATTTTTCCAGCAGGTTTATATTCTACACCACCTTGGAGTTATTCAGTTACACAGGAAGAGAAATAAAGTGTCTTTAAGCCAAATTCTTTGTCATTTGGCAGCATCAGGGGCTTCCGAATCAGCTTTTGTAGTTAAACTCAACAGGTCATGCTGCTCTGGTTTCTGACTCCCCTTCACTTTGTGTGATCACTGACAGTTGTTCAGTCAGGAGGAAACCTGCTTTATCCTTCCAATGTACTGGAAACAGACTTTGCTGAGTGCTTCCCTCCTATTCCTAATGCCAGGGCCTGCACAATGCCCTGCATTGGCTTCACTATCAGAACTCTTGTCAGTAGTTGCAGCAGAGGACTTTTTCCACAGATATATACGGATATTTAAAGTTCTTGGTTATTAATGCACTAAATAGCAGCCAGAGGAATAAAAGTGCATGACTCACCATCCTTCCTGATCTTTCCTTAAGGAAATGCTTTTCCTACCTATCAAGTAAAAAGAGAGTATGAAAGAACACACAAAACACAGCAGGTATGACACAACAATGTATGGGTCTCTGAAAGTCAATATGTTCATATTAGATTGGCTCCTTTATTAAATCTTTATTAAAAAGGTTCAGTCTTTGATATTGGACACACACAGCTTTGACATTTCCCAATATTGCAGCTGATGATGAAGGGCAACAGACTTTCTGCTTGGGAAGAAGCCTGGGGCCCCTCCTCCCTTCCACACTCTCGAGGTAATTTGCAAGATAGTTTTGCAGTTACTCTGCTGCTGTTAGATTAATCCTTTCACTTCCACCTATTGGGCCTCTTTGCTTTCTTCTCCTACTTGAAATAATAAGTGTGTTTGAATATGTCTAGTTTTACAACCGGATTAGCATTTGAAAAGGGGAAATACTTTAGGCAGAAGATTATTGAAAAGAAAAGTAGGCTGTTTCTTGGTAGTAACATCTGTGAGAAATGGGATCCTCCCAAAAATTTGGGAAAAAACCCTACTGTCAGCTTCACACATCACGTTATTTTTCCCTCTGTAATGTGTTACCTTTTAAACTAATAGCTAAATGCAAACATGCAGAAACCAAAGGAGTGAGCTGCCAACCTTACTGATGTACCCACCATGCTGGAAGTGAGGGACATGGCACAGAACACATGTACCTCACTGAAGTCCCCAGCACAGAACCCTACAGCTGCCCTGGTGTCATAAATGTATGTAATAGCCTGGCACTACTAGACTATTCCTATCTGTGGAAATCTGTAGAAAGCAGCTTTATTACACATGGGATGAGTGGTGCTTTAGATGATAAATCTCAGTCATATCTGAGACTGTTCATAATTCAGAGTAAAATGCAGGATAATGTACACTGCAAAGCTGAATGTGCTGAGCTCTTTAAAGAAAAGGCTGCTGTGCAGTGTTTCTGGATATACTGCTTGATACTCTTTTCTTCCACTCTGTGCATGAAATATTTCTTTATTTTTTGAAGCTTGAAACTGGTGAATTATACATGAGGGAGAAAGATGATGGACACAACCACTGCGTATCCTGTTCCTTCTCAACTCTCTTCCTTCCAGTATAAAAAGCAGGAAAAAAAACCCTAAAAGGAACTGTGAGTGCTTGAGGTGCCAGAGAATGAAATGAACAATTTCTCATTTAATTCATTTTCTACACAGAATTTGAAGAAAAAACTGGAAATAAAATGCTTGGAGGGAAGGCAAATTCTTTTCAACTCTTCTGAGAAATAGAGAAAAATGGAGCTTGAACTTCTTGCTTGGAAATTTCTCTTCTGTGAGGGATATGATAAAATTTTAAGGGACAAATTCGAGCTGTGATGGATGACTTGTGGTTGTGACTTTTCAGCAGAGAGGAGGAAAGGACATTTTTCATTTCGGACTCATGGAAAAATCTCATAAAGTAAGGAAGAGAGTGGTAAACATGAACATGATATGACTCAGGTTATTTAAAATCCAATGCAAAGCCTAAAAATGTGACCAGTGACAACCAGGCAGACAAACTATAAATATAAGTAGTCATGAGAAGCTGGCTTGATATAAATGGCTTTAGGAATCTGAGGGGGGAAAGTACATTAGAATTTTGAACTCAAGTCCTAAATAAATGCTTGATACACTCACTGGGTTACATATTTCTGCTACTATCTTTATAAATTTCCTTCCCAGAAGAGTCTGTTCTGGACAGGACGTCTGACCTCCTGTGTAACTCGGGCCACACAGTTTCACCCAGCCATTTCTGCATCAACTCCCAAAACCTGAAGCTGAATTAGAGCCTACCCTTCACACGACAGGATTTCTTGCACAGAAGGCTCCAGCTGATGGTTAGCAGAACTGTGACCAGTTGAATTTTCTGTTGAGAACTTTTGTCCTGTTTCCAAGTTGAACCTTGTTTCATCTGCCAGTCATTTTGCCTTTATATGCCTTGGACTACTGAATTTATGAGCTCTTAAGTCTAGATTAGTTATTAGAGATAACTGGTTCTCCACATTCCGTCTACTGGATGTAAATCCCAGTGCAGAATAGGTTATGGGATGAGAAACCTCCTCTGTTCACACATTGTCCACTGTTTGTTACTCTGCAATACCTAGTTCTGATTTTGAAGTGACTAGATAGGCAGAGTAAAATTTAAGAATTTGTAGGATTAAGAAACATTTTGTAAGGTGGTTGAAGTTTTCTTATTACTCACAAATTTCAGTATGACACAAGTAAAAGCACAATGGTGCTGCTACTTTTTCTTCATGACATTATTAATAAATATAAACAAGGAAAATTTTTTCTTTGTAACTTTTTCATCTCTAACCAAAACACTGTTTCTTCACTGCCATTCAATATTTGCAAATGGATACTTCTGGGATGAGCTTGTTGAAGAGGAGAGGCATGGTTTGTAGATTAAAAGTATACAATAAGGAAAGTGTGGGCTTCTCAGTTACTGTCTTGATTTAAAGACAATTATGCAATTTAAATTTGAAAGCACGAGAGGCCACAAAATATAGAAAAGGAGACAGCTCTTTTATTAAATAATATATTTATATATATCAAATATATCTCTATATATGTGCTAGAACACAGAACACCCAAATAATAAGCCAAGAACAACTGAAAACTAGTAATAAAAGAACCTTTTTTTAACTCTTTGTCTAGTCTTGTGGCCACAAGAAAATGGCTGCCACAACAAAGAGGCGGCTGCAACTCCCCTTGAGATGCAGTCTGAGCAGAGTCACAGGCAGATGCGTTCTCACCAATGTTCCATTTGAAAAAAGGGAAGAAAGCTTTTGTGGTCAGCAGCTCTCTTTCGGAGGGGTCTGGGCTCCCATGTGGCAGTGGCAGCAGGGTTGAGAACGTGTCACTCCTGCATTAGCACCAAGAGCCAGAGAGAGAGAGAATGTCCAGCCAACACATCACCACTTCCACTTCTGCTCTTCCATCAACCGCCACTCAGCAGAAATTCCCAGTGTCCTCCACAGCTGCACTGCTGCCATTGTGCCTGCACACTGCCAGCCAGGGCACCACCTCCTCCACATGGCACAGCGTGGCACAGCCCTACCAGCACTGAGTACCCAGTGTCATGGAGGAGGGGGAAATGGAGGCAGGAGCACGAGCAGCAGTGGCAGCGGTGTGGCCCCGTGGGGTGCCTGTGCCAGTCCCTGCTGGTTCCCACCCTGCACCCACTCCATGTCTGCCAGCATTCATGTTGGTAATGGTAAAAATACTCACAAACGGGAATCTAACCCATGACAGTTATCTGAAGAAATACTAGTTCCTTCTAGGACTTTCTTCATGGGATGTGGAATTTTTGTCAGTTGTCTCACAGCCTGAAGGCTAAGGAGTAGGCTGGTTTTGATTCTCAGTCACATCACAGCATTCTCCAGTCAGGATTAGAATCATGTCAGCCCCCTTTCTTAGAATTGCTATTGCTTATGTCTTGCCCCACATTACTTTTCATTAGGAAGGCACTGTCCTTGACCTGTTAGAGAAGTGAATGACTTTTTATTGTTCTAATCGCAAATACAAGTTCCCACAAATATCATTGTTACTTGTGCATTCTCTGTCAACTGAGAACAACTCTGAGTCCTAACCCTTCTTTTAGAAGTCTTCCAGTCCAGCAAACCTGAATGTGCTCTATTCTGCCATTAGGTTTAGGTTGCTCTGTAAATCCTTGTATATGCTCAGCTGGACTAACCATTTTTCACTTGGTAGTTTTACTAAGAACTGCTGTATTTTGATTCTCCTTTCTTTTTGAGGGTCTATCTTCAAATTACATTTCTGCTTTCATCCTGACTAGGTTAACTGGACAGTCTCAACTGATCTAGCCTCAACAGCCTGCTTGGAAGCCGGCAGCTGATGTCTTGTAAACTACAGCCTGATGCCTACTGGGATGGCCCTCTGTTCTACCAGTGCTTTGTCATCTATTTTATTTTTTAGTGTCTATATGGAGTAAATCCTCAAATTCCTGTTGCCTTTTCTTTTTCCTTCTTATGCACAGGATTTGTGTGAAAGAAGGCAGTTTATTATTGCTTTTATTATTAGTAGTAGTATTTTGAACAACATGCTGACAGTTTCTTTCCCAGTCCAAGAATAAACAACTCTATCTCCTCTTCTTGCTCGGAGAGGCATTTGCTCCATGTGATTCAGTATTCCAAATCAGGAGGATAATGGTGTGTATCTTTTGCCTCTTAGTGATGCCCGGTAAATGTCCACATGAGAGAGTTTCTTATCAATTTTACAGTTCTTCATGCAATACATACGATTTTCTGGCAATCTCTTTCGGGTCAGAAGTGATTTTGAACACACTGACCTAACAAGCCTTTTTTTTGAGAGTTTATTGAAGTATAAACACTAATATAAGATTGTGCTGTCTCTTTGACACTGTGTAATTCTGTGGAATGTTCTGTGGAATATCCACAGGAATGAACATCAAGCAACTGTGCCAGCAGGGTATAGACATATCAAAATCTTAAAGATTCAAAAACACTCCTCTGGCTGATGCAGAAAATATATACAGCAAATATAGGTTAGCTAAACAGGAATTTAGAAACATGTAGTGGTAAGAGATTATAAACAGCAGAACAGATGTACTGGACAATGGAATGAGAGGCAGCACTGATTCCTCAGGCCAAATTTATTACAAAAAACTGATTGATGTTGAAAGTTGAATCTGATGAAATAGGAAATTTTGATGAAATTTTATTTAATTGAGAATACTTTGAAATGCTTAAATAACAGGTTATAATTTCTGGCTTCAGAGAACACTTTTAGTTTTAATGTGACCTGAGATATCCTAATGAAAAATACAGTAACCAGGGCATTATCTGATTTGGAATAATTCCTAACATTTTCTGATAAGGAAGCCTCAAGTTTTTAGAACATGACATAACTCAAAAGCATTTGCTGGATGTTCTGCTGGGATTCGCTTAATCCGTGGTTGGACTTGTTCATCTCCATTTGGTAGAAATACACACAGACCAAAAATAAGCAAGGGATGTCCTGTGATTCCCAAGGGTTTTATTTTTATCCTGTTTTCACTCTCTTTCTTAGATACACACATTATCCTAGCTTAGACAAGTGAGCACTTCAGTGAAAAGGCCTTTCTTTTTTTCATAGCTTGGAATATGTTTTGTTACAGACATTTGTTCTTGACATTACAGTAATTCATGTATAAAAGAGAATAAAATATAAGAAAAGAAAGTATTATTTCATTTGCCTCTCTTCTCCCTATTTAGTTAAAATACAAATTGTACTGCTGCCACTCCTAGGGACTCCTGATCTTAGCCCACTGTCCCACTATATTAAACAATAATAAACATACAGCAAGAAGAAAATCTATTCTTACACCATTGTGTATTTTAGCTTTTTCCTACTTTTAATTTAAATTATAGTTGTTAAATACTTTGTGATGGAATGAAAAGTTCAATGTTTTAAGGCCAAATTTCATCAAAGGCATTTGAATTACTTCTGGGCACATTCACTGTGAAACTTTTATCTAGTTCTCATAGCATCTTTTATATATACTTTATTGCTACATTTCTGTTGTGCTTCTCATCTAAACTAATAATCTCTCTTTATGAGCCATACATAAGGAAAACAGAGGAGGAAATAGGTCATGTTAATGATACGTTTTTATGGGCATTTTTCAAAATTTTTGTATGCTGTGTAAATCCCCTGATTTTCCTTTAGCTAACATGTAAATGCAGCTGGATGCTTCTGCATATAAATGATGACTTGAGGCAAACAGTGCCAGGACATGCCTTTGGGAAAAATTAGTATTTGTAACATGTCTTCCAATTTGAAAAACCTCAGTCCATGCTGGAATGTTTTATTTTCTCTATTTGACATTTTGTCTGGGATCACCTGAGGTACCAAACAATTCTAGTAACCTTCAATGTTAGTCCACATTTAGTATCCACCATATTGGTGCTGCCTATTCCACACATGCAACATAATTCAAGGGACCTTATGACAATGTAAATAAGGAGTGGCAATTTATATGTATATCTACTCTAAATTGAATGCAAATGCTAGTCGTTATTGAGGACACTAAGAAACAGTCAAATTCCTGGAACCAGACCAAGGAAATGGCAGTGACCTTCAGCACAAATACCATCAATGTAGGGTAGGGAAAGAGCATAAACAACAAGGTACGTCTTGTACACAAACAAAACACCACTGGAAATAACGCTGGGTCTGAGATGGCCGAGGGTGA
Organism: Calyptomena viridis; assembly: GCA_013390005.1. Classification (NCBI taxonomy): domain Eukaryota; kingdom Metazoa; phylum Chordata; class Aves; order Passeriformes; family Eurylaimidae; genus Calyptomena; species Calyptomena viridis. Next base: position 236,858 of record WEIV01008976.1, on the reverse strand, counting down.
AAAAGGAGCAGGGAGGATGTATTTTGCTATTTGATTCCTTCTTTATTTGAAGTAACATGAATGCACTTTCAGAGCAGGCAGAACTTTTGGGAAGGAATGAAAGAAATGGGTGGTCAGTACTTGAAGAAAAGGGTGACAACACATTTATAACTGGCTGCCAAAAATGCTCTATTGATAAAGAGCTTTTCATGCACATTTGATATTTCTGCTTCCAAAGAAAATTTACCAGTGCTTCTAAATGAGAATGTTCAGTTTTCTAAGCTGGAAGAAGTTATAAATATACCTTTATGATTATTCAGAAATCTAGTGAAAGCTATAGTATTCCACAGACATAAGAAATGAAGGTGGAAAATCTATGCTTATTTTATTTTTCTCATTCCATTTAATTCAGAGTTGTAAAGATAGAGCACTTGGAAGAAGACCACAGCTGCTGAATAACATGAATGATGATTTTAGTCTGTTTGCTGAGGAAAAATAAACTCTATTTCACATCCATATTTCTGTCAAAAACTTAGAAAAAATAATAAAATCCTGAAATTTTTGGAACTAGTTCCACCTTATTTAAAGAATTTCCACTTGATTTAATTAAAAAACAAACAAACAAACAACCAAAACCAAAGCAAACAAACCTAACCAAAAACAAAAAAACACCCCAATACAACAAAAGAAGGAAAAAGGCATTTATTCTGCCTTAGTGATGCAGCTACCAAATTTAGGCACTGGATTTGTGTGATTGCCTCATTGAGAATCTATAACATGAGACTTCAGTGTGTTCCAGTTCCAGTTTGAGCACAGGGGTGACGAACACAGTGTTCACATAAGGGTGTTGTCCATATATGGCTGGAAATCCCAGCATGTGCAGATGTCAGCAGGCCTCTGCGTGGGTGCAGCTCAGACCTTAGAACAGAACTGGGATGGACACAGCCGCCAAAGCTTGGCCAGGAACCTTCCTTCAGGAATGTCAGGAATGCCCTCAGCGTTTATTCAGCAGGAAGTTATTGACTAAAGGCACACGTCAGCAATTGCATAAGTTTCTTTAACAAAGTAGTTTGTGTCTCTTCAAAACAGAGATGTTCTTCTTAGTTACATGGATAGATGATGATTTGTTTTCAGTTATATTAAATCCTCTAAAAAAGAGATCAGCTTTTGAACATCTATTTTTGTTTACTTCTTGCATATAAGCTAATGTTGTCTTTTGGCCCCACTGTAGCTGTTATGTATTTCTGAAATAATTTTTATATATTTGAATCTTACAATAGTCACAATTTCTTCTTAGGTGGAATGGCAGATCTGAATGGGAAGAAGTGATAAGTTTAAAGACCAAATTTTTACTGGCTTGTTAAAAACAATCAAGATAATAAATAATACACCTACATGTACAATTTCATAGACCCAATAGTGAAGAAGGACTACAAATTTACTTCTGAGACCCAGTCACTATGTATTCAGAATGTGAATACAATTTGACAGTGAGAAAAAAACCCCAAAAATCTACAACTTTGTTTTTCTGAATAAATGTTTATATTTCTAAAGGGATAGATTAAGTTACTGAGAGATGTAAAATTTCAAGGCTACCCATAAATGGCTTCATTAGAAAAGTGCTCAAAGAAATACAAATAAATTTTCAATGTCACAAAAGTGCATTCCTCTGGCTTGCTCAGGGCTTGTTACTGAAAATGCTGAGCAGTCCAGCCTAAGGGCACTAGTCCTGTTAATTTCCTGCTAATGGTATTAATCATGTATGTAAATCTAAACAATTCCCAAAATTCTATGAAGATTTACCACCTTGCACAGTCAAGCCTTTGCAGCAGCTACAACACAAATTGTAGTGTACAGCTAGGACACAGATAGAATTTAATAAACTATTGGCCAAAACAAATTTTTCTGTCCTTTTTCTGTGTCACCATGATCCACAGAGAGATTTTATGAATATACTCAGAAGCAGTGGTTAGTGAGGCGCACACACATTGCTTCTTTCTCATCTCATGTGGCATGGACTTCTGGCATAACATCTCTTACCGTAATGGGAGACATACTCAGTCTACATGGTTTTTGTTGTCTGGTGAGTAGATTACCAAGCCTGAAAAGACAAGATTCCCCATAAAAACCCATAGTATTCCACCATCACTTCTGCATGAATGCATCTCCAGTTATGCATTTGAAAACTGGTATATACATATAGGATAGTTGAGCACAGCTATAGTCCTTGAAGTGGGTTCCTACTACAACTGCCTACTGCAGACTATGATGATTTTGTTTCTTTATTCTGCAGCCTTTAAGCTGCAGAATTCAGGTGTTCCCTCCCTTGCTTTTGAATCACACACACAGAAAAACCCCAATATGACTGGAAGGCAGAAATTTTCCAGATTAGACAAGGGGCATTTATGTGTCCAAATACAAATGAAAAAATCCATTTGATTTTTGGTCAGTAGAATCATATTAAAATTCAATATAAATAAACACATACGTATGTATGTACTGACTGTAGACATTACAGTTCCAATTTCCGCATGGTCAATAATTAGAGGAAATTGATTTTCACTCCTGTGACAAGAGTATGTATTTCACACTCATCTTCACCAGGATGGATTTTTTCACACAAAATTTCTGATTACACTGGGTTTCCTCTAAGAAAGTAAGGCAGTAGGCTATGAATGATCTACATTTCTCTAACCAGGCTACTGAAGTAATTAACTACTTCTTTATTGTTAATTTCTGTTTAGTTGAACAGACTAAAAAGAGGAATTAGGGAGCTGATATTTTTTATTTAGTCAATTATGAGAATAGAAGCCAGGTTCCATCTTTGCTGTCTCTCATTTAATTGGTAGAAATTTATGTAGTTTATAATTTCTTAATAGAATGGTGAAGAGTTAACACACAATCCTTTATAGCTGAATAGTCTCATGTGTTTTTCATTTTCTGGCTTAGAAACTCACAGCAAGACTACCACTGGCATGTTATTGAAAAGACTGATGTATTTTTGAAGTGGAGGGCAGCCTCTGTCATCATCTTTTACCAAATAGCAGTATAAACCCTCATTAAACACTTTTCATTAATTTTCTTTTAATAGGCTTCACTTTCAGAGCAGGAAAAAAAGATGCAAGGTAGTGATTTGAAAAGACAGAATACCACATGCTATTTTGCAGGAACTGTATGGTAAATCTAAGGGAACATGCTAACTCTGCAGGAAACCAAAGAAACTGAGAAATAAATTGTGTCATCAGTATCTATTATATCTTGAAAAATTTCGGAGATCTCACCAGACACCATTTTTATTGAATAAAGTGAAATAAGGATAAGAATTGCTGCTTCATTTTGCATTTTCTTGTGATAGAAAGTTGTTACTTTTGTATGTACAATAGTTTGTTGCTGAAAATCTATCTCCCTATAATTTGAAAAGAAAAAGAACTATCTGTTCCTTTTCTTCGTATCTACATTGACATGCAAATGTATTGAGTATTTTATTCTTCTTGAACTCTTTTTCTCAATCAGCTGCTCCCAAATACTGATAAACTGATAAACATAGGTCAGATTTTGATTCTGTATATCAGTAAGATGTGTTATCTACTTCACTATATACACAAAGACATTGATGAGCAGGCCAAAGGAAGAGAGAATGCTGTTGCATCTACCCATATGCTAACTGCATGATTACACAAGGTGCCAGTGTTTCTGTTGGGCTGCTTTGGCTACACGTTCATCCAGCTTGTACTCTCCTGACATGCTGGCTCAGTTGTGTTGACAATATAGCAAAAAGAAGAGATTCCAGCTGTTGCAGAGGTGTGTTGAAGAATGGCTGGATGATTTGGGGCACGGGTCTTTTACAGGGCTCTGTAAGCAAACTCCTTGCTAGGCCAGACACCATAACGAGCAAGCGAGTGCATCACGTATGCAGCAAAGAGCCACAGACTACATGCTGGGAAAGTACTGAGAAAGTGCTGGGAAAATGCAAGATAAGAACATCATCCTTGACTGAGCCAAAACAACGATTCCAGGCCGGGATGTTGTAGTTAAAGACTGAGAAAATGGGGGTAAACAAGAAGTTTGGGATATGCTAATAGAGCCTTCTGATGTGTGACCAATTAGCTATTGTGTAGTATGCATAATTAGCAAAATGTGTATTTAAGGAATTACAAGTGCGCAATAAAGTTGGCAGCTTGATCTATCAATCATATTGGTTGCACCTCGAGTTACCCCTTACGGCAGAGGTGCAGTAGGATTGTTTGATATCCTCAGCACATGGCGCTAATAACACCAAGGTTTCAGGTTTGATTCCCGTATGGACCATTCACTTAAGAGTTGGACTCAATGATCCTTGTGGGTCCCTTCCAACTCAGAAGTCTGTGAAGTCTGTGTAATTGAGACAGCAAACAAGTGGCATTACAGAAACAATAAAACTGGAGATGGCTCTAGATTTGAAAGTAGATCCAAAATATGGGTTTCTTAAAGACAGAACAACACATATCACATGTACTCGTGCATGTAACTGTAATATGAACGTAGAGACAAAGAACTGTCTAGGTTGAAAAGGATGTATAGAGTTCATCTAGTCTACTGTACTGCTCAGAGCAGGCCCATTGTAAAATACTTACTGGCAGCATCAGCAAGGTGTCTTTAAATCTAAAGGCCATTTACATGTCAGACGAGTTCTGTAAAGAGTATTAAAGGGCAGGTTATTTTCCCATAATCGATAGATCCAGAGAATACAGGAACATTACTGAACTGTTACAATACTAACAAGGAGTAAAACAACTGAGAAATTGCTACTGCTGTCATGTTGCTTCTGAGCTACAGTATAGTAAGAACATAAAAAAAAAAAAAACAAAACCAAAAAACTTAGTTTGTGGCCAAGAGTAGTATCCAAGCCAACAGTAAAAATATAGAAGGTGTCATTGTTTGTTAAAAACCGAAACAACAGACAAGCCACATAGCATCAGCCTCCCCATGTACCAGATGAAGCATTTTGTGGCAGTTCAACAAAACATGCACTAAAATATCTATCCATTCTACAGTATAGATGATATTTAGAGCAGCTGACGGAACTAAAATAATCTGACTTTGGGTAGGACAGTAACCTTTTTCATGGTTTAGGAATGTTTGGGATACACTAATAAGGGGAGAAATCCAGATGATCTTAGACAGTGGCATGGAATAGTAGTTTGTTAGAGGCCTTTTATAGATTTGGCTAGTTCTCTTCATGTCATAAAAGAAAAAAACAAAAATGTCTGGAACGCAGATCTGTAAAATGGCTGTTGCCTTTAACTGGTCATTGGGTACCAAACTACAAGAAGACAATAAAAAACTATAAAACACCCACTCTTATGAGAGATCTTACTCCAGAAATTGCTAGGGTTGTCCAAAGTTGAAGCTTAGTCAAACTTTTTGCTTCTATCTACTCAAAATCTAAAAAATATTATTAGAATTGCAAAGATAAAGGTAACCCCAAAAAAGTCTTGAACTTTCCATAGATTTGTCCTTTATTTCTTGGAAATGCAAGTGATCTTGCTGTAAGTATATGGTAACTAGCATCTAATAAAAACATCTGCATACATATATTTGGTTTCAATATTAAAATTACATTTATATAGCCTATAGTGCCTTTATTACTCAATGGAAAATAATGATACAGAAATAAAGAATGTTAAATGTTGCAGACAGTGAGAGCTTTGGCTCATCGCTTTCCAGCCAGGGTAAGATGTTACATGTGATGTAACAGAAGCCATGAGAAAAGTGGTGGAAGAGATAGAGAAACTGGGAACTGTGGGAGGTGTCTGGTGGAGGGATCCAGGGAGGGAATGAGTGTACTGTTTCTGTGCTAATGAGGCTATAAAGGGCTTTGCAAGCCCAGCAATAAAGGACTTCATTTTGCATCCCCCAAAATGGAGTCCAGGCCATCTATCTCTGCAAATGGTGCTTCTGTGTGAAGCTGAGGATGTTGTCTCGCACCAGCAGAGGTAGCCCTACGCTGAACGGACANAAGGGACAAACAGACACTGAAAGGAAGTGTGAACAGAGCCGGCTACGCTAATTTACAATCGCCTGGGGACAGGACAAGCTGAGCAGTGGGGCCATGGGGGATAAATTAAGCACAGATGAACATACGGTGCTAAAGCAAGTCATATTTAACTTGGAGAGTGCATGCATGAAGTAGTGAGACGGAGAGGTGAAAGTATGGCTTCTTGAACAGAAAAAGTTTTAGATACACTACGAAACCTAAGAAAAGGGAGAAATAGAAAAATCTCAGACACTCGGGAACTAACCTTAAAGCATTTTAGACTGAGTTGCGGAATTTTTGAAACTCCAGAACTTTTAAAACTTTTTGAGACTAGTTCCCTGCCCCTTTGTCATGGGAATTATAGTGGGCACGAGCTGGTATTGTACAAGTCAACTAGGGACACCTGCAAAACCCAGTGCTTGAATCAACAGAGCGCCTGCAGAAAAAATAATGGTAGAGATCAGAGATATTAATATTTGCAAGTTATGCATGAGTTTAGAAAATATATCTGCATGTACAGGATGGCCATGACTGGAAGCCTCTTCTTTCCAGAATGATGGCAGCAACATGGTGGCCTCCATGGCCAACTGCGTGGTGAAGGAAAGACTTGTAAGACAGTAGCTCTGAGCTGGAGCAAACTCCTGCGTAATCCAACAGCAATTGAGATGCTTTTGGTATCCTGTGCACAGTGGAGCAGGGGCCGCACACTCTTGAAGCACTCAGGGTGTGGCGCTGCAGTGCGTGGGGGATGACCCCGCGCAGCCGCGAGCCCCCTGCCGCCTGTAAGGGCCCCTCGCCACATCCCAGTGGCAGGAGAGTGGAGCTCAAGTTCCGGCTGGGATGGCAAGTTCTGCTTTTCCATGGTTACCAACACAACTGCTGCCCCCGCGGGAGCTGGCGATGTTAGCTGATGTCACATGCGGGGGGGGAAGGACTTACACAACTTAACGTGGACTTCAGCAGCAGCTTCTGCGTTTCAGTGTCTGAGCAAACTGACTTTTACCTGATAGCAAAGTGCTCACAAACACCTTTCACCATGTATATCGAGCTGACTTCTGAGAGTAAAAAGTTGAATTGTAACTGTGAGGAAGTTAAGAAATTGGTTTAAAGCATTTATTTTTGGCTACGTTAGCTTATATTAATTTAAAAATACGCATGCGTTGTATTGTGGTTTACATCTGACTAGCAGTTCATGAACTTGAATTAAGTGTAATGAGTTTAGATATAAGTTTATAATTGAATTCCTTCTGAAATTACATTATAAATATAAATATATAAATAAATAAAAGTAAAATATATATAATATCCATATAGCTTTCAATGCTTAACTTATAAATATGGATATATAGATACTATACATATATGTATGAATATATATATATAAATAACTATAGATATCCAGATATAAATCACTTGAATTAGAGGAGGTATAAATATTTCAAATTGAAAATATACTAAGATTTTAATCTTAACAATGCATTGTTAAGTTTCATTGAGTAAGTTGCTACAATTCTGTTAAGTCTGGAGTTATAGATAAGCATGTTGTATGTTTTCTGACCTAGTATGGAGTTATAACACTTGGATTATGAGTTTTGTTGCTTATTGTTTAGTTGTGTCTTACTTATATGTGTTAACCTTATAGTATTCTTGTTACAGATTTCGTTGGTTGTAACATTTGGATTGTGAGTTTTGCTGCTGATTGTTTAGTTGTGAAGTATCTTGTATGTGTTAACCTTATAGTATTTTTGTTATAGATTTTGTTGCAATAATTGAACTTGTTAACACCATCACAATAGCAGATAATACAATTCATCTCTCAGCTCTATTTTAGTTAAACAAAAAAGGGGGAGACAGGCTTGATACAGTGTCAAACACCAAAGTATCCCAAGATTCAGCATATTAGGTGCTGATTTAAATGAGAACTCCAAGTTTGAAGGGAAATTCTATAAAAGATACAGAGTATTCTTTGTTCCTGTGTAATCCAAAGTGATGGGCAAGTTTGTCAGTTTCACACTATCCATGTTAGGAATTGGAATACGTTCCTTGGCTTGAATTGCTGTAAAAGCCCTGAGATTATTTGGAATGTAATTAAAGAATAAACAGGCATCCATTTTCTCAGAGCCTGGCAGCTCAGTTTCCTGGGGTTCTTGAATTACCTGAGGAAGGTGAGAGGCCCATTGATCCCACAAGCTGTATCATCTCTCTGCATAGTGGATGAGAGCAGAGAGCTAGACCGTCTATCTATCCTATCTGTAAACGTTATTGTAGGTTTGTGATATGTTCATCCAACTTTTACCATAAGTATATCCACTGTTGTAGAATTGTATAGTTAGAAACCACTGTCGATAGTCATTGCTTTTGCTGCATTACAAATAGGCATATATTATAGAAATTCAAAGATTTGTATTTTATTGTATGATATGGGCTGTGGCTTTTGCTATTTAGCTTCCTGTGCAATGGCTACATGAACGTGATGAAGGAGACTGATTTGGACAATTATTCCAAGAATGAAGATTCCCTGAATGCTCCGCCTCCCTTGTGTCTTCCAGTGCCTGTAGCAAGTGCTTCACAATCCCCTGGCTGCTGTAGTGGTTGCAAACAAAGCCGGGGGAGATGTCGCAGACAGTGAGAGCTTTGGCTCATCACTTTCTGGCCGGGATGAGATGTTACACCTGCTGTAACACAAACCATATGAAAAGTGGTAGAGGAGATAGAGAAACTGGGAAGTGTGGGAGGTGTCTGGTGGAGGGATGCAGGGAGGGAACGGATGTACTGCTTCTGCTGGTCACACTTCTTTTGATGCAGCTCAGAATGCGGTTGCTCTCTGGTCTGCAAACGTGCACTGCTGGGTAATATTGAGCTTCTTGTCAATCAATGCTCCCAAATCCCACTCCATGGGGCTGCTTTCAATCCATTCTTCACACAGCCTGTACCCATGTTTTGGATTGCCCTCAGCCAGGTACAGGATCTTGCACTTGGCCTTGTTGAATTTCATGAGGTTTTCATGGTCCCTCCTCTCAAGCCTGTCCATGTCCCTCTGGATGGCACCCCTTCCCTCCAGTGTGTTGACCACATCACACAGCTTGATGTCACCAGCAAACTTGCTGAGGGTGCACTCAGTCCCACAGTCCATGTCACTGACCAAGATGTTAAACAGTGCCAGTCCCAAAACTGACCGCTGAGGAATGCCATTACTGATCTCCACTTGGATATAGAGCCATTGACCACAACTCTTCGCATGTGACCATCCAGACAATTTTTTTATCCTCTGATTGGTCCACCCATCAAATCCCTGTCTCTCCAGTTTAGAGACAAGGATGTCATTTGGGACAGTTTCAAATGCCTTGCACAAGTCCAAGTGGATTACATCATTTACTTCCCGTATACACCAACACTGTCATGCCATCATAGAAAGACACTAAATTTGTCATGCATGATTCTCCCTTAGTCAAGGCATGCTGGCTGTCACCAATATGTCACCAATATGACACCAATATGAAAATATGTCCTTATTTTCATATGCCTTAGCATATCTTCCAGGAGGATGTACACGCTGTACTCTTTTGGTCACTTTAGCTCAGAGGCAGTGTTTCTCAAATTTGATATTATATGGAAATCCAAAAAGCTTTATGCTTTTAGCTTAGTCTCTCTTATTTTGTATAATTTTATTTATGAGGAAGTATGCACAACAAAAATATCTATTATTCTTAGTGACTGCAGATTACGAGATGACATGTCCTCTGCCTCCAAGCTTACCTCTCTTTCTTCTCCTGTGTTTTGTCAGGAAATTAGGTACTGTTTTAGTGCTGCCAATCTAATTTTTTTGTAGTATCATTGCCTTACTGAAAGGTTAAAGATGGAGAAAGTACTTGCTTCCAAAAAGCAGAAATTGAGCTCTTCCAAAAATTTGTAATGTAATAAAATATTATCTCCCTTTTACTGTGGTTTGTTGAAGCTTGTTTTCTTCCATGTTTTATAGCATGGAAGACATTTAACAATGCCTTCAATAAACATCACTAAATATTTTTCTTCTTTAGATGTCAATGATTAATGTTTTATGTGTATTCAAAGAATTTGTTTTATTCCACAACCACAACTACAGCTTCCCACAAAAACAATTCCTTGTTAAACCCTCCATTTACTGTAGCATTTATTCAATAAGCAGTTGTCTATTGCCTTAGAAATAAAACAGTGAGCACGTTCATCAATTAATGAATATATTTAGATACCTTTCTTAAAAACTTCACCCCCTTCTCTCATTTAGTAAGGAGAAAAGAGTCTCCTAAATACATCCAAGCAACAGAAGTTAGAACTAGTTTCTTCAGACAACATGTTGCTTATTTTTTAAAATAGTTTCACAAAATGAGACAGAATTGTCAGGGCATTGCAGTTAGACCACAGTCAAGATCACTTTATGCCCTTATTTTCCCTGTAGAGAGCAGTGGTCCTCTGGGTTCTTCAAGGCAGCAATAACTCCTACATACATTTCCCTGCCACATATATCAGATGTTTCTGGGTGAAGACCTAGGTCTAAATGATCAAGCATTGTGATTTACACATGTCTAATATTCGAGCTTGGTGTAGTTTGTCATGTTAAGCAGGTGGTATGTTTTGGGAAAACATGCTTCTTTAGTGCGTCTTGACCTTTCCAGCCACCTTTCTGTGGAGGCTTTGACACAGACTAACAGTATCTTCCCTAGCTGACATGACACCATCAGTGCCTCTTTCAGAAAGAGTTTCTTCACAGTAAATGTGTTTCTGTTTGTTCCAGAAAATCTGGTAATGCCAGAGATGAATGTTTTCCAATCTGGTTTCCTAGATGCATGAGTGTAGAGAGAGGAATTTAAACAGAAACCAGAGCTGCTGACTATTCATCAAGGAAATATTTTATATACAGAGTTAGGATTCCTTTACCAAGATTGTACATTAGTTTGTTCAATTTATTTTGTGCAGAGCTCACTTCCCAAATATTGTTCTGTCTGGCGTCATTTCACGGACCTTGTTTTTCATTTAGCAACAGAAACACTTCTCAGCTCCCATAATAACTGACTGCTTCCTCTGTGGCAGGTTTATGAAACGTACAGCTCATCACTGTTTACTTTCTACAAGTTACAAGAAATTTTTTTAATATTAAAATTAGATTACATTAAGAAGTAACGTATAGCCTCCTAACAGTGTTTGAAAGGTTTCTTCATTCCTCAAGAAAGAATAGGGTCCTCAGACTTTCTCTGCGACAACTCATAAAAAAAATGTGCAAAATGCACAATCAAGAGCAAAGGCAGGATGAGGCCCTGTCATGTTGGACACTACATCCTTAGCCAGAGAAAACTTTCACCAGCTTTCATGCACTAGAGAGGACACATACAGTGCCAGTTTATAATCTCAGCTGCACTATTTCACACTCCTGAAATTACACTTCTCTCAGCTGCTGCTAGAATTAGAACTGGTTTCAAATAACAGGGACATTTATTACAGCCATGTGATTTCAAAATATTTCAGCAACGTAATGTTAAAGTAATGAGATTCTGATTCAAAAGAAGTAGAGAACATAAGAATTAATATATTTTACACTTATTTTCGTCAAGTTCAGTGGCAAGTAAAATCTGAGCTCAGCTGTTAAGCAAACAGCAGCTCAGCTCTGAAATGACAGAAGGTGGAACCTGTTAATTTCCTTGCATTCCTTCTTATGGTCGACAGTTCATTCTCTAAAAATATGACAGTGGAAAAAGTTAGAAATGTTTCAATGGATTCAGGACTCCCTTATAAGCCAGGAATTTACTCCACAGATATAAACAAAGTCTCAGCATTATGCAATTGCTTAAATCAGAATACAATTGGTATTCACATTTATGTTAGCCTGAATAGTCTTACATTACTTTAAATTTTTAAATTCATCAGTATCCAGACTTTGCATTGTTTTGTAGAACTTTGTATCTAAAAGCTGCAGCAAGGAATTTCTCAGGGGAGGAGAAGAAGTTAATATTGAAGTGCAAATTATTATAACTGGAAGGATGTTCTCCAGCTTCCTCTAGTTTCTGGGATTTGTATCCTAAAAATAAAAAAGAGTAGCTGTATTTTACAACAAAGCCCAATAACTTTGCCTGTCTTATATTCTCAGTTTTGTTGTTTTGCTTGGAGACTCAATACATGAAATTTCATCTATAAATCAAACTCTTGGAAATAAACTTGCTGAAATCACAATAAGAGACAAATATTTATGTGATGATTTTTGTGAGAAGTTCAGTAAATATGTTGTCATCAGCTAGATTCTCAAGAAAACATCTCTGGGGTTTTTTTCTTCAACTTGGAAAAATATTATTCAGTCATGAACAATAAAATTATGCTTGACAAAACAGCTACCTAGCAGGTCTGCACAGGAGCACCTTCACTGTGCTGCCCAGTTTTTTCATAGCGTGCTCATATTCCTTTGACCCTTCCCACAGCTGACACTTGGACAGTCATTTATAGACTCCCTGTCTTCCTTTCTTGTACTAATCCCATTTTTTTCTCTTCATCACTCTCTCCTCCCTGTCTTCCTATGCTTTGTGACATCTAAGCTTGATGGTTTCTTGCTTTTAATCTTAATCATCCTGCCTTCTTCCAGCAGCAAAAATTCAGACCTCATTTTCATATCCTTCCTTTATTACCTTCTTCTCACATTTCTTGTCTTCACTCTTTTTTCCTTCCATATCCTCTCTACTTCCATATCTGTCTTACCGCCTTTCCTCTCTTTACACCTGTTCATTTCTCATCTTTCTTCCTCTAGTTTGTCTTATCTGCTTGTTCCATGGTTAATAAAATTTTAGCTGTCCAGATTTTCTCCAAAATTTGTTCTTTTTAGTCCCTGGCTCTCATAAAGATGAGATCCATTTCTTTCCTTCTTTGTTTATGATATTGGTTTTGCATCTTCCTTGTGTGGCTTAGGAGTGCTTCCTCACTCATGTCCTCTGTTACAGATCAGATCTTTCTTGTTTAGGTACTGGTCTATTGTGCCAACAGCCCTGTCCTGATGCTGGCTAATAGATTCCCTCCAATTCACCAGCAATCTCTCTTTTCCCACCCCTTATCTTCTAAGGTGTTTAGGTCCTCATTTTCTACTTCTGTACACTGGCTAGAATCTGACCGGTGTTCCCAGGGACTACTGCAGCTTAGGCAAACCCATGGTTAAATAAATAAATAGCATACATCATATTTCATTATGAGTCAAAAACGAGCTGCCATTTTCTAAAGTTTTTCTCAAAAGCCTCAAATGCCTATGAGTTAGATATAAACCAGAATTTAGAACACACAGGAAGTGTGAGATATTAAAAAGCTTTGTATTGAGTATTTTAGATAGAAAGGCAAAATTGGTCCATGCTGGAATCCTCTCGGCTTTTATGGATTATCTGAATATCAAGATAAACAGGAATTCGTTCTGTATCATATGCAAAGGATTAAAATGGAAAGGGAAAAAGTAAAATTGAAATGAAAACCACTAGTCTGCAAACCCGTGCAGTCACAGATTTAACTGCATTGTCAGAGAAAACCTCTGCTCATGTTCAGCTGCTAACAAAAAAACAAGATGTCACACTTTACAAGGAATGAGACAGGAACGAATGGGGAAAAATATACAAGTCCACAGTCTAAAGCAATGGTACAACTTCACCTTAAGTATTTGATTAAATCTACACATTCCATCTCAGAAAAGGGGAATTGCAAGGTTATAGCAATTTTAATAAAAAAGGCAAGAGTACATAAACTGTTTTTGAAGTTTATAGACTGCACAGATTCAGAGTTGTTTTCTTCCTATGCGGGGACAGAAATCAGATCCTTCACCAGAACCTTTCCTAAACATGAGTATAGTTCAGTTTGGATAGTTAGGTTTTCACACAGTCTATTAGTTTGGTGAGATCTAAAGAGATTTTAAAGACTCTTTGAGATAAAAGGTGCTGTATAAATCTAGATTAATAAATTTTTCCTACCAGTAATATTTATGTTAATTTTATCATTTTTCAAATTTCCAGTGAAGGAACTGCTACTGGCTTAATGTTTAACTCTGCATATTTACATAAAGCTTTTCCATGCTACTCCTTGTTCCTGAGAAATAAAGCATGTTTGTTTAAAAAATTCTGAGGCACATTCCTTTAAATTTTCATCTTTAGCCTCTTCCTTGCGTTCTATTTATATTACACAAGTACAAAGTTTAAAAGCTCAGCAAATCTATGTACCTTCAGTGAAGGCAACTTCATCATATTTATTCTCCTTATGTTCTCATTGGTTGTTTCAAAAACTCGCTCCTTTGAGAATCAGAAACTTCTTAACTTGCAGTCTAAATTCATGCTTTATTCTTCATATTGTATGTCTCTTTCCTCACTGATGCTTATTCTGGCTAAGCTTCAAGAAAAGAATTGTCCATCTTCTCTACTTATATTTCACTAGATTTGATAAACACTGTAATTTTTTTACAGTTCCCCAAGTTTCCACAAATATTGGGGAACAGAATTGTACACATTTTTTCATTTTGGATATGGAATCCAGCCTGTGAGCTAAAACAAACAAACATTCTCTTGAAAACGACTCCCCTAATACATCATACATTTGCCTAGATGTTTGACTGTTTTTTCCTGGCTATTTAGCTGTGATGTTTAACCAACGAGATTGACTCCTGCAATGGGAAAACTGGATAGATGGGAGAAGTGAATGTTGTCTACCTGGACTTGAGCAAGGCTTTTGACACTGTGTCCCATGATATCCTCACACACAAGTTCAGAAAATGGGGGCTGGATGAGGGAAGAGCAAGGTTTTTTGAGAATGTGCTGGATGACAGAGCTCAGAGGGTTGTGATCAGTGGCACAGGGTCTAGCTGGAGGTCTGTAAGTAGTGTTGCCTCCCACAGGCTGATATGGGGTCCAGTATTGTTTAACTTACTCATCACTGATGTGGATGAAGGGACAGAGTGCCTTCTCCACAGCTTCACTGATGAAAGCTGGGGGAAGCGGCCAATATCCCAGAGGGCTGTAGCTGCCATTCAGACAGGCTGGAAGGATGGGCACAGAACTGTCCGAAATTCAACAAAGGCATCTGGAGAAGAATAACCCCAGGCACCAGTACAGGCTGGGGTCTGACCTGCTGGAAAGCAGCTCTGTGAAGCACCTGGGGGTTCTGGTGTACAACAAGCTGTCCCTGAGCCAGCAATGTGTGCCAACAGGATCAATATTCCATGGGTGCATTAGAAAGAACATTGNACAGGACACATGAAGAATCACACTATGTCTCTGAAAGCATTGTCCAAACACTTCTTAAACTCAGATAGGCTTGCTGCTATGACCACTTCCCTGAGGAGCCTGTTCCAGTGCTCAACTATGCTCTGGGTGAAAAACTTTTTCTGAGATCAAACTTAAACCTCCCACAATTCAGCTTCATACCATTTCCTCGAGTCCTGTCACTGCTCACAAAAGTAAAGACTTCCCCTCATGAGGATGTTGAAGACTGCAATGAGGTCACCCTTCAGTCTCCTCTTCTCCAGGCTGAACAGACCAAGTGACCTCAGTCACTTCTCATATGGCTTCCCCTCAAGGCCCTTCACCATCTTTGTTGCCCTCCTTTGGACACTCTCTAATTCCTTAATGTCTTCCTTATACTGTGGTGCCCCAAACTGCCACAATATTCAAGGTGAGGCCACACCAGTGCAGAGCAGAGCAGGACAATCCCCTCCCTCGACCACCTCGTGATGCTTTGCCTGATGCCCCCAGGACACAGTTGGCCCTCCTGGCTGCCAGGGTACTGCTGACTCATATTCAACTTGTCACAGACCAGGACCCCCAGGTCCCTTTCCACAGTGCTGCTCTCCAGCCTCTCATTTCTCAGTCTATACACACAATCAGGGCTGCCCTGCATCACATGCAGAATCCAGCACTTGCCCTTGTTAAACTTCATATGGTTGATGATTACCCAGCTCTCTAATTTATTGAAGTCTCTCTGCAGGGCCTCCCTACCCTCAAGAGAGATGACAGCTCCTCCCAATTTAGTGCCACCAACAAAATTACTTATTATTCCTTTCAGTCATGCATCCATGTTGTTAATGAAAATGTTGAAGAAAACTGTGCCTAGGATGGAGCCCTGCAGAACTCCACTAGTGACTGGACACAGGTCTGATGTCACCCCATTCACTATGACTGTGGCTGACCTGTGAGACAGCTGTTCCTCTATCGAGTAACACAGTTATTCAGCTGTGTGCTGGACATTTTCTCCAGAAAGATGTTGTGACAGAAAGTATTAGAAGATTCTCTGAAGTTCAAAATTATTATATCTACTGGCTTTCCTAGATCAACTAGGTCACAGAAGGAAATGAGGTTCGATAAGCAGGACTTTCCCCTCATGAACCTGTGCCAGCTGTGGCCAATGACAGCATTGTCCTCCAGGTGTTCTTTAATACATCCCAGAATAATCTTTTCCATTATTTTACTGGGCACTGAAATGAGACTGACAGGCCTGTAGTTTCCGGTATCTACCTTCTTGCCCTTCTTGAAAATCAGGACAATGGTTTGCCAGCTTCCAGTCGGTGGAACATCTCTAGATTCCCAAGACAGCTCAAAAATTATCAAGAGAGGCTTTCCAATAATATCAGCCAGCTCTTTGAGGATTCTTGGATGAATCCCAACAGAGCCCATAGATTTGTAGGAATCCAGCTGGAGCAGCAGATCCCACACAAGTTCAGGGTCAACTCTGTTAAACTGTCTTAAAAAAATTGTTAGAACTAGTGTGTCAATGATGCATGGAATTTTAAGGATTTTTAACATACGAAAGAGAAACACATTGCACATGTGGGAAAGCCTAAATGAATCTCTTAAGATTTGTAATATAGAATAATAGCTTTAGTCTATGTTAGTTTCCTTAAAGAATGA
Organism: Calyptomena viridis; assembly: GCA_013390005.1. Taxonomy (NCBI): domain Eukaryota; kingdom Metazoa; phylum Chordata; class Aves; order Passeriformes; family Eurylaimidae; genus Calyptomena; species Calyptomena viridis. Next base: position 219,980 of record WEIV01008976.1, on the reverse strand, counting down.
ACAGTAGTTTACAACATTTGAGATAACTCTCCAGTCTTCTGAGACTTAAGAGTGTCATTTCATTCAATGTCTTCATAGACATAAATTATACAATAATAAAAATAAAAATAAAAAACGCAAGAGGATTTCTAGTAAACATCTGTTGTGTTTCAGACTTGAAGTCAGGACAACAAGGACATCAGCACAGCTGTAAAACGTCACTTATGGAGCAGGCCCATGGATTCTTTTCTGGCTGAGTCAATAAATAGGTAGTGATTGCATATTCAATCACAGGTTGGAAGTTGTGAGTGACAAACAGGATAAGTAGTATAAGAGAAAAAATCCTACATCACAGAAAGTGGTACAAAAGTACATTCTGAGAATTTTCTGATTCCCCAGTGAAAGAGGCACTAAACTTTCTATCAGGGAGGGTTGAGTCATCCTGTTCTAAGTGAACTAAACTTTGTTTTGGAGAAATCTATGCCTGGTAGTTGTTTGTCTTTTCATTTTTTGTATCGTGGTTTTCCATTTGAGTTGGCACTGCAGCTGACAATTTGGAGATAGTTAGGGAATAAACTTCTAGCACTTGTAATTTGAGCAATTTGAAATAAAAATAATCACTTCCTTTATGTCAGGTTTCTGATTTTACTACTAAACAGGAAGGTTCAAAAGCTGATTAGGTAAGATCCAAATGACACAGGAAGAATATTACTGGAAGGTAAACCTTATTAGGTCCATGCCTAAAAATAAAAATTCTATGAAATAGTATATTTTGTCTGAAAAATTCATCAAATTTAGAATCTGTTTACATTTTGTAGTTCATGAAACTAAAATAACTGTATGCAAGATACTAAGGTACTAAGAACATATAAAGGCAATAGTACCATAGCAATTGAGAAAATGTCTAATGTAACCTCTTAGTAGTTGCAAAGAGTTTAAACTTGTTTCCAGCTTCAGAAGCTCACATACATTCCAGCAATTGCCATCAAAACCACTTACTGCACACTAACCAATATTGTATAAGACATCCCTAAGAACAGCTGTTTAAATTGATACCAATAAAAAATCCTCGCACACCAAAATTTGCTTTCTTCCTAAAAAGTTAACTTGAGTCTGGCCTTAAAAAAAAATTCCTACTGTATGAGCAGAACACAGAATATGGTGAAACCCATGGTGGAGAAAGACAGCTGAAACAGGGAAAAAAGGAACAAAGATGGATTCCTTTCCAACATTTAGGCATACCCTCATAGTTACGAGGCACATTGAGAGATGTTCATCAGTTAGAGCTAAATATAATCCCTTGACCCCATACTAGCAGGGAACAAGATTTCAATCTCAATGCCTTGTGTCCTTCTTGCTAGAGGCAGAAAAGATTTTTGAGATCTTCCTGGTCTTTCTGTTTACCAGGACCACATTCACTTTAAAACAAATTAATCAGACGGATAGTTTGCCTTGTATTAAAAAAGGCAGAATCTAACAGAAATTTTATAATTAAATTATAAAAATTCTCTAAGAATTATTGTCACTTTTTTAAAGGGCATTTTTTACTTGTAGAGGGAGAATCCCAGTGAATTGATTCCAAATGCTTCAGTCTTAGCCGATAACAATTACAAAAAACAAATGCTGGAAATGCCCAAGACCTCCAAGATCTATCATAGCTTTCTCAAAGCTAATTTCCAATCCAGTTTTTCAGGGTTTTTAATGGCTTATAAGAACTTGCATCAAACATCCTGGCATTCACTCAGAATAGGAAGTTTGTAAGTTTAACTTTTCAAGACTAGGTTGGATGGGGCTTTGAGCAAGATGTCCCAGCTCATGACAGATAGGTGGGACTAGATGACCTCTAAAGGCCCCTTCCAACACAAACCATTCTATGATTCCATGAAGTCTAAGAGAGGACAAAAAGAAACCTTTCCACCTTTCAGTGGTTGGAATGAAATATTTTGGGACCAGATACATGAAATTACCACAGTGGAATTCAATATGAAAGGAAAAAGAAAGAAAGCTCTTACAGGTAAGATTTGTTTCATTTCTTTGCATTGTTCATAGTTGAAGCAAGCACTTTGAAGGTTTAGAAAGGGAAGACTCTCTGAAGTAGATAACTCCCTGTACGAAGAGCAAGAATGCAACTAAATAAATGTAATAAATCTTGTTTATCACCAAGTCAGACTTTAAACCTTATGCTACTTATCAGCCTTCATCTAGAGTATAAGATATCAAGGCAGTTTAAACAGTGGGCTGCAAGAGCAAATCCTATGATGTCAAAGATACAGCACATTTTATAATTGAAGTAAGCAAATTAATTCTAAGGCCAAAAAATAGTTAGCAGTCATAGTATTAACTATTGTTTCAGCAGAGTGGTTGTGGGGTCCAAGCAACACCTTGGCAAAGCCCTTGCACGGAGGGCTGACTGCCAAGAGCAGCTGTGCAGTGACAAGTCTGGAATGTCCTCTGAGTAAGGCTGGCTGCAAATCTCTAAGGACTGTGAGAGTGGGAGGTTCTTGAACAGCTTGAGAAATATGAAAGCCCCATTCAATAATTAAAAAAAATCATTAGTCATATAAGAAGAAAATATGAAAATAACCTTGTAACAATGTTGCTGTTTATTCACCCTATAAAAACAAATTTCTTGTGTACACATCCTCTGAGGCTCACTTTTTCTGATGGGTAGTTAGAGTTCAAATAGCAGACCAAAATTTAGTAAGTTAAGCTGCACTCAGGGTTCTGATCTTCCTATAGTGAATGCTTCATATGCCTAAAGTCTGATGCAGTATTTCAACTTCCTTATTGGCCAGAATTAGAGTTTTCTGTATATTTCAGAAGTGTCACTGTGCTATGTGAACACCTAAATCTGTTCTCTAGGCTCAATATAAGGGGTCACTGATGGAGCAATGAGGTTAATCACTGTAATATCTGTATCAGTCTACTTCTCAGATATATAAAACCAACTTTTGTACTGATGTCCTACTTTGCTGTTTTGAAATCTAATAAGAGATTAGTTCTGACCAAAATTATCTTCATATAAAAATTTAAATTAATACTACAAAAGCCTTGTGAAGAGAAGTGACATAAAATAACAGAGAATATATTTATCTGGAGTCTTCCACTAACTGTTAATCGTATCATATAAGTAAAAAACATACGTTCTGTTGATGAACAGGAACTACTTTAAGGTGCAGTAGTCCTCAAACATAGACCAGACACATTCAGAAACAAAGACCCCCATTTAGAAACTGAAGTTCAGCTGTCTGAATTTGAAACTACAAGTATTTAGTTCAGAGATCTTTAGGTTTCAATTAATTGTTCCACCACCAAAAAAACTCAAGCTGTAAGACATTTCTCCTACATTTGATGGAGTGATTTTAATAAAATTTTTCTATAAAACTGTGTTCTTTTTTTCATACCAGACTCCATGTAGGGCATTTGCAGGTGGTATCAGCTGTGTGCAATCTGTTTGCTCATAATCAGCCTAAGAATGGACTCCTCCATCACCAAACAGTGGTCACCAACCAAGGCTGTCAGCTGCAGCTGTTCTCTCCCAAGTTCGGACTGACAGGAACTAAAATCTGAGATGTAGCTTAGGTTTAGATTAGACATTAGGAAAAAATTCTTTACTGTTAGGGTGGTGAGGCACTGGAACAGGTTGCACAGAGAAGCTGTGGATGCCCATCAATGGAGGTGTTTAAGGCCAGGTTGGATGGATCTCTGAATGACCTGGTCTAGTGGAAGGTGTCCCTGTCCATAGCAGGGGGGTTGGATGATCTTTAAGGTCCCTTCCAACACAAATCATTCTATTATTCTATGAATTCTCTTTTAAAACTGCAACACTGTTCGCAGATTTTTTTTTAAACTTAGATGTATTTGCACATATATAAGATTACAGCAGTCTAAAATTCATTATTTCATTGAAGAGAATTGAAGTCTTTCTGCTTGCCTCCTATCTTTAACTCTTGGCTTGGAAGAAGATTATCAGGAACTTTCTGTGTTACAACATAGCCGTCTGTAGGATAAAGAAAAAGAGCATATAAATGATGTAGCTGTGTTCGTTCTCATGGGAAGAGCAGATTGAGAATATATGTAATAAATTGATCTGAACATTGAGACGAGAATTAAATTCACAGAGTCATAGAACAACAGAATTGTTACTTTGGAAGGGACATTAAAAGNTACTTTGGAAGGGACGTTAAAAGTTGTCTAGTTCCAAACCCTCTGCCATGGGCAGGTACACATTCCACTAGACCAGGTTCTCAAAGCCCCATCCAGCCTGGCCTTGAACACCTACAGGGATGGGGACCCCATAATCTCTCCAGCCAACCTGTTTCTCTGTCTCACCGCCCTCACAGAAAACAATTGCTTCCTGATATCTTATCTAAACCTACTCTCTTCCAGCTTAAGGCTATTCTTTCTTGTCCTGTCACTACATGCCATCATGAAAAGTTCCTCTCCAGCCTCCTGGTCAGCCCCCTTTTTTTTTTTTTTTTTTTAATTTTGTGGGCAGCATGTGGTGCCTCATCTAGCCATGGTGTGTGCCTAGCCCTGCTTTGGGCCCCAGCACGACCAACCTAGCCCTTAGAGCCAATCCTTATCCTGAATTCATGTCAATTAAATTATTGCCTAGTAATTAATTTCATCCTGCCTACTGGAGGATAAATGAAAGTTTATCTGGAAAGAAAAAAAATAGTGACAATTAGTAATTCTCTTGACACAGTATTCTTATAATGAGTAATTTCTTATAAGGAGAGATAGGAATATCTTTTTAGAAATTTATATACCAAAAATCTAAAACTCAGTTATTCTCAGTATTCCACACGTGAACTTTAGTTTCTGAAAGCACTGAAATTATTCATGTTTGCAATAAAGCCACATCTAAAAACCTTAAATGCAAGAAAATTGCAAGTTACAATATTAAATATCATCTAATACCCAGTCTCATCCTTGTTTATTCTTTCTAGCATCAGGGAGCTCTACAGGACCCGTACATTTAATAGGTAATGAAACACACTATATTCAAGAGATTGATCTCCAAAAATGTTGAACACAACCTCTTCAGAATTGACAGTTTTTCAGCAATGACATCTTCGTGCAGGTGTTAAACATGGGAAGTATGTGGTCATAGTTTCAGCTTTGCAGAGAGAACTAATTGACTTTCATAGAGGATTTAGATTATTTTGAAATCTGGGTTTGCTCCAGTTGGTAACAGAAGCCAAACATTTTATAATTATCTGTGAAAGGCAATGAAGCCTCACTGTGGGAGCAGGTTCAGCCCTCAGCCTTCCCCAAAGCATTGGTCCTGTGAGTGCCAGGGTACAAAAAAGATCACCCTGAAGAGTTGTCCTGGTGGGCCTGATCCAGAGTTGCACTCTTCAGGTGCTGGAGCCCCAGCTCCATAGCAGCTTCCCAGCTTCTGGCCTTCCAAGGGAAACAGGGGAAAACACCAGTGTCTAATAAAAAGATTTCAATCTGTCTGCACCAGCAAATTCCTACCAGAAAATGTTTTCTCAGAATTTTCCCAGTCTCTTCCATTTGCAATTAAAGGCTTATGTCTTACTATAAAAGCCAATGCTCCTGGATAAACAGCAGCAGTTCTGCCATTTCAGTATTAAGTGAGGTGTGCTGGTGTCAGTTCTGGTCCTCTCCATCTCAACTTCGAACCATAAACTACAAACCAAATTTCCCCCTGCTTTAGAATTCCTTCCCATAACTTAAATGAAGGTTAAAATTTCTTATAATCTCTTTCACACTGGTACAGGATTCTGAGAAGAAATTGTATCAGAAAAGGTATCAGTCTGCAGCAGGAACAGTAATGGCCTGGACCAGGCCAGGCAGGCAGCAGCTGAATCCTGGTCATGTGGAGTAGTTTGGGTAACTAATATGACAGGAATCTCTCTCTTGTAGTAGTGAAGGAGAACTGTTTCAGTGCACAAAAAATAATTAAATACAGCTTTTGTTAAACTAATTCTCATATCTTTGCAAACTGCTTATGCCAATTTATTGTTATATAAGTGATGGTTATGAACATTTGAATATGTTTTCTCCTTCACAACTAGAAATTTGGCATGGCTACCAGTAGGATGCAAGCCAGAATTGTCCTTTAGAGCCGTGCAGTTCCTGCCATATTCTTTTTAACCTTTTATTTCACTGCTATTGATGCATTTCATAAAAATAAAAGAAAAAAAGAACAATACAGTACACAGATCTTTGGAATACACAGCAAAATTCCTCATGGACTGCCTAATGGAATCCTTTTTTTGTTTTCTGTTAAAAAATGAAAAAACTAAGATTAAACTTTTCAAAATAGAAGATTACATTTTTTATCAAATAAAAGTGGCAATGAAGAGTATCTCCTACTCTTGAAATCTTTTGTCTTTTTCCAGGAATACAGTTTTCATTTTTAGTTTGTGGGCTTATTTTTGTTTCTGAATAGAAAGTCACACATTTTTATAGATGGTGTTTGCAATGTATGGTGTCTATAAGATGTTTATTGGGACCAAAACAGCCAGTCACAAAACAAGGAAAACTAGAAGACATTCCACTTGAAAGGCACAACCCATCTCAGTGCAGGATGTTGCAGGAGCTGCTCTCTCAAAATGCACATTGCACTTATTTTTTGTCTGTAACAACAATTTATAAATCATACTTTGCTGAGTTGGCAAAATCACAATGGAAACACATTTTAACTTGTACTACAGACCTCTCAGTGTGGGTCATTGATCAGAGACTCGGATAGACTAACAAAAATAGTGCCCCATTAGTTTGCAATTGCTCACATATGCTTAATCAGAACTTGCTTGGCCATGATCAGAACTTGGTGCTCCTCACATTCCCTTGGTCACACTTCTCTCTTCCTAAGTGATCAGGAAGAGGGGTGTGAGGAGGGAACAGTACTCCACCCAGGAAAACACTGAGAACAGAATAGTTAGAGCTGTTTATCAGAGCAATGTTAACAAGAAGCCAGAGCAGGTCGTAGCCTTCAGTTAAGGACCTAGATTTGATAGGGCTGCACTACTGAGGCTGTACTGAAGACAAAATTTTGCTAGTTCAGATATCTTCCCTCAAAGTACTCCCAAACAGATTTACTTCTCTTTTGTGAGCACACGTTGTGTAATCCCACCTATTCTTGCCCCATGAAGAACAGCAGTGTGTCCTATCCACCACTTTTCACTAAACAGCTGTGTCCTCTTACCTGGGCTTATGCACCCACTCCCCTATAGGACTGTGACTTAGTCTGTCAATCTCTCAAGGAGTTGTGTTCAAGATATTAAGAGAAAAAATGGTGTAAGACTTTGGGGAAGGCTCTGAGCGCTTTCTGTGGAGTTCAAACACTTACCTCCTGAGTAAACCTTTATTGCATATCTGAGATGGATAAAGATAATATGGCTAATAACAGTACAGTTCCTCTTCTGTATCATTGTCAAGACTTACAAAGCACTGAGATCTCTCTAGAGGTGATGGAGATGGTAATGGTGTGAGTTTGGGCTTTGGTGGAAAGAGAGTAAATCTGCCATTCACCTAAAACTGTAGTTTTCCTACTTTGCTATACCTTAGCCAGTTGTTCTTGAGACTCTTTGTGAGTTTATAGGGGGTTTTTTTATATGCTCACTGTGCTGTTTTTCATTAACTTTCTGTTAATATAACTGGTTGAAGTGAACTGTAACCTCAAGAGTGACAGTTACCCTAGGACTAGTCCTTGTGTCTAAAGCAGGATCTTTACAGGACTACACTGCACTGTAGAAGTTCACAGTAAGAAACCACTGAGGAGGTTTTGTGAAAGGCATTTTGCATCCCAGTGCAATCCTGATGAAGCTAAAAGAGATATTCCCTGTTTACTGTTGTCTTACAGTAAATTACACTGGAGTAACTCCTAGTTTCTGCAAATGAGACTCTAGACCATCATGGAACTTCAAACTGATATACATGATATCAGGAGCTCAGGGATGACAGAAGTGAGATAAACCAGTCCTCCTTATTAGAGAAAAGGTGTTTAACTGTGAATTGTATTACTTAGATGAGATGTTTTCTTCCACAGAAGTTAATAGATGTGCAAACATATTGCCTTTGTGCCCTGAGGTCAGCTGAGATGAAATGCGATGAATTTAAATCCTAACTGGAGCTAGCTGAAAAAAACTTATACCTATAAAGTGCTTGATTTACTATATAGTTTTCTTAGAAGAGGAATGGGGTCAAGGGAAAAGTATGGTAGAAAATGTGCTAAGGGCAGTGTCAAAGTGCTGCTGAAATGACAAGACACAGGTAGTCTCCTTTGGCCTGTCCTGTTTAATGTCAGTGACAAGAAAGATGCAATAAAGATGACGTCAGGCTAACATGAGGGCAAGTTTGTTCACAGAACATGATACCATGCACAGGGAATCCAGATCAACAGTGAGTCATTCTGTTGAAAGAAAGCAACGATGAGAGGGTTGGACAAAGGGAAAATTTTTATACAATTTCTTAGCAATGTAGAGTGGGAGGAAAAAACCATCCCAGAGGACGAATCAATGAAGACTAAAATGGAGAAGTAAGAAATGTTTATTTACTGAAACCTGCCAATTTATATTCTAGCATGGCCTATCTCTGCCCCCCAGACTCCTTACACACAGGCAAAAAGCATTTATCCTGTGATATTTAGCTGGGGTGGGAAATACTGAAAAACATGGAATCCTGACGTAAAGTACCATATACTTATACCATTTTGGGTTTGTTCCAAGAAAAAGCTTTCTGGCTTCATGCTCTGAGGCCTATCGAAAGCAACAAAATTCTCCCCATCCTCCAACAAAGATAATCTGAGAACAGCTATGTGAACTTATGCAGCTTTAAATTAACTACACTTCCATTGAATCAAGATCTTGATGCTTAGAATATTAGTATTTTTCAGGTTCCCAAGAAAATTATTATTTAGAGGAGTATACACTATTGATTCTTGTGAATAATGTCAGCAGACAAGCATTTACACACAAACACTGATAGCCTTTTTTGTCAGGATGTCTGCTAACTCTGAAGATTTAATAATTTATCATGCTGTGCAATCTGACTTTCTTGTACATCCTTCTCTATCTACCTGGATTCCTCTTTCCTATCTTATTCTAAAATTAAAAGATTACTGAAACCAGAACTAGCTTCTTCATCAAGGGTGCAGAGTCTAGTGGTGGGGGTGTCCTGTCCACAAAAGATTATGGCTTGTAGATATGATAAAAATATCAACAAGCAGACCATGAGTTGACAGAAAAGCACACATTCTATTGAGATTTCTTCCATTTTTAATGCCTATTTTTTAAAAGAGGAAACAATATATTACTAAAAAATACACTACTAAACATTCTATTCCAATACCATAAGTGACCATAATTTTCTTAAGGTGCCATGCATTTTCCAGAAATACAATAAATCTGTTGCATACTTATTAGACATTCTTCACACTCTGAGGGATAAATCTCACCCACCTAGCATGTCTATGGCTGTCTGTCAGATATAAAACATATGGAAATATTAATATAGTAATACATGCAAATAAATATAAATACATTTTGAAGGTATATTAAACTATGTCTTTATAAAGTTTATATATTATTTTCTGCAGCTCAGTTGTTTATAGCTTCTGGATTTCAAAAATGGGTAAGGAAAACCAGAGTGTTACGCAAAATGCTGGAAACAAGGGCTTGCCTGTGAGTGTGAAATACCTTTAGTATATTTACCTGACTTTTTTGTTGAAATATTCTTTTTTCCTAGTGGGTTTAAGCACTGTCACATCACCTGACAGCAAGGATTCCATGACACAATATTAGAGCAGTGACGGACAATTCTGATAGGAGATTTCTACTAATGTGATAGAAATCACAGTAATGTGTTTGGTACTTTGAACACATTAATACTGCAAGAGAAAATGCAGCTAGCCTTAGATTTTATTATAGGAGATGCTAGTCTGCAGGTAAGATAAAATAAAAAAAAAATAATAAAGACATCCAATAGGAATCCAAGCCTCTAATTGTTTACTATTCAAACAAGTACTGCTTTTTAAACACTTGTTGAATGTGTAGATCCTAAATCAAAGTGTAACTCTCTGATGTTTTTCCTTTAAATCAGCCAATGATTCTCTCTATCTAGAAAATAAGAATTGTAGCTTGGACAATTTACTGAGAGTTTCAGAGATGAAGAGAATCCAGATACATGTGCAAGACAAAGATAAGTGTTTCTCTTAGCTATATGGAAATCAAGCACTTGCAGCTTAATACAAATATGTTCTGATAGGATCTTCTATTTTATTTGGCTTGTGGGCCATGATCAGCTGTGTTCCTGTTCTAGCAATCCTTGCCTGCTTTTTGAGAGGCTGGCATTTTAAAGGTCATGAATGAATAGGTTAATGAATACTTTTATAAAAAATTGTGTTTATGCAGCTTTGAAAATCTCAGTCATGACAGCATTCATGCTCCTCTTTCCTGCAGGCCAACATTTTTTTGCTTTGTTTTTTCATCTTATGTGGATAAAATTACTTCTATCTTATGTTGCAGAAAAAAGCTGAAGTACTGATTTTCTTGTTCTTTTTTTTTGTCTGAATTCTCACATGAAAAAAAAGCATACTGTACTTAGCAAAAAGACAAGGTTGAGCAAAGACAAGTCAAGAATCAAGTATTGTAACATTCACATCCAAGTTAAGTCTCACTCCTCATCTTGCTTTTTACGTCTGTTGAAATATGGTTTCTATTATGGTTTTGGAAGATTTCCATTTACTGTAAGTTTCAGATGGTATTGATGAGGTCACTGTTTACTTTGAATAGCTCTTTGATAGGAAAGAAGAGAGCACAATGGAACATTCAGGAAGCATGGCATGTAATACATTATTAAATTAATCATATGAGCATTGTATTGAGACATAACCTCTCTTCAGCCTTAGGGCATAGCCTTAGGGAACAGCTGTCCCACAATTCCACGTGACATGATTCTCATGTAATTGCAACAAGTGATGCTGATTATTGATTGATAACAGCTATGTGAATTCTGCTTGCCCAAGCACCATGTACAGCTGTATAAACCAGAGAAGCAGACTGCAGAACAATAGGGTAAGGTGTGCTACCCACACACACACTTTTGGTAGGATATTTCTACAGCTAATGCTTTGGTAGCAGAAGACACACTCCTTATATTAACTGGAAGTGATTTCCCATGCTCCCCTGATAGCCTTCTGGGAACAGACTTGGATTATAGTCAAAAGCCTCATCTAGGTGTTAGTCATGATTAAATGTTCAAGTTGAGGCTTCAGAATCAGTTTGTGGTTATATGCTGGTACTGAAGAGGCCACCATGCTGTTTCCATGTGCCCAGCCTCATCTTTCAATGCCCCTCACTGGAAGCCCTCTGGCAGCCAGACTGCTGGGGTGGGCCAGAAAGATAAGCTCACTGATTTGTCCAAAAATTGGCCATTTTTTTTTGTTTTTTTGTTTTAGTTTAGTATGTGTGATTTGTTTATTTATTTTAATGACAAAAATACTTGAGAACATCAATTGCATGTAAGCAGAGCCCCAGTGATGTTGTCTGGTAATGATATGGGAAAAGTGTGAAGTTCTGCTGAACTATATTGCTCTGCTAAAGGACAGATACAAAAGGATATTCATGCTGCAAGCACACAACTTCTAAAAAATTCACATATTGTGAGGTGTACAGTGAAGATCCCCTATTTTCCAGGGCTCATAACTTTTTTATTTGAAGAATCACCTTTTAACTTTTGAGAAAATCCTGGCAAACAGCTGATAAAATGGCCATCAATATCTGGCAATCAAACCGTCACAAACAAAAAACTCTTTTCTTCATGAGAATATGAATTTGGCTGAAGTGAATTTGTGAGAATCTTTCAAGACAATAGCCTATATATTATGTGTAAATTGTTATGTTATGGGAAAAAAAAAAGAAGCAATTACATCTAGTTTCTCTATATAGTATAGTCTTACTGTGTATTAAGGCAGTTCGAGAAACAGTTTTGGTTTGTTAAAAGATACTTTAAGGAAAACAATTGTTTAATTTGTTACTTTTGCTTGACAGTTTTCAAATTTAATATAGACTGCAGTGGTTAAATAGTCCAAATGAACTTTCCAACACTTTTTTCAAATGCTGTTAAAAAATATCCTGTTATCCCTTTTATGTGCCAAAGTATTTCTGTTTATAAGTAAAGCATGGATAGTACTTACAACTCAGAAATATTTTTAGTGATGCTTTCTTCAGGATAGCCTACGAAGTGCTGTTTGGCAACACTTTATAAAAAAATAATTCTATTTCTTCATAGCAGTAGTAATTTCCATTTTGTTTGTGGCAAATTACAAACTGCTCAGTACTTCTGAACTATTAAGTTTAGACCCCTACATGGCGAAAACCAGGTATACTCACTTCAAATAAGAAAATTATCTTTGGTATTTAACATAAATCATCAGTAATGTAAATATAGAAACACACTGTTAAAATGTAGCCAAGAAAAGTGTATTTAGAGACAAATATTGAAGAAAGAGCATAAATAAGACAAGGGTATTTAACACAAAGCAAGGCCATGAAGAAGCTCTGTCTGTAAAACTGCACCTTTTCTGGGAGACCACAGATCCCTAGGGATGTGCAGATTCTTGAAGTGGTTTGAAAGGAAGACTGATGGATCAGTAGGCATATACACAAGCACAGCTGCACTGCAGAGAGTTTTAGAGGAAGCAAGATTATTTTTATAATTTGAAAACTTCAAGATATACATTTAAATTATAGGGAACTTCTAAGAAAAAAAAAAGAAGAAGAAAAAAGGTTGTTTCTTTATTTCCTCCAACTAATATTATTAAATTCTGAATGTGTGCTTTTGTATTTATGCATATACAGTCAGAAGCATATACAGTTAGGTATGCCTAAATGCAAAAGGAAATACGATCTTACACAAAAAGAAGCATCAAAAGAAGTTTTTAGAATAGTGAACTTGATGAGAAAAAATTGTAAAAGACAATGCATTTCAGGTGACACAAATTCAGTCTTAAATTCTTTGAAAGCAACAGTACCTTTAGCAGAGGTAAATGAGCATGTACCTTCAAAAATTGTGCTGGTTTGGCATTATGATTAATTTTTAAAAATGCATGAAACCTAGATGATTCTTGCTACTAAGTTTCTCTAGTCATAGAAGAGGAAGAAAACTGGCATGTTTAAACATAAATTTGGCTGCATTAGTAGGAAATCTACTGTAGTCATAAATGGAAAGTATTCAAACTAAAATGTCAGTAGTAGAAGATGACAGGAGTCAGTGTTAGAGGTCCAAATTTGAAATATTTACGCAAATATAATGTAACAGCAACGTGGAAAGCAAAGACATCCAAGTTTGCAGATAGCACTTAATTAGCAAGTACTGCAAATAATGAAGGAATGTACAGTCAGAAATCAGAGACTGAATGAAGGAAATGTTTAAGCCATCAGGTGAGAGTAGCTCTAATTACGACGGAGTTTTGAAAAGGCAACATGCAGAATATTTTTAAAGTTCAAATTTTGTGAAAGATTTACCCTTTGAAACTTCTGGTAATAAGTAAATATGTAGCTGTTGCTGTTTGTTGTTTTAGTATATTTTTTTTCTCAGAGACTTCAGACTTCTAGCTCTAAGGAATGAGTCACAGAGCTGCAGTCATTCCAGTGTGCCTTCCAGAGGCTTTGGCCTAGATACACCAAAACACTTAGGCATCTACATGGATTTTGGCAAAACAGAGACCCAAATCACTGTGTATCTCTTCCACAAAAAAAAAGAACATAGCAATGAAGTTCCCCATATCGCCCAATGGTCTGCTTCTTTGCACGGTCAGCACAGCCTTTGCTTGGGCAATGAGTCGATAGGGAACTGCTCTCTAGGTCCCACACAGGACACTGAGACTCAGTCAGAACCAAGGAGGCTGAAGGGTTCCCACTCCCTCTTCAACAGCTCAAAATCCTCAGCTTATCTAGGTTCAAGTCTCAGCCACAGTAAGTAGAGAAATGCATTCTTTACTTGTCCAAGGACATTTCTAATATTATAGAAACACTGCCTACTCCAACCTGTTTCTCACATCAGCCCTTACTCAGGTCAACTGTGGCTTTGTTAGTAAAATCTGAAAATCTCCAGGGACAGAGATTGCCGTCTCTTCTCTTGGTATGTGATACCTACTAGGTTTTAAAAGTTACTCCCTCCAGTTGGTCTGAGCCTCTTGGGCTGCACTTTGTGCTGATTTTCTCTTCTTTCATTGACTACCACTACTCTGGTGTTTTCCTAACTCCTCTTTGGGCAGTTGCAGGATGCATTTGGATCCCTTTCACTGACAGGCTAAGAAGCCCTTGCTTAGAGAAGCAGGTCTTCTGCTGAAATTTTCCACCTTCTTGTGCAAGAGGATAGTTTATTCCTGAGTACTCAAAGAATTTTCTTTAAACATCAATTCATTATCTTGGATACCTTTTCCCCTCATAGCACCATTCTGCCTAGCAAATTCCTGAACAAATAAAATTCTGCTCTCTTAGCTTGCTGTATAGCAAGCTGTATATATAATATATATAAATATTGCTCTCCCAGCCTTCAACCAGACTCTGTACTCAGTCACCTCATGGTTGCTACTGCCCAGACTGCCCTTTCCTCTTGCATTTGTCATCAGTTCTTCTCTGTTTTGAGCAGCAGGAAAAATGGAGCATGACACCAGTTGGTCCTTCTAGAATTTGCACTGGGAAATTATCCATTATAACAGCAGTCAAAATAGTGTCCCTAGCATTAATATTCTTTAGTCTTCCTCTTGTTTATAAAAGCAATACATTTGGGTTACTATTTAATGAAAAACGTAAAACACTGCTATAAGCAATGTGTCATTGCTGATGATTGTCATGCTTTAGAGCTTATAAAAAAAGAAATTTATATTTCAAGCTGTGCAATCTTTTTCCAGTGTTACAGTGAGCTCACTTCATTCACTTAGTTCACTTTGAAGTGCTAATATTAAAATAAAAGGGACCATACATATCATTGAAAGGGTGGAATTTTGTTTATGATCTAAAATTGAACAGAGTCAAACACTACACACATCAAAGCATTCTTGAACAGGGCCTATAACTACATAAATATCTTTTTTCTTCCTTCATAAAAAGTAAGCTTATCTTTGGGAGGTGTATGAGAAAATGATTTCAGGGGGAACTGGATAGACAGCAAAGGATACTGTTTTCTTCCTATTGTTACAGTCAGACAACTTCTCAGAGAGAAATCAGATTGCTGTTAAAAATTCAGTACTGAGAATCAGTACCGAGACAGTACTGAGAATCCCTGCCACGTAGTTATAGCCTAGAAGCTGAGAAGCATGATTAAACCCCACCTTCACTAGGAGTATGGACTAACCTTTTGTAGACCAGTTAATACTCCTGACACTTTAAAACACTGAGAATACTGTAGCAGTATCTCTGTGACACAGCATCCTCTTGCTTTAGTGTCTTGCAAATCTCAGAGGCATTCCAGATAGTTTCCCAACCACAGAGTGCATTTTTCATTGGAATAATTTTTATTATCATCAAATAAATAAATGAAAAATCAGTAGCAAGCAACATCCAAAGATAAGAACATCCTGCCCCTTGTTGTGTTATTCCAACTTAATTTCACTCACTCCACTGATTTTGCAAACAGTAATGCAGCGGTAGACCAAACTGTAGAGTGGACTAAGCAAAGAAAAGACTCGAAAAGTTAATGAACAGAGCCCTGAGATCAATTGTAAGCTATGGCTGTATCTATGCTGTCATCTTAGCCTGAAGTTTGAACTTATGCTTGAGCTCAAATTCCTTAATCATCAGACTGCCTGCAAGATGGCTTTTACTTGCTCTCCAGATGAGAAAGCCAACTGGTTTACCAGGTAGGGAAATTTAGACACTGCTTTACAGATGTTCTGACAAAAGAGAAAATACGATTCCAGAAAATCATTTAGTGAATTTATGTTCAAACCAAAGCGTGTCTACAGAAGGTGACACAGGTAAACCTGTTGTTACCAGGCTTAACTTTAGGCTCAAAAGTAAAATGGTAGATAAAAATACATCTCACCTGAAGAACCTGTAGGGAGAGCAGTGCACTTCATCTCCAGTCACCATCACATGCTCCACCATTTTCCAAGCAAGTAAGATGATGGATAGATGTGCAGATGTCAAGCAGCTGGGTGAGCCAAGTACAACGAAGAAATATACAAACCAAACTTTCATCCAATACTCTTGGTAGCACCTTATTTGAGATTTGCAAGAGCTGTTGTTAATTAAACCCCTGGAAAATGTCACTATTTCTACAAGCCCAAACCTGATTTTGCTAGTCGGGCATCAGGACCCTGCCTCCAAGTGTGTTTAGTCAGCCCTACAGAATGCAACTGCTTCATCTGGCCCCACTGGAGAGGCTTCCCCTGGGCAGACCCGGGTGGAGGAGCAGAACTAGGGTCACTTTCCAGCTCTTAGCAGCACTTAAGTGTGTGCCCCAGGCAAGACTGGCTCAAAAGGAGCAGTGGTGTACTCAGGTCTGCCCACAGGCTGGATTTGGGAGGGCAGAACCCATGGCAATCAGGGTTTGGTCAGCATGCACAGACCCAGTGTAGTCTTTTGGATCAGGAACTTGAAATTCAGTGTGTTTTGTCCTGTTAGGGGGTACTTCAGTGGTTTGGATAGTGTTGGTTTACAGATGGGTGAAATATCCTTTTTTTCCTCCTTTTTATCTCCTCTTTAATTTTTATTAGGGTAAGGAACCAGGCTTATATATGGACACTTGAAAATGCTGCAGGACAAGAAAATGATTCCACATGATCTCTGATCAAAAGCACTTATTTGGAAAAAATAATCCTACCATATAAATGAAATATATTTCTATATCCTAAATCAATCATATGGAAAAATACAAAACACTTCTGTTTCATATTTGAAATATGAAACAATCTTCTGTTTACATTAATAACTAGCTGCAGATATCTTCTTTTCTTAAATTCATACTGCTTGAATGAATACTTCTAATCTAAAAATGTGTCATCCACTTTTACTCACAGATCAAGAAAATAACAATTCTGACTTACTATGTGTTTTTTATAAGAGTAAAACCAATCTTGAAATTCACAAAATGTTGATGCCTGAGCAAGAACTCCAATAAAAGGGAAAGTGGGTCAAACCAAAGCTAAGAATCATCTTGAAGTTAAACAGGGTGAATAATATTTTCCTTAGTAATAGTAACTATTTTCCTGTTGATGGAACAATTTCATTTTGTTTTGTATGTTTGATTACTGGTTGAAATGATTTAGACTGATACAAGCTCCAGAAATGACAGTTTCATATGTGAATTCAGACTGATACACAGAAAAAGAAAAGAATGGAGAGTACATGACCCATGTACAATGGGTACACGAGCAGCAGAAATTTCCTTGATAACAAATAGGTTTCTTTAGGTGCCTTGTCCTATGGCATCAATAAATTGGAGCTGGTTTTTAACCACTCTGACAGTCACAAGTTGGACATGCCCATTGGTCTCAGGCTGCCATTTATGCAATGTTCATAATAACGCAGAAAACTGCATTATTAAACAAGAGTTTATTAAACAAAGTGCTTACATCTTTTTACCTGAGTAGCTGTCAATTTATGATACACATTACATCCTTCTAGGTCCAACCACTCCTTGTCTTTCACAAATAAACATATGTTTGCAGCTCTGATTAGGCTGATGATTTGATTAAAATTAAATTTTTTATTCCGTCAACGGTTAACTAAGAACTTTCCTGGATACAGAAGCAATTCATGAAAATCCTGCTATAGTATGGACCTATACAACATTGAAATAAATTAAAGTGTTAAATATGCCTTAAACAAATGCAGAAGAACAAAGAATATGAATATTTGTCATTCTTACCCTGCAATTTAACTGCCCTTTCAGATGTATGTATTATGTAGACAGTTTGAGAATAAAATTGCTGAAGACACAGTTGAAAAACAGTATTCTACAATGTAGCATTGAGGCTTTACCAGAATAACAATATAATGAGATCCTCAGTTTTACCTTATTATTGTGTTCTGTGTAATGGAACTATTAATCATGAATATCAATTAAGGAGTGTCTTTCATAATATTTCAAAATGAAATTTACAGTGATAATTTTAGAGAACAAACAAAAATTTCAAACTGTATCCTGAAGTCCTGATATAGACCAAAGCATCAGCAATCTGTTATCAATTGCAATAAAAATGTAACTTAGTATTTCGGAACAAGCAACATTTCATGGCCAACAGAGAGGTCACTACATTTTTTCACCCTGAAAGACTTTATCTGTACAGAATTTCTGCCTTTTCTCAACCTTTTATTTATCCTTCCTATCACTCTCCATCTCCTTTCTACAGACAATATTTTGATCAGGAGCAATGGCTTTTATAAACCAGTTTTGGATCCAGGCTATGCACCGTTTTTAGCAGACTATACTTACACGTATGATTACATTCTTCTGCAAAAGCAAAACAGATTTTCAAGTTTGGGACACTGTTCTGTAAGTCTCTGTGCACCCAAAGGGGAAAAAAAGGTTTAGATTCAGAGTTAGTTTCATTTCACATGGCTTTAAATGTCTTAAAAATAAGGGCTGCAGTCTCAGCTAGTCATTTGAACCCAGTGGGGACCACCATAAATCCCCAGAGATGTTGTTAAGGACATGCTCTTTGGAAATGTGTATGTCTCTTGCCCAACTGTAAAAAGCGCTGAAAAGACTATCTTAGACTTAATGGATGTATCTCAGGTACTGAAATTACGTAAGGTTAATCCCAGCACAGCAATCCAAAATCCACTGTTCAAAGCACTCACTGATAACACAATCCCAGATTTCTCCTTCATAAACCGCTGAGCCTTTGCAGCAGAACAGGATGCATATAGACCCATTATTGTCCAAAAAGTAGCCATGACTAAAAATATGGGCCACACAGATTTATTTGTATCTGACTAATATGAAAGTAGCTGGGGAAATTCCAAGCATAAACTTTCATGTTTATTTCTGCTTTCAAGCATACGATATCTGCATTTTTTAAAAAACTACGGCTAGTGTAAAAGTAACACAGTTTTAAGGTACCCCATTATTTTTGCTACATGGACCAGCTGGTCAGTCATCAGAAATTTGTTTATTAAGCACTGTTAACAGTTACATGTTTTGGAAAGCTTGTATGCTATAATATTAATATTACTCTATTTGATGCTTTACATACTGCTGCAAACATTCCCTTTAAACACAAGTCAGAAGCAAGTATTAGTGAAGGATTCTTAAGTTGTGCAAAGGCATCTCCATATACAGAGCATTTGGATGATATGACCAGCTTCTCAGAGACAGGGCCTATATCTGTCAAACAACTTTTCTTCAGATGCTATTTTACAATACCTTAGAACCAAGTTTTGCCTTTTATGTTTGTATTTGTGCAACTGTGTGGAAGACAGCATGGATGAACTACTGCTCCTTAAACCAGCAACTCTTTCTGTCTCTGTTGTCCTCTCTGTCATCCTGACAATCTGATGGGGTTAAACATTTAACCTTGCAGTTCATAGATCAGCTAAGTCTTGCCCACTTTTGACCCACTGAAGGCCCCATTTTCAATAGTCTGTCCTAACCCATATACAACGGTAATTAACTTGGTAACATTTAAAGCCACTTTGAAAATCATTCGGTGTCTGAGGAATGTTAATGGCAAAACAGCTGTTTTCAAGAATTTCACACTTTGTGTTTCTTGTATTAAGAATTTTACTCATTCCTTGCTTATTGTTTATTCTCATATGACATAAGATATAAACTGATTTACTGACCTCAAAAATGTGCTTTTTTTTTGCAAAGGGGGTAATTTCTTCTGAGAAAAACAGCATTTAGCTAAAATTTCTAAAATATTTTGCTTTGTTTTCTGCATAAGGACCTAATTTGGTTTCTTAAATTTCTACTAACACATGCTTTGAGCAGGGTTTTTGACCAGATGGTGCCTCCAATGTTCATTCTAACCTAAAATCTTCCATAAATGTTTCTGACTTAAAAGTTGATTTAGACTCTTTTCTGCCCAGTCCAGCACAGGCTCTGAAGGAACCAATTTCAGCAGCTGAATGGCACTAACCCTGACTTAGTTTTCAGTCCACTTCTAAACTACTGCTCACAGGAATGGTTTATAAATCATGTATCTCAGCAGTTCTAACTTCATGCATTCAATATGAGTCCATTCTACATTAATCAAGTTCCTTCTTCACTGGAGCAAGACACT
The DNA here is from genome assembly GCA_013390005.1 of Calyptomena viridis. Lineage (NCBI taxonomy): Eukaryota > Metazoa > Chordata > Aves > Passeriformes > Eurylaimidae > Calyptomena > Calyptomena viridis. The sequence continues at coordinate 199,789 of WEIV01008976.1, read as the reverse complement.
ACTCTAGCCTAGATAAATGCCTTTCACTTTAAGGAAAAAACAATTAAAATATTTATTTAACTTTTGTCTTTGGAAACAAGATTAACCTGGAGTTTCAGACTGGAATGGCACTTTCTGTGATGAGTGAGAAAATACAGTCTGATGTATTGCCACTCAAATGGGTTATAATGTGAACATTATATAAACCAGAATAATGCTTACTAGTTTTCCAGTGAGTTATAAAGTTCAGTTTTTCAAACCTAGAAGGTCATGAGAATGTAACACTGGAAACTGCAGCATTCATTTGCATTACACGGCAAAATACAGCATTAAAAATATAATACCAGTTCCAGTAATAAGTATTCACACATTACTAAATGGTAAAATTGTATTTGTAACACAGCACTATGTGTATGTTGTGTATGTGCATAACAACAATATTTATTTTCAGGACTGTACAGTACTATTTCAACAGGACTCCTGACTTCAAGTTCCCTTTATGGTCCTTTGGTGTTCAACCTCCAATACAAAAAATTAGACCTCCACAGGACTCAACACCAATCCAGTTGCCCCACAGCAATATTTTTCTATATCCTAGACCCTATGATCTCTATTTCTTTCGTTACAGCCAGATTCTTAGAGTCCCACTCTGATCCACAAACTCCTTGTCCTAATACATTCCTCCTGCAATCACCTCTGGTCATCTTTGTAGTGGAAACAGAGAGCTTTGTTCTTTACACGGCTTGAGCAAGGACACTGGGAATGGACAATACTGAGTTTTCACCACATGCACTTTTGGTACCAATCCCTGATTTAATCTACTGCAAAAAATGCCCAGGTCACTAAAGCACTACTCAGCATTTGCCGACTAAGTATCTTCTTTTTATTTTTTCGTCTTTGCTTTCTTTTGAAAGAGTCTTAAGTTACTCAAGATGCACTTCCACATCAACAACGAAGAACACAGGCTGGACACCTCTGTCACCCCTGCCAAATTTTATGTTTCTGTTTCAAATCATTAAAATTTCACACAAAAGAGGTAACCAGAATATTTTGATATGGACAGAATTATGTGTTTTTTCCTAATTTAGTTCTTGGAAATAGTAATTTTGACTGAAAATTTCCAGAAATATTCAGCATGAGGCATATTATCCAGTATGCAAAATTTCAGGCCAAATATTTCAAGTTTGGCAAAGTTACGAGAAAGAGAAAAATGATTTTGCAATGGAACTTCTGGGCAATTTTAGTAGATAGTGCCACCAGTCTACAAAAGCTACTTAAAATTTTATGAACTTTCTGGAAATCACTGACTTTTTGTTTTCGTCCCCTAGAAATTTGCTTGGTACAAGTTTTCTGGATTTGTCATGTTCATGGATACTCCAAGTGACTGTTGAACACAACTAAATACATTATTGGAAGTCTGAGTTTCAAGGAAGAAGTACAAGGATATCTTACAAGAAGGAGCAGGTGAGAGACTGGGCACATGCAAATGCCTGTATTGACAAGACCATCCATGTCCTTTACACTGTGACAAAGGATTCCATAGAAGAAGAAATTACTTTTGATGAAACTCCAAAAACATAAGGGTTTTAATGTTACTGCCAGAGACAGCTGGACTAGAGATAGCACTCAACATTATTTGCATTCTTATGAAGATGCAAGTGAGAACTTTCATACTATTTGAAGACACATTTGTGTAAATATCATTCTAATATTAACAGCATTAGTTCTGAAATTATGACTTCTATTCATGCATACTTACATATGTACACACACCACTAAACAGAGCCTTTGTAGTCCTGCATCATTTTGCATGGCAGATTCAAGAATACCTTTCTATAAGTCTACTCTTTAAACTCGTCAAACAGCAGAATTTATTCAGGCCTAATGTAATATCTTTTATTTATGATGTCATTGACATGAGATTTGCTTCATTAGCTTGTTGCATTAGTGTTTAATTTAGTATGAATTGTAGTTCTTGTACATATTTTCAGCACTTGTCAGCAAACTGATTGACTAATACTTCTACTTTCAGAGATTTTCAGGAATCTTTAAATAGTGCAATATAAAGTCAATGTGGTGAAGCTAACATGAATACTTTTTGATTCCTTGAGAAGGAAATCTGTGGTTTACAACCAAGGCCAGTGGTTGCATATTGATGATTCCAGTTGTGAACTTTGATCAGAAAGAGTAAGCTATACTCATCCTGTCCAGAAACTTCTTGTCTTCTCTTCCATGGCATCAGGTACGCTGATGTCACAATCCCTTATGCAACAGCAACTGAACTGGGAAACCATTCACTTTGCACAGGTCAGGTGGCCCTGAGACAAAGAAAGCTTTTACTTACTGGACACATGGAGTGACACTTTGTCTGAATTTATTCAGTGTGTTCACTAGTGGTTCATGAAGCTAGCCAGTAACAAATAAAAAGTTATTTTGTGCATTATTTTATACACTTGAAAAAAATAGTCAAAATCATAAAGTGGTTAAAGTTTATCACAACCTACAGAGAAGAAGTTCAGGTGTTTCCAAACATCAGTTGTTAAATAAAAGGATGGAATAAGCGGCAGAAACCACATTCCGGGCATGGTTTTGTACTGTATCCAAATCTGTGAACAACTAAACCAGTTTCCATTCCCATATCTCCTTTTCTCTTGCAGAGCAACTTTAACCCATTCTCTGCTAATGCCTTCCAGCTGGAACTGTTCTCACAGCCTCAAGGGACAGAGCTATGCTCAAAGAATGCCCAGCAGCAGTGTGCCTACCCACACTGGCATCACCTGATACAGATGCTGCTGCCAAGGCTTGAGTCAATGTGCCATTCAAAAAAGAAACATCTTTAAACTGGCAGTGCTACTGGGAATCGGCTTGTGCTTGTTAAAAATGTTAGGAGTATTGTCCTTTAGTCCCCAGAAACAATATGCCATAAACTTTTTAAACTGAAGGAAAATGGTGATGTATCCATATGAGGTCAAAAACGATCAAGAAAAATACAATAGGCTTTGATGTTAAACTGACTTGTTCAAAGACAAAACAATGAAGAGTGGTCACATGAACCTCACCTGGGGAACATTTTGCTATCTACTGCTTCAGAAGACAAAAAATGGAGTCTAGACAAGAGACCAGAAGCTGATGTAGATGAAGAAGGGTTAGCAGTGCATGATCCTACTTACACACTTTAAAGATTCAGTTTGTTGGCATAAATACAGAAGCAAGAGTGTATGGCATTGCAGGCTGATTGAGTAGGTCTCTCACACCACACACGTGCACTAGAATCTTCCAGCAGAGAGCACTGTGTGTACTGAAAGAACATGGTAACAGCATAGGAGACAGCTACAGCTGGGTCCAGCTCCCCTCATGTTCTATTCTATAAATCAACAGGTTTAGTCCTGCAGAGGAAACAAAACTTGTCAAAAAAAATTGCAAGACTAAATACTTCCTGCTCTTTCCAAGAAGATGAACCTTCACAATGAGAATTTTATAGTCTGTAGATAATTCGATGCACTAAGATTCGCTGTCATTAGAGTTTTACTCCACTTCCAAGAGGACGGAAAAACCTAAATGCCTAGATTATTGAAATTATTGAAAATACTAATTAGGGTATATCTGCATTACATAAAGCACTATCACATTTAAGATATCCAAATTATGTCCAACCACCATGCACAGTGCACTGCCAGTTTTGCCCTCAAAACATGGCAGCTTTCTGGTCATACAGACTCTGATCCTTGGTCTAGCACACTCTGTCTAGGTCAGGGAATCTCAGACCAGTAGTATATTGTATTGTGATGAAATCTGCTTTTTAGTGCCCTTATATGTCCCCTCATCATTAATTTAATGATGACTGAATTTTCAAAATTTACATTAGAATGTAATATAGACAGATTTTGATGAGGTACTTTAGAAATTATAAAAACAAATTAAGGCAGTGCAAGGCAAGGGAAGGGATCTAAATGAGTGAGCTTTAAAGGCTTCTCCATGCAAGCAGATTACTGTCACATTGAAAGAATGTTTTGGCTTGGAGTAAGTAAAATTATATTTCAAACAAAATATTTCTTTTCTTTATCTATTACCTGAAAGCCTAGTTATTTTGGGAGAAGAATATTTTTTTCTAAGTTTTCGGTTTATTGTCAATAGCTCAGTACTGATCCCAGTACTCTGCTAACTTGGATGTACAACTTGCAAGCAAAATTCCCACTGACTGGCATTCTTGTAGGCACTTTTAGGGAAGTAATTCAGTATCAATATCCACTTCTGAGGCTTGTAAGAGTTGCCAGTTATAATCTTCTATTTTGTGCAGATCTCAAAACCCAATCTACATCCAGTGCTACAAACCCAATATCAGAGGCTGACTACCATATTTACTGAGGAGGCACAGAACAAGAAAGAGCTAAAAGGGGCAGTTTCCAAAGACTAACATCAAACAAAAGTATTCCTCTTCTCTGAGAAGAGGTTTCTATGCAGTAACATGTTCTCTGAGTCATCCATAGAGGAAAGAAAACTGCCTTCTGCCTTGTCTTCTAAAAGGGTTATTCCTCAATGATTTCTCTTTTTAAGTGTCTAAAATTAGTGGCCATCTTATTTAATATAGATAGTCCTCTTGGAAAAAAGGAAAGGATACTTACTAATAGTGTGCGTTCTTTAAATTTATTTCATTGTCACAACCAGTGAGAGCCTAGTGAAAGGGTTGTTTGTGTTGGATCTAACTTTTAATCTCTGCAGAAGTCTGTAAAAGCAAAGTCACTGAACCACCATGAACTCTTGGCAGTGGTAAGCTCTTTTGAAACTGCTGAATATGATGAGCTTAGTCTCATGGTTCAGTCTGCTAATATTTGCATAAGAAATAAAAAATTAATCTGCAAATATTAGCAGACTGAACCATGAGACTAAGCTCATCATATTCAGCAGTTTCAAAAGAGTGAGTGAATATAGTGAGTGGCTTTCTGGGAAACTGAGAAAGAGAACATACAGTGAGAAAAAGAAGCTCAAGATGATGTTTTCTGCTTTGAATTGGTGTAATGGAAAATGTTATTCCCCAGTCACCTTCTTGACTCCTATTTATTACACAATATCCTCTTGATTTCCAGTTCAGAATTTCATGTTTCTGCTGAACAATTTCTTAGGTACCATAGGCCAAAAAATTAGATCTGCTTTTTTTTTTTATCATCTAGCCAAGTTTAGGCCAGACACTCAGCTGCATAAAACCACGAACTCTCAGAAGAGTCAGTATTGCAGAATTGCACTTCCCCTGTCTGCCTGCTGATTAGTAAACTAACACAGTATCTCTAGCCATGTTCTTATCTTTTCTTTATTTTCTAACAATGAAACACCAGAAATCCATATCCCCAAGTTTTGTTCCTGAACATTGGAAGTCTCATAAATACTGAATTTCTGATATTTGCTTGACACAATCATTTTTCAAGCTACATTATTCCTGGATAAAACTGAACCACTTTTTCCAGGGCAGTTGAAGGCATTCAATACTTCTGAGTACTCTATTCAGTAGGAGTCATGGGCAGAAGGGCTACAGAATCTGGCTGAACACTAGTAAAAGTTCTGTGTCACTTAAACACTTCTGATTACAAGCTGACAGACATGTTCCTATTCTGAGGTTTCAAAAAGACCTAAAAGTTACAACTTTAAGGCTTAGCTGAACCGACTGCTATTTCTTAATCCAGTCATTGTCATAATAAATTTTCTATACACTAAAAAGAGAAAGGTGTGAACACATGAAGATTCTTGGGGCAGTAGAAATTAAAGGGAATTTAAAAGAAGCTGACATCTTCCCTGAAGTACTGTTGTCATATTTATTTTAAAGTCTGGGATACCAGCTCTGGCATCAATCAGAAATCATGCATGGCACCAACATAAATAGGATATCCACTCCGAAAGAGGCCCAAGGAGACCATTAGCTTGAATTTGTGACTCATCTGTGTGTGTGGACAGGAAGACATATAATATCCAATAAAGTTGTTATTAAAAAAAAACTGGTAAGGATCAATGAATCTATAGATTTTAGAGAGTAAGAATCATAAGCTTATAGTAACAATATTGCTTGGTGCCCTTTTCTCTGATGTTAACTTGGGGATTTTGAAAAGGCTGAGATGGTATAATTTTCCTCAGGTAGGAAGAGGGTCATTAAGCTCCTTATCTGGAAGTAACGTTACCAAATTTCTGAAGAATTATCCAGCATACAGGCATGTCTCCTATGCTGCAGCCAACATTAAAAAAAGCCCCAACGACTTATGAAAGCTGACATAAAAAATTCTGATCAGAACAGAATTAAAATTTCTTGAATATTTTATCAAATGCATTGATTCTAAACATCAGCAATTGCACAGGTGTTCTCCATTCACTCCAGGAAGAGAGACAATAGAGCAGGAATAGCTCTAAGAATTGATAGTGAAATACTGGCTGCTCAGAAGTCAATGTGAAAATCCTACTAAATTTCAGTGAGAGCAGAATTTCTTCCGGAAGTTATGAGGACTGACTAACGGGCAAACAGCCTTATTACTATATTTCTTTGGAGACTAATCTGCATTTATTGTTCTAGTGCGTGTAGAACTCAGAAGCAGTTTTCCTGCTGATTCCGACTGTTGGATGTTGAGATTTTCTGAGGTAAAACCACTCCTAGTTCTGGCTAAAGTAATTTTTTTTTTGCAGCTCAGATTGCTGTCAAAGAAATCTTTCTTTCTTGCAAATGTTTCTCACTTTTGAGAATGCCCCACCAAGAAACATTAAAAAGGCTCAGCTACATAAGGGCTGGATTTTATTCTTTGTTTTTGCATCAGCCAGGCACAGTGAGGCTGATGTGTAATACAAGTCATAAAAACTGATTAAAAGACAGTAGTACAGCTGGCAAGGTATTTGTTGCTTTTGTAGGCAAAGAAATGTAATAACACCCTCCACAATTTGCAGTCTCCAGCTCCTCACCCTAACGAAACACCTTCCATAGAGATGGACATTGTTCCTTTTAGGAAAAACACTTCATGATGACTTTGTTACCAGGCATATTAAAAATAGATAGCTAGCTCCATAAAGACTGTCCTCTATAAAGGTGAAGATTTTCTTTGCCGTAGGATTCCTGAGAACCAAGATGTAATTTGAAGGGACAGGCCTGGACATGTCTTCTAAAACTTGTTTCATTGCTATTCTGAAAAAGAACAGCACCTTGCCTTATCTAACAGCCATATTTACAAAGATACCTCCCCGTTTTAAGACATACGTGCCTTGTTAGCCACAGTGAGACAATAGATGCTGCACCAGAGTAGCAAGGAGAAAGATCTCAGTCTAGCTGGTTAGACGTTCATCTACTCCACATTCTGTACCAAGTCAGAACCACAAAGGCTATGCTGTCGAAGGTTTTTGCACTGACAACATTTCCCACAGAAATAAAGGTTTTACTTCTGCCAACCTTAGGTTGAACAGAAAGAAAAAATGCTTGGACAACTGACCTGTTACTTTGTCTCTTTTGCCATCCTTTGGAAGACCTAATCGAGAAAGAACTATTTCAAGTGAGGGGATGTTGAGGTTTTAAGTAGCCAGAGTTTTTTATTAGCTGGGGGGGCTATGAGAGAGGCTTCTTTAAGAAGCTGCTGGAAATTTCCACAGCTACTGTTGGCTCCAAGCTAACCAAGTTCAGCTGGTAACGCCTCTGTGATAACATATTTAAGAAGGAGAAGAAGAAAAAAAAAGGCAAGGCAGAACATCACGGCCACTTAAGGGAGAGGAGAGTGAGAAGTTTGATTAACACCAAGGTCAGAGAGAAGGAGAAAGAGAAGATGCCTTAAACACTGGAATAGGGCACCAGCAGCCCATGGGAGACCATGGGGAGCAAAAATTTGCATGCAAACCTGTGGAAGACTGGAAGACTCCACGCTGGAGCAGGTAAGTGCTGGAAAAAGAGAGGCCATGATCCTGTGGGACGTTTGATGTCTGTGTCTGGAGCGGGGGCCTGATAGAATCCTGTAGGCTGTGGGAAGAAGAGACCCACACTGGAGCAGCAGAGCAGCATTTCTTGGGAGGACCGGTGGCCTGTAAGAACCTACACTGAAGTAGCCAAGCAGCACCTGAATGACTGCACCTATGGTAAAGTGTCACCTATTGTTACATGACAACAATACCTGAAAAGCTGTTGTCAGTATAACGATAAATCCACAAAGCAGTTTTGTAACATACTGTTTTTGGGAAGCAAACCCCCGAGGGAAAAGCATAGGGTTAGACTTCTCTTTGAATTGGCATCTGGAACAGCCCCTGACCATAACCCCCACTCCTGTCTTCCTAGGCTGCTGAGGGAAGGAGAAAGATCTTAGAGGGAGGGGTGGGGGAAGAAAGGTGTCTGTAACATCTCTCAAACTTCTCACTCTTAAACTCTTAAGCTCTGATTCTAGTAGTAGTGAATTCTTTATATTCTAAGGTAGAGCCTGTTTTGCTTGTGAAATAATTAATAAAAGTTGCTTATAATCCTTATCACAAAAGTTGAAGGTTTTTTTCCCTTCTCTCAAAAACGTTAGCTCTCTGTGTGTGAGTCCTTGGCATTTAGCCGGAGTCAAACCATAACGGGAAAAAAGGATGCTCCTATGTAAATTAGCTCTTTAGTGACCCCAGTGTACCTGAAGAGTAGCAGGAAGGGGGAAGTACAGTAAATAACACTGTTCTGATCAAATGAATTGGTCAATTAACATTAAACAATGTTGAAACTATGATTCTTGCTAGTATATGGTATCAGGATGCTGTTTCACATAACAGAAGACACCTTTTTTTCACTGTTATTGTAGGGGACAAGTTTGAGGGCAGGATATGCCTAACACACTTTCTGATATCCTAAAAGGAATAGGATTAATAGAAATACTCAAGGTGATGCTAGCAGAACCCACCTGCAGAACCTCACATCATCAGCTCATCTCTATTGCTCATGAAGAGCAGAAATTTTACATGTTTCCCATCTGAAATGCATCTAGAGAAGAACACTAATGACCATTACTGAACTGATTGATATCAGTGCCACAGTATACTCCTTGCCTTTTGTAGCAGTTCTTTTTCTTGTTTAACAGCTTCAAATTACTGGAAAAGTATTTGACTGAGCGGGCAGTAAGACACAACACTGAGCACTCTGTCCCTCTGTCCTTAAAGAAACACAGTTGTATCTTTCTGATTTTAGAGAGAATCTGAGGGAAAGCCAGTTCTCTTCATCTCTTATAAAGGAAACCTTCCTGAAGGCTGATAAAAATGTTGGACTCGCATGAAAGGAGAGCCCATAACCTGAGAAACAAACATTTCCCTCTTTCACAATTAGCAGATCTATGAGGATACTGGCCTACGACCTCATGAAAGAAGAACTCTGAAAACAGAAGGTTGATTCACAGTCTTTCTTGCTTCCAGCCTCTGAGCTTTCTTACTGTGGCTAACTATTGCCCCTTGATGATTTCCTGGCTTCCCATAACCTAACTCCCCTGCTCATTCTCCTTGTCATTATAAGCTGATGGAGAAGATGTCCTCCTGGAGTTCTCTTTTATTTAGTTCTTCACTTCTTTGCCAAACTAAACTTTTCTACAAGCTTCCTCAATTTCTCCTACTACTCTCAGGGTTTAGTGAAGCCATAAATGCTTAGCTGAGCAATGACTAACTTGACCCAAATCACATTAATGTGTTGAACTGGCAAGTTAATGATAAGTGTACTATTCACCATCTCTTTACACATTTTTGTTCTTCGAAAGGCTGCCAAGTGGCTGTCATTGGGTAATGGCAGAGATGTTGATTTCTTAATCAACTCTTCAAGCATCTTAACCTTTCTTTTAGTTAAGTAAAATGGTAAGATTGTTAAACTCTTAAGAGTCGTCTTCAAAATGCTCCCAGTCAACAGAAGATAATTTCGGCCATGCAATTGCAATTTGATGTCTACTGTAAAAAGATCACCTTACATAGTCTTATTTCTAGATAAAAAACACCTTGCACAATTCACTTTAGGGTTGCTGTACATAACAAGGAAGTCAGGCAGCGTATACAGTGCGTTATGTAGGTGGGTTTAGTTTATCAAGATAGTGTAAGAATATTGTGCTCTAAGTCTCTGTTTGGTATCTTCTCTGTTTTGAAAGAGAACTTCTCATTTCTGGCTACTGCTACAATATCTTGACTTGGTCTATGTGCATTGTGTTTCTCTATAGTTCATTTTGTAGCTTTCTTCTCAAGGAGATTTGACTCAGGTCTGTAATATGAAACAATCATCAACTTTTAATAAGAAAATTGTTGATTTTTCTTTTTCCAGAACCTCATCCCGGAGAACAAGATTACAGATATATGGACAAGAAGAGAAAAAGAGGTGGACAGTTTCTGCCTGATAGATAAAACATCCTATCTCTCTTTTCCCAAAATTGTCTCATTGATACAAATTTATTTAAACTTGCATTTAGTTTTGACCTCTGCTACTTCTGTTTAGATCAGATGTGTGGCACATAAGAGGTATTACCACAACCTACTAATCTTGTCTTGCTGAACACCCGAGACTATAATAGCTACACCAATAGTGCCTGCAAATACAATAATCTGTCAGAAATTACTGTTACATCTTCTACACATAGAAATCAAAAAATTTAAAAAATATAGTTATGGTGAAAAAAACCCTCATCATTTCACACAATCATATGTTGCATCTCCAGTTACAACAAAAATGGAAAAGTAATCTACCAGCTTCATTCCAGAAAGAGAATTCATGGGTGAGTCATGTCCAGAAATGCAACACTACAACACTGACAAAAAGACATGCATGACAATCTCATCACCAAACTTAGACATATATAATTTTCTGGTGATTCAGTGTCAGCTATTGGTATAAAGATACTGCTTTAAGTGATCCTTGTCTATAAGACATCACTGTATATAAAAAGCAGCTTTTTAGTCATCAGACTAGTTCTCTGTCTGCATTCAGCATCTGAGCTGCATCATTCCCAGACAAAAATAGTATCTGATTACACCTAGTTTCAATTATCACTACGGTGTTAATACAGAGATGAGGGTTCCTTTCTTGTTGTTCCATGTTTGAGTTTAAGGCACAATGACTAAAAGCAAAGGGATGACAGAGCAGTGACATCAAATATCCTATATTTGTTCCCAGTAGTATTCCTATTGATTTACAGAAAAGAGAGCTTAAGTTGGATTTTCAAGGCAGAAAAGTACCCTTGAGCTAAGGCCAATTTAGCACAACTGATCTAAAAATTGAGAATACGTTCAAATGTTGCCTCGCAATGCCATCCTTGAGTAGAACCATATCTCTACAAGAAATATGTTGTTCCTGAAAAAAAACCCATATCTTTATTTACTATTTCTAAGAATTGAAAGCCAGAGTTAAAATCCACAGGGTCTTGAGGTGAGTTTCTATAGAAGTGAGGCAGTGAAACTGTCAAAACCTCTACATAGGCCCATGGGCATCCCTGGCCTACAGGTGTCCGGGTTTCTGCTTGTTAAGGACTGTAATGTGTTCAGCTTTGTTGTAGGACTGAAACTTAAGACACTGTGACAATGCTTAACATCTGTGGACAATTCTCAGATATTTGTACATAGATGAGGTAACTTGCATATAAAATTACATAAATCAGTACTATCATGATTCATAAAACACCACAGCTGATGAAAAGATGACAGGGAAAGGAAGAAGCTGGAAACAGTTCTGCGCACATATTTAGAGGCTGCTGTAAATTGAGAGCATGTGATCAAGGCCATATCTATATGGGGGGATGTAAACATCCACAGGTGGTAGGAGGTGAATCGTGAGGCGGTATGAACCAGCTAAGATGGGTTAACATTCTATGAAGACATGCCTGCAGGAATGTTGATCCAGGAGACTGTTTTGGGTTGTGAGATCCTTCCTGACATGAGACCCTTCCTGAGTGTTTTTATGACAGTCACTTATGTATCCTTATAAGGAAGATGGCCAAGAAAGAGGGCATTGCAGTGCGTATCTTCTGCAGAACTGCTGGTGCATGGAAGGAATTGTATAAAGTCTTTTATAAACAACTGGAAGAAGCCTTATGATGACAGGCCCAGGGTCCCATAGAGGAATCTGTCCACCCTGATATTTGTGGTAAAGGAAAGGTTAGGGGGCAGAAGTAATCTGGGAGATATTTAGAGAGCCTCAAGAAAACCAACTAGGGGGACCCATTGTTCACAAATAAGGAAGAGTTGGTGTGACGGTTTGTGAAGTCATTGGCTACAGTGACAATGACGTGGTGGAAATGAGGACAGCAAGTAGCAGAATAGTGACCTTAGGCTCCAAGAGAACTGACTTCAGCTTATTTCTGGTTTTTTGAAGAATAAAAGGGCCTAGAAAACCTGATTGGCTTTCAAAGACAACCTCTTGAAAGCATAAGAGCAGATCAAGCCATTGTGCAAGACTCTAGGCAGTCATGTTAGGAGTGAATGAATATTAAGCTGAAACCCTTGACTGAGCATTGGTTTTGGTGTATGTAAAGTGGTGATTCTAGCGGGGCTTTGTAATAGACACTCTCACATAGTTCTCTTATAGAGAGATATAGACTGGATGAGTGTCGTGGTTTCACCTCAGCTGACAGCCAAGCTCCATGCAGCCACCCACTCACTCCACCACCAACAGGATCAGGGAGAGAATTGGAAGGGTAAAAGCCAGAGAACTTGTGGGTTGAGATAAAGACAGTTTAATAGGAAAAGCA
>WEIV01008976.1:108584-186926 GCA_013390005.1 Calyptomena viridis | reverse complement strand
TGTGTTCAGCACAAATCCAAAACACAGCCCCATACCAGTCACTGCAAAGAAAATTAATTCTATCCCAGATGAAACCAGCACAATGAGTAAACTACCACCAGGCATCATGGATGGCAAACTGAGCAGGAGCCAGTAGCAGGTTGACACCATCCTGGAATTAGTAGCACATATGTGCAACATTCAGGAAATGTAATTATTCCCCTCCATTTGGCACATGTGAAATTGTGGTTGAGGTGCTATGTCCAGTTGTGATCTTCCTTGTACATATTAAAGTAAGCCCAGTGGAAGACCACCAAGATTATCATAGGATCTGGGAAGTATAGAGAGAAGCAGAGATGACTTTTGTCCAGTCCGAAGAAGAGATCAAAGGGGAAATCTAATTGTTGTATTCCACTTGCAGGGGAATGGAATGGTTATAGAGAAGATGGAGCCAAATTTTTCTCAGAGGTGTAGATAGTGAAAAAATGAGATGCAATGAACACAAATTGCAGCACAGAAAATTCTCTATACAATCAAGGAAAAAAAAGTATTCTCAGTGAAGGTGATAAACAATTGAAAACAGGTTGCTTAGATCAATTGTGGAATCTCCACCCTTCAACACCTTCCAAGTTCAACTGTATATAGCGATCTGTCTGCTCTAACAAGTTTTGAGTTGCTTTGAGAAGCAGGTTGAACTAGTTAATCTTCAGAGAGAGATTCCAATGTAAATTATTAAATGATTTAATGAGTTAAGATATATTCTCTTCAACATCTCCTATTGTCTATTATAAACTACTTCCAATTAAGATGTTGACTCCTATGGCTCCCATTTCGTGGAAGTATTATGGTTCTTACAAGACAATGTAGACCTTTATGTTTTATAATACTGGGCCTCTTGAAAATCAGACCTCTACCTTTTCATAATATTGAAGATATTTGAGAAACTATACAAAATGTACCATAGCCCCTGGTATCCTAAACCAAAGCAATTAAATCAATTCTACTGTATTATAGCCCAGGTACATGGATTCACAACAAAAGGGTTGCAGAATCACAAACTGTACTATGATTTAATTACTAGCACCAATGCAGAGACTGACTTGTGTGTTTCAGGTCATATACCCTATGGCAACCAGAGCATTTAAGGCAGCAACACTAGTAAAAATAGGAAGAAAAACACCTTTTGGTTTAAAAACACAACTTGAGGGTGTTTTCTGTTAATTAAGAAATTGTTGTGGTTGTATCTGTGGTTTATCTTCTGTTTTCTTGGTTAGAAAATTTACTTGCCGCAAAGTCTTGGCAAAGAAAATCAAGCCTGCAGTTATCTTTCGAATATTAAATATAACATGTGAAGCCAGATTCTGGAAGTTTTAGTTATCCCGAGTAGAGGCTAGATAGAACAACTGGAATCAAAGGCATGCCTTGAGGAGGAAGGCAAAGCTCAGTTTGAGTCAGTGGCAAAATGAGGCTCAAAAAGACCTATTAAATGAAAGAAGTAAAATCTTGACTAGTCGGCTTCACAACATAACAGCTCATATTTGGGGGAACATGAGCAGTTTTCTTTCTGTTTTGATTAAGAACTGCTACCTTTCACCAAAGTAGCTATGTTTTATAAGTCATTTTCCCTCACTTCTTTTCTGTATCTAGATTACAGAATGATAGCAGGGACTACCTAAAGGAATATATCAAGATTTTACAAAATCAAAAAGAAAACAGTCTGATTTTTTTTATTATTTTGTGCTTTTTTCTCTTTGAATTGCTGGAAATATGTGCATCAACCTTTTATGAGAATGCTTAACATACAAACGAGAATACTTTAGCAAGATAATTTAAAAAATACCTTTTTTTTTTTTTCTTCTTGCACATATTAAACACTACTCTGAGTAGACCTCTGGCTGGGTGCCATTCAGACGTGTAAAGGCAATGAGACAGTGAAATAAATAACCTTAATAATTTTATCAGGCATTTTTTGTTGCAGCATGTTTGAAAATACTGAAGTAAAATAGATTAATACGTGTTTTTATCTAGCTGTTTTTAAAATAATTGCCATGTCAGCCAAGTTAAATGAAGATTCCATCTTAGAAATCTGTGTTAACCTTACCATTTATCCATTACTGTTCTTAACAGGATCAACAGTGAGTCATAGCTATTTTCCCCCCTCAAAATTAGAAGTGGTATCCATTTAAAGCACTTGTACACAGCTGGAGATCTCAGGGCCAGTTTTTAATTCTTGATTCAATTTCTCTGTGGTGCTTTATAGTCAGATCAATAAAGATACAGCATTTGAAACTATACTAAGCAAACTTTAAAAGAGTATCAGACTGGTTTTGGCAATTACATGTGAAGGCAACTGTGAATCAAATGTGCATTTACTTCTGCAACTGACCCATCATATATTAATACCACAAGATGGAAGACTTTGTCATAAAA
This sequence comes from Calyptomena viridis, assembly GCA_013390005.1. Lineage (NCBI taxonomy): Eukaryota > Metazoa > Chordata > Aves > Passeriformes > Eurylaimidae > Calyptomena > Calyptomena viridis. The sequence goes on along the minus strand of WEIV01008976.1, from coordinate 184,517 downwards.
ATATTGAACACTAATTGATGTTTAAATTGCTGCATCTGCATTGCTTTGTAAACTGTCCTGAGGGGTGGATCAAAGATTGAAATAAATGTCTGTGCATGATGCTTGCCTTACTCAAAGTAGACCATGCTTACATTCCAGAAACTATGTAGGTAGGAAAACCACAAACTTAATTGCAGCCCTGCCAAAACAAGGCTTCCAGCCATCCCATCAGCCTTTGCAATGATAAGCTCAAGCAGAAGTGCTAAGAATGGTTATGCCTTACCGAGAACTCGGAGTCCATTTTACATTCTGGCATTACCTAAATTTTAGACAATCTGAGCCAAGGCTAGACGCAGACTATTGTCCCAGACACCTGGTTATAGGTGTTTATCAAGCATCCTGACATTCATACTTCAGCTAGTGGAGTAGAGACAACTTCTGAAGTTTGAATGTAGCCCAAAAAAAGCAGGATAAAATGACTTGTTTGTCAAAAATATATTGGAACATCATGGAAAATAATAAAGAAAACTTGGGCCTTTATTTTTCATCTTTTCTACTCTTTTCCTACTTGTGCATTTGAGGGTTTTTAATGGTTTTTCTTCAGCTGACAGTATAACATTGTTTAAGCTCACATAGCTATTTACTTCTCTTAGTAAATCAGAAGTAACTTAATGGACTAAGTCTACTCTCATTTAGTTTGGCTTAACATTAACGACTTTGTGACAAACTCAGTAGGTACAGAGCAGAGAAAGCCAAGTGAAAGTGATGCTTATACATTTGCTATTGCTTTAAATCACACGGTGGATTCACATTTGCACTCAGACCAAATAAACTTCTACTTTCTTTTGGTAGCTTGCAGCATCCACTTTGACTGATGCAAATGACTCTATGAGATGATAACGTCACAGACTCATTCAGGTTGAAAATGACCTGAGAAAGGTCTCTAGGTCTGTCTCAAAGCAGTGCCAACACTGGACTCAGAAGAGGTTGTTCAGTTCCACAGCCTCTCTAGTTTACCAGTTTAAATAAGAAGTTCTCCCCATGGAGACAAATCCTTATATGTAATTGGAATCTCCCAGTTTTGATTTGCCACCATCGTTTCTCATTCTCCCACTGTGCAGCTCAGCCTTGCTTTGTATTCACAGCAACCTCTTTGTAGGTAAGAAGGCAGCTGTGCAGCCTGCACCAGCCCAGTTCCCTCAGCCTCTCCTCACTGAGTAAACACTCCAGCCCCAGCCATCTTGGTGGCTCTGCTGAACTTGCTGCAGTTTATCAGTGTCTTTCTTGCGTTGGAGGCCCATAACTGGATACAGTGTTCCAGATGGGAGTTAATGAGCGTTGACTAAAGAAGTATAAACAATTCCTATGGCTATGCTCCTATTGATAAAGGCCAGTACATGGTTAGTCTTCAGCTGACAAACAGGACAAGCCTTTTACTCCCAAAGGCTAAAACTAGATATTTATGTGCACAGATACATCATGTGAAATCTTGCTTGTGCATATACCTGTTTTCTGGCTAACTGGAAGGAATTGAAACTTTTGACATGATGCTACACTTTTTTTCCTTTGATAGGAGTTTCATTTGCTCCTTTTTCTAAGTTAAAATTCTAAGAAGTACCACTAATGTACCACAATTGGCTATGTTTTAAAGTGTTTTCTAATTTTTTGCTAGTTAAATTCACAGTTTTCCAGACATGCTACAATATAAGTCATTAACACAGGAGAGACTTGGACTCTACTTTGTTTGGCAAGTCTCAGAGCATAAAGCTCTTTAACTGTATTTTACACCTACGGTTTTCAAGCCTTGGCAAACAGCTTAAAATGAGAAGATCTGAAAGCAGGTAAAATTTCTGGCATTAGACTAGAGTGTAGTGTTTAAAGCTCAGATCCACCAGCAAGCTGAAACATGGTTTAAAAAGGATAACTTTATTGTTTTTTCTTACAATGTCCCATAGAGCACATGCCAACACATATAGAGCCAAATTCTGCTGTCAGCTACACTAAAGTCAATCCAGAAGTACTTCAATGAAGTTCACTAAATTGCACTATATTCTTTTTTAGGCTCAGAAGAAAAATGCTCCTTAATTTCTAGGACAAGCTGGTCACAAGGGGTTATGAACACACAGTCTTTCAAAATCTAGAGATTTATCAAAAAGGTAGGTCCTGCAGAGTGCTACAAGAGTTCCTTGGTCAGGGCCTAGACTGTAGATAATCCAGTTGGCTTCTGTGAGGTAAAGCAAAACAATTATCTCTGTTCAGAAACTCAGACACCTTTGACTGTAGCATGATGCACCACAGTTTGAGCCTTTCTCATGTAGGGTCTGACATCTGGGAGGTTGGCTGGGAGCATTCACAAAGACAAATACCAGCAGCTACAGACCCTAACTTAGCAGGTACTAACTTCTTACATTACAGTGACTTTATCGTGCCTCTGAGTCCTGAATTTTCTCCTCCGGAGATAAATTCTCTCAAGTAAGAGTGCTGTATTTCTGTTTCTATACCTCCCATAAGAAGATCTGTGACCACAGAGCTTAATAGGTTGTAAGTACACCATGTGTACTTACTGTTAGCTATACTAACAGTAAAAAGGTAAGGTAGAAGGGGTGCTGTTAAAATAAACACCTGGAGATGCAACATCCTGTTTTAGGAAGTAAGAAGGACATGTGACTCAGCTGAGTATTGCTGCCTTCTTTGCATCCATTTGGTCTGTTGCCTGCTCAGATCTGGTCCAGCAGCACCCAGTAAAATTTTATTTTTCTTACACTTACTGCTCATAAGCCCCTGTACTAATATACCAGCACTCCTAGACATGCTGGGGGCTCCTTGCTGTCTTGGCCTATCACTTTTCTCATGAGGAGGTTGTGCCACACTAACCTCTCTCCACTCCAAGATGTCCCACTATCCTTTTCCCACTACTGAGCATCATATACACAGCATATAGAGCAATCAAGCCAATCATAAAAGGGTGCCTCTTTTGGACCTATTTTGGACAATACAATCTCATGATTATTATCACAGAAGTCTCAGACCAGGAACAGACAATAGCTGGGGAATCACAGATAGATGATAAAACAGAAAACAGAGGTGCCAGGAAGGATATTGTTGCACAATCCTTGTCAGAGACACTTTGCATTGGATCTACTTTGTCCCAAATACCATTCACCGACTTACAAAATCCCAGGTGGCAAACGTTGGAATATTTTGCCCAAGGGCATCCAAGCCTACAGTGCCTGGATAGTGTGCTCATCATCAGACAGTAGGCTGAGCTGGGCTGGGCCAGGGAAAGTAGAAATTCTGCAAAAACGCTAATGAACCTGGGCTTGTAGGCAGCCGAGAATGAAGAATTTGCAGTCCAGTCCGGCCACTGACAAGGCTGGGGAATTTGGACTGTAGGTTCTGTGCCTGGGACTTCTATCTGCAGCTGATCCTCAGTATACCTCTGCATCAGCAGACCAGCAAGCAGAAACCAGAGTCCAACGCACTCTCTCAAATAAGTAGCCTACAGAAATATGCTGCTTTTAGTGCTTTCTTTCCCTCTGTTTACATTGTTCTCTGCACAATAGAAATGGGGCAACAGATGAGGCAGAGCTCACTACTGGAGCAATTCACTACCCTGTCCAGGCAACATTCTCATGGATCTTTCCATTCTGAAGGAGTCCCAAAAATACAACTAATATAATACTTACATCTATATCACATTGAGCTACTTTCTCAGCACATCTTAGTGATAGCTTTGTCAGTAACAGCAAGGAAGATTTTATTTTTTTTTAAACAGACTGCTGCAGGAGGTGCTGTTGTTGATGAATTCTCATTTAAGCCAAGGTGTTAAATTGCCCTGAAGGCTTTAAAAAGAAGCAGTGTTAGTGAATCTGCCTTATGTTTAAGGACAGCAGAAGCTGCACACGTGTCTACTTGCATTAAGGGCATATGAATTCTGATCCAAGACAAGTCTCTGAACTCTGGTCCAAGACAAGTCCAGCTCAGAAAATTGCCATTAATTAACCTCTGTCTGCAGTTAGACAGCTGATCTCATCTAAAACACTTGTGCAATCAAAACACCTTCCAGAGGGGTGGTTCAGCTTCTTCATATCCCTGACCTGGCCCCATCAGGTTAGGACCTGTTTGTAGGTGCTGTGTCCTACCCTACTCTTTGTGCCAGCTCTGAGTTATTGTCGAGTCAGTTCACCTCATAAAACCAGGTTAAAAAAGTGTTCATTCTTGTACTGGATGAGTTTTATGTGACTTTAGAAGTTGAATTAACTTTTCACTGGGGATCCAGTGTAAAGCAGAGCTGACGGAAGTGTGTAAGTATCCTGTGTGGCTGGGCATAGATGAAGGAGCAGTGGAGCAAAGGGAATAGGGAATTCAGTGCTGTGGAATAACCACAGTATTCAGTAAAAGGCCGCATTCAATTGGGTGCTTAAACTGACAGGTTTGACGTAAACAAAATAGTGTGTTGCAATCTTTATGAATGAAAGATATATAGTCAGTCATCAGCAAAAAAAGTCAGGCCAAAATCACCAATAAAGATGTTATGGAAAGAACTAATGCAACTATTTCAGTGATGTAAAGAGTCACATAAAAGAGAGGTAAAGTGAGCTTGTGCATAACCCATGCCTACAGCCTTCCTTCATCTTACCCTGATGGGAGACAAAAATAACAAAGAAAAAACTCCGATGTGTTCAAGATGAAATAAAATAACTGCTTAAGAACTGCACAGTTACATGTACTTGTGTTGGCTGGCTGGAAGTAACCTTATGAATTAGATAAGGGTGTATTTACACTGTAAAAACCTCTATTCAATGCAAAATAATGCACTAGTGAGCTTCTGGCTGAGGCCAAGAATTTAATGGGTAAAGGTTTTTTAATCCAAAGAGTCCTCCATTACAAATGGGATCTGCAAAATACATGAGACAAGTGTCTTAAATTCTTGAGGTGTCCAAAGATCATCCTACACAGAAGTGATGTTACAGCATCAATAAGAGCCTATGCTGGACTGGAAAACCATAAGGTTGACTCAGCATCCATGTCATTCTATCTTAGATGTGCTATCTCCTGGACAAGAGAAAACCTTTTGAGGTAAATCAACTGGGATTTGTCTCAAATAACCTTTTTCTTTTTTTGTCCTCCTTGCTATGTCTGCTAGAAACGTGAGCTCAGTATGCTGCTTGAAGCCACAAAAGGTCTCGCAGATTTGAGTAGAGGTGGAGGATTACACTTTTTACACCACTGCCACATAAAACCCTGCTGAAGGTAGTCACACACTAACAGTCTAATAAAATTGTTGCAAAATGAGAGGGCTGCAAATGGCTAGCAGTATCAATGCATTTCATATTCAGGAATTTGTCACTGAGGGCATATTCAGGAATTTACTAAGCAGCATTTGACATACTTCTCCATCTTCTCATTCCCAGAGGGGAATGCTGCCAGTCTGTCTGTGCCTTCCCAGAGTCCTGGGCAGCATCTTTGATTCAGATCTCAGTCAGGACCACATGTCCAATATCCACATAAAAGTTCACTGATCAAATCCATCTCTCTCTAATTTAGAGACAAGGATGTTGTGGGAGACCATGTCAAAGGCTTTACAGAAGTCCAGATAAATGAATCTGTGACCCTTCCATTGTCCACTGATGAAGTCACTCCATTATAGAAGGCAACTGGGGTTGGTCAGGCAGGACTTGCCCAAGGTAAAAATGTGCTGGCTGTCTCATATCACTTCCCTGTCCTCCATGTGCCTTAGCAAAACCTCTAGGAGGATCTGTTCCATGATCTTCCCAGGTACAGAGTTGAGGCTGACAGGCTGGTAGTTCTCAGGGTCCTCCTTCCTACAGTTTTTAAAGATGAGTGCAGTGTTTCCCTTTTTGCAGTCACCTGAGACTTCTCCCATCACCATAACTTTTCAAAATATCATGGAGAATGTATTGGCAACTACATCACCCAACTCCATCAGCACTCTTGGATGAATCTCATCAGGTCCAATAGACTTATGTTTGTTCAGGTTCCTCAGGTGGTCATGAACCTTATCTTTACTTACAGAGGGAAACACTTTGCTCCACCAGTCCCAATCTTGCTGTCAGTCCACTTTGGGAAGAGCAGTTGTCATTGAAGATAGGGCAAAAAATTGTTAAGTACCTCAGCCTTCTTCTCATCCATTGTTACCAGTTTTATGGCATTGTTTGTCTGAGGGGGCACACCTTCTTTGACCTTCCTTTTCTGGTTAACCTACCTGTAGAAGCACTTCTTGTTATCTTTGCATCTCTTGACAGGTTCAGTTCCAGCTTCGCCTTGGCCTTTCTCACCCCATCCTTACACAAGCAAACTTCATGTCTGTATTCTTACCGGGTTACCTTGTCCTTGTTTCCACTGCCTACGTATTTGCTTCTTGCCCTTGAGTTTGACCATCCGTTTCCTACTCAGCCATGTCAGTCCCTTGTCTTCCTTCCCAATTTCTTGCTCCTGGGGATTGCTTGCTCTTGCACTTCTTAAGACCGCCTTAAAGATCTGCTGACTTTGTTACACTCCCTTTCCTCGGAAGGCAGTCTCCCAGGGGATCCCACTGACTATCTCCCTGAAGAGCTGGAAGTCTGCTTTACTAGAGTTCAGGGGCCTAACTTTACTCCCTTACCTGACCCATATTCCGCAGGACTATGAACTCCACCTGTGTGTGATCACTGCAGCCCACACTGTCTTCAGTCTTGCAATTCCTGATTAGATCACTTGCATTAGTGACCAACAGATCCAGTATCACATCCCCTCTGGTAGCACTATTACCTGGCTCAAGAAGTCATCCTCCATTCATTCCAGGAATATCCTGGATTGCCTACAGCTGGCCATGCTACTTTCCCAGCAGTTGTTGGGGTGGTTGAAGTCCCCCACCAGGACAAGAGCCTGTGAGCATGGTGAGTCCTGTAGCTGGAGCAAAAAGGCTTTGTCAATAGGTTCCCTTTGATCAGACATCACCATTTTTGCACAGTATTATAGTTCAATATTTTATTGGCAGGAAAAAAAAGCAATGTAAATGTATTTGAACAAGTGTTTACAGAAAATAGCCTCTAAGTATAAAAATGTGGATTCAGAATTAAAACCTGGTTTTAAGAGTATCCGGGTTTCAGACAATTTGGAGAGGCAGAGACCTTAGAGAGAAGACTCCTCCCTCGGATTCAATATCCCTGGTTTCTCCAATACAAAGGAAGAGAGACCAAATATACCCAGATGTAAATGAAAAAAATAACTTTTTACCAAGAAGAAATGCTGAACAACAATGATAAAACTGTGTTAAACCAAACAATGAGGAGAAATTTCTCAAGCTCTCCCCCATGGACCAAATCAAGATGGCAGCTGGCCTCCCCACCCAGACAAAACACATGTGGCCACAGGATAGACAGGATGGCCACCCTTCCATGTGGTTCACTGCTCTCACACTCAGAAAACCTGGCAGGAACAGTTGGAGAGTCACCAATAGTGAGGCTGCAGTGCTGGTACAGGCAGTCAGAGCAGGGCTGCGGATGTCCCAAGTGACTGGAAGGTCCCTCAAAACACTCATTGAATCCAGCAATTTCGATGTTCATTGGTCAAAATGGTAGTCACAGTCTGGATCCAGCTGGTAGTGGAAGCCCCGGGTGGTAAGGAATATGCCAAGGAAAGTGGTGAGGGAAGAAAACCAAGTGTTGAGTGAAGTCCCAGTGTAGTCTTTTACTGGGTTAGGCCAAGTAGGAATCCCTCTGGTACCTCCCCTGGCACAGGGAGTTCTACACTGGATCACAGGACAATTCAGGAGCCATTGACACCTTCCAAGATGTTACAGCTGCCTGTTACATCAGCACAGGGGGATCTATTATGGACAATCAGCAGAGACTAATATATTCAGGCTATGTATGAATTGCCCCTGGGCTTCCCCAGGAGAAGTTATCACAGCTGTGTCATTTCTGTAAGGACAAAGGAAAACTACTCCACCTTTCAGGCTTTGCCTCTTTCCTTATTTTATTTACCACCCTGCTTGTAGCCTGAGGAGTCAGATATGTGCACCTTCAGCCCCTGGTCTTGGTGGCCACTCTGCACATGGTTAGCAAAGCACAAGTAGTCCAGTCTCTTACAGCACCTGAGTGGTCACTGCAGGTGCTCCAATTTTTCAATCATTAATCACTGGCAGTTCAGTCTCTTGAAAGAAGGCAAAACATGAAAAAGCCAAAAAGGCATATTTGGAGAAAAGAGAAATTAAAAAGTGGATACCAGAAGTTTTGTGTGATCCAGGACAAAGAGTTAAAATAATTTAGCCATAATTCATTCAGAAAAAATATAAACTTCACTCTTCCAAGGAAAGATATTGAAAATGCACACTAATAGCAGTTCACTGAAGTTTACATGTTTTTCACCTATTGAACTGGGTCTGTCTGAGCCCCATAGCAGCCTCCACAGTGCTGTGCTCTGTATTGGTAGATAACACACCAGTGTTTTGACTGCTGTGAGTGTAGCATCAGGCGAGGGCAAGATTTTGGGAAGGGACACAAACAGGCCAGCTGACCCAGACTGACCAAAGGGATACTTCATACCAGATGACATCAGCTCAGATATAAAGCTAAGAAAAGGAGCAGGAGGGCAGGGGTATTCATTGTTTCCAGTGGCTGACCACTGAAAAAAAAACAACAAAGTGTGCTGAAAGTCTTGCTTCTCGGGACGCAAGCTGACATCTCCATGAATGGGAAGTAGAGACTGGATTTTGTCCTGCTTTGCTTTTTGCGTGTGCAAGCTTTTGCTTTTACTTACAGTAAACTGCCTTATCTCAAAAACCCACAAGTTGTATTCATCTTATTCCCTTCCCTGCTGCCTGGAAGGGAAAAGGGGAGGGGCAATAGAGAGAGACTGTGCAAGCACTTCGTGTCCAGCCAAGGTCAACCTGTTACGCCTACTTTCTAAACCTGTTGCACCTACATTCTGATCAAACACTCTTTGAAGCCTCATTGTAGCATGTTTGATGTAGGCATTGATTTTGTTGAAAGTGTATGTACAGCCAGTGCAAACAGTCAAATAATCTTGAACATTTATTTGGCTCCATAACCATTTTAATGGCCTTTTCGACATTTATTGCTGGGAACAGCATACCTCCACAGAAGCTGAGTTGTGCTTTTTGTGTTGGTTTTGTTCTTGATTTACAGGCTAGCTCTTTAATGGAACTCTTAAGAGCACACTATGCATTCAGAACCTTTGCAAATATAAGATATACTTAAGAAGTTGTTAATATAGTCCGGGTGGTGGGACATGGGTGCTCACTCTTTGATATGTAGAGCACTCAACTAAAATAATGAAAATGATCAGGATATTTGCAAATCTCTGTGATATGTTCATATAACTCAAGCAACAAGACTATTAGAGGATGCCTTACTGTCTCAGATGTAGCAAGTCTCTTTGATTTCTGTTCTCCCTAAGTATTCAAGTTTTGCCTCACTACTGCTTCATTCATGTCACAGATATATTTCATTTTTCCATACCAGAACACATGAATGGAGTTTTCTGGAAGATCAGCCAAAGACTCTTACATAGATTTCCAATATGCTGTAGGAAAATTAGAAGGGGACATGTGTACAATACCCTTCTAGTATTTTGCAAGTTGCTCTAAAAACTAGATGATAAGCAGAATGTTTGTTTTAATGGTGTTTTTTTAATGGAAAAGATAATACATTATAAAGAAAATAATTCTAGGTAATAAAAATATTTTTGAAGGAATGTAAATAACATCAAAGAGATGGCATAAAAAAACCCACACAATTAAAACAACAGAGTTCACAATGAGCATTTTTCTGTGAACAGTTATTTGTTTGCATATATATATGAACTGCAGATTGGTAGATGCAAACCATATCATTTCACACTTAGCATTTAGCTATTTTTCATTATTAACACCCGATAAGCCACACCAGGGGAGGATATATTTGTAGGGTTAGGGATGTAGGCATCTGCAGAAAAGTGCTGAAGAAAATTTTGGATGACTAGTATTTTCACATAATCAAGGTTTTTGCTTGGTTTTCAGGGTTCTTTTGCTCATTCTTCAACAGAGGTGTAATTCTACTTATAAATGGGCACATGTATTTAGATTCAATAGTAAATCTGTAGTAAGCTTTGTACTGACATTTTGGGGCTTCTCTCCAAATCTCAGCTTTTCCACCAAACCCAAGTGCATAGAGCACAAGTAAAAAAATTACTCTTGTCTTCTATCAACTTTTCCCCATAGTGTGCCTTGAAAAAGAATGACATCTTGAGATAATGTCTTTTTCTGTAGCTCTTATGTCACAGGACTGCCCTGTGAGTTAGAACACGATCAACAGGTATCCACCCATACAGAGACACCAAACACTTGCAAAATCTTCTTGTCTCCTAGTGTCATTACCATAAGTACATATGACATTCCAAAGACGTCAGTCACAATAGCTTATGCTCCTCATTTAATATCACACAAAAGCTTTCATGTGTAGGAATAGACACCAATAGACAGCCAAGCATGGGTATAATAACAAATAACAGTATCAGAAATAACAATGCATAATGGAAGTAAGGATTTTTACTGCCTTTTTGCAGGTGCAAAACCACAAGACCAGTGCTGTGCAAATCAGCTGCCAAGGATCAGCCCAAGGATTGGCATCTGAGCCGAGAACAGGCTCCAGATCTGTGCTATGCCACTCGTTGTTGTGGCTCTGCTGCATACAGCTTTGCCTTCGTGGTAAAGAAATTGGTGAGATTTAGCAGGCTACTCAGTCCCTCCCTCCTCTGATGAATACAATTAAAACACCAAAAGAAACTGATTATCTTTTGAATGGCAACCATGAGACGTAATTGGAGAGGAGTGTATGGGAAAACTCTTCAGTAACATTCCTGAACTTTGAAAGTGAAGCGGTCGAAGCCACATCCGTTTAGCAAAAACTCTTGAAAAGAACAGGCTCTCTGTTTGAAGAACTTATTTTTTCTTCACTGTGACAGCTACAACAGATCTTCTCAGATAATCTTCTTGTATCTATTCAAAGCACATGTAGTGTCATTCCAAGGAAACTCTGGCAAATGCGGTGAGGTTCCTAGGAAGAGCATGATTTAGAAAAGGTCACAACTGGCATGTAAATCTGACAACTGTCTGCTGGATTATTCCCTTTTAGTGTGTATGCTTCTTTACAAGACAAATGACTCTTTAAAAATATACAAGACCAGTTATCATTCCACCAGTACAAGTGAGGCAGTGTTAGGATTAAGTAAATTTTTTTTAGACACACAGCTAGTGAGGATGATAGATCACTTCTGTGTAGGTGAAACACACACTGACATCATAAAATTGTGACTCAAGCAGCGTATAGTCTGGCTGAGATAGAGTTGCTTTTAAATTACTTCTGCTAAAATCCCAACAATATTGATAATTTACAAGTAAACCCAGGAAAATAGACCTAAAAAGCCCATCACCTCTGACTTCATTGGACAGCACTTCTAGTGTTTTTCAAATTAAATAAGAAAACAAAGATGCTAGGCTGATTAATTCCTGAAATCGAGAGGAAAAAAAAATTTTTTTTTCTGGTCATTTTGGCTTAGAATGAATTACTTAAATCCAAATTGAATTTTTTTGGGGAGAAATTCTCCCAGAAGCACTTATGCTATATGCATAAGTGTTTACAAGTGAATGGGGAAAAAGGAGGTGGTAGAAAGTTATTCAAATATTAAAACCAACATAAATATTTACAAGCATAACACATAAAATAGGTTAAGATAACATAATTCATGTTAGAAATGTATATTTAAAAAGCTAAAAATCTGTCTGTACAATTTTATTTCGATTCCATGTATTGAAATTCAAACTTTGCATACAAGATCACACAACTTTTCCTCCCATATCTTTTACCTGCAGAAGAATTCTGGATTTTTTTGCAGGAGGTGGGAAAAGGAGGAGAACTGAAGTGTCACAAATAAGGCATCTCATATGCAGAGATTTAGATATTACCGCTGACACTAATAAGACTATAAATTAGGCATGTGGCTTGACGACAGAAAATATAAATTAGGTCCCCCTTTTTTCCTCCAACCTCTGTAAAATAGGGAGTCTGAGACAGCTGGGAGCAGATGGCATAACAGTAGATGTGCAGAATGGAAATAAATAATTAATAAACACTGAATAGAGGGGTTGGTCTGCACTCCTTTCCTTTTTGGATGAAATGGGTCCCTGAAACTGGGATTCATGACCCAGAAACCTGATTGTCTGTTTGACTCATCCCACTCAACAGACACCTAATCTACAGGGCATTGCTTATACTCTCTAACAGGCTACAATGGCTAGGATGTGTAGCCAAAATAACAGAAGCTATATTTCTGAGGCTTTTCTCAGCATAGCACAACACAAATATATAATCATTTCTCAGGACAGAAAAACAGTCAACCACTAGATTAGAAAACAAATAGAGATTTATAAGCCTGGTTTATCAACACCATCAATGACATTTCTTCCCCTGCAACTCAATTCTGACTTTCATTTGTTTTTTCCTCCTTTTCTCCCACTTTCTTGACCTTACCCTGATCCTGAGTGTTTGTCCAGGCAGTTGCAGGTTCCAGGATCGACATAATTCCATTCATACATTTCATCCAATAATTCACAGACCCAGACTTCTTGACCAGCTACTACCCAGGCATCCACTTATTGCTAGAACTTTACCAGTCTCTGCTTCTTTCAGCTTCTGTAACATACATCTTCCTTCCCCATGTTGTCTGTGCCTAACGCAGAGGGGACACAAAGAGGAAGACAGAGACATACTCTGAGTTCTCACGGACAAATATTTCCTTACAAGTGTTTGGAAATGCTGTAGATGTTTTTTGGTAATATTTTAAACTGTTTAATTTTCAGCAGCCTGAAATTCCTATCTCCGTGGCTTTAAAGCATTTTTTCAATTTCTTCATGTATATGTTGGATTTGGGGGATTTGAGAGGAGAAGGGTGTGTTAGCATCTTCCCAGAACAAGTAATTTATATATTGTGAGCATACAAGTGAATGGGAGCCAAAAACAAATAGAAAATAAACACTGCAGTACATGTTGCAGTTTTTCTAAAATAACTATATCACTGTGAAAAAATTCAATGTATTCTGACCCACTTAATGTGTGTTTCTTTCCCTGTGGTTTTCAGTCGTGGTTATTGTCAAGCAACCATACAGTCAACCTCCAAATGAGGCACATACTGACAGAGTTCAGGGAAATGTACACCTGAGAAAATTTATGTAGTTAGGCATCTAATTCCAAAACATCATTGAACCTGAAGTGTCTGACATTCTCTGCTTCATTAACATGAATACAGAACAAGATAATGCATGCAGAACGAGAAATTATATTTACCTCTTATAGTTAGTAATTTCCAAAATTAACATGTTTTATCACATTTTCAAAACTCAGTGGTTAGGGCAGAGAACCTGTTCTCCCGCAAAATGTCTGAAATCAGGAGAAAGTCAGGAAGAACAGTATATCTCTGTTGCAGAGTAGCAAATCACACTGCAGTAATTCCAAGGAATATACACAGAAAATCCTCTGTTGTCTCACTCACCTTGACTGCTTCTAAATTAGGTTAAGGGAAGAAAGCTACAAGATGGGACCTGCCCAGTACTGAACATTGTATCTAGGAGCATGCTTTCCTTATTCTTTCATCTTTGTTTGACCTGAAAACACGCTGCAATAAAGTTTTGCTTCTGGGTGTTCAGCTCAAAGTAAGCTTTTAGCATTATTTTGCAAATTATACATTGCAAATTATATTACAGGAAATATAAATTATTTCTGCAGAATAATCTTTTAAGTGTTCTTAAAGAGGAAATAGTTCAATGATTATTTGTTTATCATCTGGCATATTTGATCTTTCTGAGAAATCATCATGTGAAGCAATATGCTACAGAAACTTCTATTTCATATCTTTCACTGACTACCTGCTACTGGGAACTATTGGAAACAGCATTGCAACAAGGGATCAAAATATGTTTTGTATGTATAGAAATGGACTATTAAATTAATGTAATTCTGTTATTCATGTATGAAAACTGGAATGCTCTGCAATTCATAGATGAAAACAGAATGGTAAAGACATCTCAGTTAACCAAGATAGAATAAATCCACAGTACAAAGCTGGCAGGAAAACCATTTTATCTTACTTCAATGGCAGCATATGATTCTGCTCTAAAGATGGACTGCAGTTTCCATTTTAGGATTCATTTGCAGAATGTCATCATTACATAAACCACATGCTTTCTACTGTACTACCAACTAATTAGTTAAGGAAAATTCCATTGTGCCAGCCTTGAATTACATTTATAAACACTGGAAGTGCAGGTACCCAACCAAAAAAAAAAACCGAATCAACTGTTCAACTGTGTCAACAATTTAGGAAAGAGATTTCTAAGAGATGTCCAGATTGATGTCCTTTTTAAGGGAGATATATGCATTGGCACTGTGCCAAAGAGATCTGAGATATATTACATAATATGAAAATAATTATTTTCATACTATACATTTTGAAGTAAAAAATTTAACCCAGGTTCTTGAATAATAATGTTTCTTCTTGTATAGCAATATACCTGCTCCAGAAAAGCAGCCAGATTTCAAGCTATACGTGAGAATGCAAATTATTAACTTTATGTTTAAGATTGCTCTAAGATCTGATGTTTTTGCTACAGGGCTTAGAAAGTGCAATCATATCTCTCTTGCATTCTGTGGCTGGATACATGAGGACTATACAACATCCATTAAATTTCAAGATCATCTTAGGGCTGCAGTAACGAGAGTGTTATCAACTGACATTCTGGGGAAATTATCAGTTTGGAAAGCAAAACATTAAAAATAGATATGTAAGCACATATATCTATATATATAACACCTTAAGGTACAACTTGATCTGGGATGTGAAATTAGATTTGCACACAGACATTCAAAATCTGAATGGATGTCTGTTCTCTGCTTAAGCAATGCAAAATTTTGCATAAAAACTTGGCTCCTAACCACTGTTTATCCACCTTACACTTCATTGCATCTCTGAAAAGGAAGGGAGAAATAAATCACCAATTTAAAAGAAAGTATGCACATCCTCTCAAGGAACAGGCACTATATTTGCTCCATAGTTATACTAGTAATTTCAGTAAACTGTATTTAGAAAAAGACAACAATTAGACTTTAAGGCTCATCTCTGCAAGTCATATGGTTTTTGCATAATTTTAGAGGCATTACAAAAAAAAAAATAACACAACTCAGCTATTTCTGGAAATACATTATTAGGAAAAAAAACCCCTTACTTTTGGGTTGTGGTTCTACTAAGACACCTCTGTTATAGTGCTTGAACTTTATTGTATCTTGTGGCCCATCAGTGCCTGTGGAATGATGGCCATACAGTCCAGCAGCATTAATGACTTAGTGAACTGTCCCCATTCACTGCTTAATCTCTCAGTGGATGCTTCCTGGACAGTAGCTCCTGATGATATTAGGATAAAACTTTTGAATTGAAAACAGCAGTTCCACCTGACACAAAAGAAATCTTCCCTCTTGATTGAGTCAGTAAGATCTGTATTAAGTGACATCTTATCTGGCAGTTTCTCCTTGAATATCGTACTGGTCCCTCCCAGAAAACATACAAATATTCTGGCAAAGGCATGGGACTGAAAAGAGGGTTCTTTGTTCTCTGAGATTCTGTATGGCTTGACAGGAAAGATATAAAGATGTCTGTAGGTCACTGAAGGTTATTATTTCCTCTGGCATAATTGATTTGACAAATGAAGAGAAAACAAATACTCCGACCATAGGAACAGAATGTCGGGATCATTGCAAATCCAGAAGCTGACAATACTAACAACTGAAGGTAAGCTTTCAGTGTTATCCAAAGCAACATACGACCAAGGATCTGGATTAAAACTTTCTCTGGACATTTATGTAGGACAAAGAGCTCTTCTGTTCTTTCTTTGGGCGCCTGATGCTAAATCCAGATGGCTGACTCCTGATACTGCACACAGTGGCTGTCTACTCATTTGTTGTGCAAATGTTTTCCTTCAGCTAAAAGTAAGCCCACTTTGGACCATTATTAAAGATAGATTGAGGAAGCAATCAGCCATGTGTTGTGGTTTTAAGTAGCCAGAGTCTTTTATTAGCTGGGGGAGGCTATGAAAGAGGCTTCTTTAAGAAGCTGCTGGAATTTTCTCTGCTGTAAGCTAGCCCAAGGTCAGCCGACAACACCTCTGTGATAACATATTTAAGAAGGAGAAGAAACAAAAAGGGTAGGCAGAACATCATGGCCACTTAAGAGAGAGGAGAGTGAGAAGTTTGATTAACACCAAGGTCAGAGAGAAGGAGAAAGAGAAGATGCCTTAAACACTGAAATAGGGCCCCAGCAAGCTGTGGGGAACCTATAGGGAGCGAAGATTTGCCTGCAACCTGCAACGTGGAAAGACTGGGAGACTCCATGCTGGAGCAGAGAAATGCTGGAGGAGAGAGGCTGTGATCCTGTGGAAGGTTTGATGTCTGTGTCTGGAGCAGGAGCCTGATAGAGTCCTGTGGGCCGTGGGAAGAAGAGACCCACGCTGGAGCAGCAGAGCAGCATTTCCTGGGAGGACTGGTGGCCCGTAAGAATCTACACTGAAGCAGCCAAGCAGCACCTGAATGACTGCACCTATGGTAAAGTGACTTACTTGACAACAATACCTGAAAAGCTGTTGTCAGTATAATCCACAGATTTTTGTGGAGACGACCCCATGAGCGAAGCTGGGGTGGGACTCTCTCTCTCCTGAGCAGCAGCAAAGACCACGTCTGACTGTAACCCCCCCACTCCTGCCTTCCCGAGCTGCTGGGGGAAGGAGAAAGATCTGAAAGGGAGGGTTGGGGGGAGAAAGGTGTCTGTAACATCTGTCAAACCTCTCATTCTTAAACTTTTAAGCTCTGATTTTAGTAGTAGTAGTAGTGAATACTTACTATTCTAAGTTAGAGCCTGTCTTGCGTGTGAAATAGTTAATAAACAGTTGCTTGTAATCCTTATCACAAAAGTTGAGGTGTTTTTTTCCCTTCTCTGAGAAATTTTAGATGTGTGTGTGGGCTCTCGGCATTTAGCCGGAGTCAAACTATAACACCATGTTACTTTTTCACTTATTCACTTACCATCTGGATAAATTAAAAAAACAAACTCATCAAATTTTCCTTTGTCTAATCAATAAATATGTAAGATAGTAAAACGGTTTTGAAGAAGATAAAATCTATGTCCATATTAAATACAACACTTCTTTTGAAGGCTTTCCTTTTTTTTATTTCTTTGGGGTTTTGGTGTTGGTTTCTGGTGAGATTCTTTTCCTCAATAAAGGGTGCTGAACTGTCTGTATTCCGTATAAAATGATTAGACAGAGTTATTATTCTTGCCTGAAACTGATAAAAACAACTCTTCCTATAAATAATAACTGCTTCATCAGGCTTTGTTTTCCTCTAACTTAATTTATGGTAAAATAATTGTAATGAGGTGTTCTTTTTTAACTTACCAAGTGTCATAATGAGAAGAACAAATATTGGAAATAGGTCCTCTTCATATCTCAGGATTGCTTAGCCCATATATAATGGCCACAGATTTGAGATTAAAAAAACAACAGATAAGACTAATGCTTTCGCTATGCAGAGCCAGAATATGTAGGGAAGTGACACTTAACAATAAGAAAAGGTCTCTTCAGGTATAAGTGCTTCATCATCCTCCTTATTTTTCTTGACTGTGCTTTTCATTAATTCTGTTCCATTTGCCTCCTCTTTTGCTGAAGTTTACTAGCCTTCCTTTCATAGCTCTTTTTGCCTGCCTCCATTCCTGTTATCCACTCTATGTTGTGAATGTTTATCTCACACAGTTATGGGTATGTGAATAGAGTTAGATTTGAAGTATGTACCCATAATACAGCACCAGCAGCTGATTGTGTCACTTTAGCAAACATGATATCTAGAGAAGATTTAAGAGCAGTGACAGCTAGTCACAATACAGTGTTTCAGTGTGGACAGCTGATCACATAATAATAACCTAGTCGAAGGTTCCCTTCCGTAGTGGGAGATGTCCCTACCCATGACAAAGAGGTTGAAACGAGATGATTTTTCATGCCACTTCCAACCCCAACCATTCTATCATTCTGATAATCTGATAATGATACATGTGTGCATTCTCTCTTTGACTTCCCTGATGAGTTTAAAACCAGAGAAGGGACCTTAAAATTTCAGATTAATTGCAATGGAGAAGAGTTAAGGAGAGAAGTCAAAACTGTCAGTCCATAAGAAGTGCCTTGCAGGACAAAGCACAGAAGTCTATCCCCAGTAATGGCTAAAGGATTGAGTCCATACGGAAGGGATGTGACCCTGCCATTTTTTTGAGGTGCATTTCCCTTGCAGTGTCCCAACATCCAGAGTGGATAAAGCAGGGATGAACCATCTGTAATTCCTCCTCGTATTCCATATATGAACTGGTTGTCTACATATTTATTTAATTCCAGCTGAACCAGCAAATGCACTTCATATCCATGACCGTCTGTTGTGGCAGTGGCCAGGAGTTTAGTACCTACAGCGTAAAGAAGTATTTTTGTCCTCTTGCTTACTTTAAATGAGTCTCCTACTGTTCCTTTGAGAGGCCTCTGATTCATACATATCAGTGACCAACACTGTCACATCTTGATTATTTTCATAATTCTGTGAAACTTTTCCAGATGACACACTCATCTATCTCCTCTCCAAACTGAAGAGTCACAAATTTTCTAGACTCTCCTCACTTGATCTGTTATTAAACACTGGGCAATGAGAAAACCTTATGGCAAACTTGGCTGGCAAGAATATCAGCATGCCTAAGAGGTTCTGGGAAAGGAAAGGATTTGAAAAAATCCTCACTTATTTCCCTGAACTATGATTCTTTTCCAAGCTTGGTGAGCAAGAAGTGCTTGGTCATTAACAGTCCAAAATCAGGTTTTCTTTCTTGCCTTTATAAGAGACTTATAGAAGTTTCTGATTCTTTAGACTTTTCATTCCTCTTTCTACCAAATGTTGTTAAGGCATGTGATGTCAGTGTATGGAGGACATCATTACACTTACCTGCACTGACTGAACCTCTGGGGCTACCTGCCCACATCCTGCCCACAGCCAGGATCCCTTTTCACCCCCCTGGGGCCATCAGTCTCTGCTCCAACAGTGCTGGGCTCCAGCTTCCCACAGCCCTGCCCTGCTCAACAATGGACCTACTGGTCTGACTGACAGGCTGGCTCACAGCTTGACTTCAGACCCACCTCACCACCGTGGAACCAGCCCTGATTCTCACCCTAACCTGCTGCTTGGTTTCCTGGCTTCCAGACTTTGGACCTGCCCTGTCACCACACATTTGCCAGCTGACCCAGGCTCTGGACTGGAGCTGGCTGCCAGCCCTGGGTCTACCCTGCTCTCTTGCTGGTGGTGGTAGGACAGGCACTGCCCCACTGGATGTCTGTCCAGCTAACCATGGTATTGCTCTCAGCTGCCCATTCTTTAGCTCTCAGGGAGCCAATAGCCCGTGCTGCACACTGATGTGAAAGGTAGAGAAGCCCATAATTAACTCTCCAAGCTCAAAAAAGCATACAGAGCACTGAAAATATCTTTGATCTGCCTTCATGCTGCTACACATGAAAATGAACCTGGAGAGAAAAGGACACAAACAAGAGGGACAGGAGATGCCAGAGAGAAAAAAGATGGGCAAGAAATTCCATACTCTCCCTTTGCCTGCAGGGCTTCAGAAATACTTTAAATTGTATGTACCAAACTTAGGTAAACAATGACATTTCAAAACTGCTCCTTTACATTTTTTACAGAAGTGTTTTGAACACTTTTTACTCTGCCTACAGTATTCCTATATTCACATAATTAATAGGGATAAAAAAATCCCATAATTAATAGATTGCAGGATGAATAGAAGTGGCTTTTAAAACAGACAATAGTAGACATGAGAACAACTCTCAGACTCCTACACCCTCACCAGCTCTAAGACTAAGTCAGGATGTCCACTGTATTCAGTAAATAACACCTTTGAAAAAAATTGCAGTTTTTGTATGCTTTACTGTTATCAATGCTATGATGGCACTATGATGTTAGTTTTACATGTCTGTAAATAAAACCATCCTTATAGGTTGTTACTGGGCCATTGCAATCAAAGAAATATGAAGATTTTAATGTGAATCCCAAATGAATGAATTCATTCATTTGAAAAAAAAATCCAAATCAAACATCCAAGATGTTTTTATCCCAAATATTTCCTGAGATACATGGTTGATGTAAGCCCTTGGAAGTTTCAGTTAAAACTTTGTTTACAGAATGAACCCTGATTATTAGAACTGCTGGTTAAGGTCAACAAACTGCCTGGACTGATGAGGTAAACCAGAAAGCTAGAGAAATCATCTGGATCCAGAGCATTTCATATTGCTGTGAAGAGTGGGGATTTTCCAAACAGCTGTATCTGGGAATGTATAAAAAGACTAGTAATATTAAAAAGACTAGTAATATTAAAAAGACTAATAATATTAACAAAGTTATGGGAATTTTAGGTCAAAGCTAATTAGATGAAAAAATATCCATTGACACATGTACTAAGAACTGCAACAGATGACCAACTCAGGAAAGTATTGCTGTATCAGTTGCAGCCATTTCATACTCTTCACAAATATAAGGGCTTAAAACTATGTAGGAGTTCTTTTTGTAGGGTTTTTTATTGTGTGATTTTTGTTTGTTGGTTGATTGCTTTGGTTTGTGGGTTTTTTTTCAGAAGGCTTTTTTTCTAAAATATCTACCTAATGTTGAATAAAGTTCAAAGAAGTCATCTGTGAAAAAAAATATCTGATCACAACAATTCAATAGAAATTTCCTAAAGACATGGCAGGCAGTCATGCCTGTGGTTCTCTCCATTCTTTCTTCCTACTCACCAGCTGTGCTGTAGGCTGTCTCTGCAAGCACTAGGGGATTTCAGTCCACTTTGAGGACTGTCAGTGAACTGGAATGGTTGTGGTCTCAGTGAAAAGAGATATTGCCACCAAAGCCATAGCTGAGGCTTCCAAAGGGTTCATACACTTCAAATAACAGAATTACATGCTAAGATGTATCACATAATGCTTACATTAAAAGTACTGAGTATTTGATTAGAAATTAAGACAGTCACGAGACTTAAGCGTGTCTCCAGAATCAGCCCCACCAGCAAAACAAAGCAGCTTTAGCCCTTTGTGGTGCCAAGTGGGAGTTGCATCTCTAACCAGACCCCACAGCCTCCTCACCCAGGCTCCACTTTGACAATTAAGTGTTTTCTTGTCAAACAGCTCAACTGAAGGAGTCTCCACGGATCTCCTACTTTGCCTCCCTCCAGAATATGACACCTCCCTACCCCAACACAGCTCTTCTTCCCCTTCTGTTCTGTGGAGGCAAGGAAGTCCTCTGCTTGCTGGTTGTCAAGCCAGTGGTAACACTGAATGGTCACACTGCCAGCATATCCAACTGTACTGTGAGCTGGATCAATTCTGTTCACTTATTACAGGAAATTAGTGTTGTTACTAGATCCAAGAAGAAAAAATGTATTATTTCAACCGAAGTAAAATATTCATTTCTACAGGACCAAACATCTCATATTTATAATTTCTTTCCTTCAAAAAACTACAAATGTAAAAGTTAAAATGATAAGGTAAAAATAATAATAAAAATTTCAGCATGACTGAAACTAAAAATTTTTAAACAACTTGCTTAAGACACAGAAAGCTCAAAATCATTCCTTCATCCTTATTTGGCAAGTATCAAAATATTGAAAATTTAGCATTACATGTTGCTCAACATTTCATACAGGTGTAACAGGCTACAACACTGTGTAGCAAGCAGACGTCAGGAGGGTTGTTTACTCTTTGGTATGCCATGGTTTTGCCAGAGAACAGGATTTTTTTCTGTGGTTGTATGATTAGGTGTAACTTTGGGTAACTTTGCTTTCCTTACCAAGTAATTGTTAGTATCAGCAAAATTAAACCTGTGACAGCTGCTCTGAAATATTTACTTTGTGGCTAGTCTCTATCAAATACTCTGTAAGCATCAGAAGACAAAGATATGAGTCATCACAACTGGAGAGAAAAACACTAGCAATGTGCCATCCTGGGAACCAGATGACTTTTCTGAGTCCCTGACACTAAAAGCTGCAGCTGTCAACCCCACTTTCTGGCCTGCTTTTTTCATGCTGATCCTTGGAAAGCAAGTCATGACTCACTTCCTCTGATCCTGATGCTTCTGCTGAGCAGGGAGATGTTGCTTACTGTGTAGTGATCATGTCTGTACATAAGATGGCTGGTCATGCTTTTCACAGAGGAATTTTCCTCCATGAATCCTAAGACGATGTTTGAAAATACTATGCACTTCAAAGCTACCATTCTCTGGCATTGCTTTCACGTCCTGATTTTGGAGTGATGGTTAATTAGGCCACCCAACCTTACCAGAAAGTTTTCAATCTTTACCCTTACCCAACTTTGAATTTCAGTAGAAAAATTAGAAAACACATCAAGAGGCTTCACTTTTCCTTTTCTAAACAAAATTAGGCTGCCAATGACTCACAAGTCTGGTGCAGTCTTTCAAAGAATGGTCCAGTCATTCAAAGTTGTTGCTTTGTTTTGTTTGGTTTGGTTTTTTTTTCTTGTGATGCCAAACTCAAAGGCATAGTATTGCAAGAACAAAAGGTTTAAGCATGAACACCAGTTTTCAGTTCAATCAATACTTCTTCAGAATGCAGACTCACTAAAATAATATTTTAACAGTTGTCTAAAATCAAGTGCTGATTACAAAGTGTTCCAGCTCAATTTGCTATTGACCAAACAGGTACATTTCATAGATTCATAGACATAAAATCATAGGATATTTTAGATTGTAAGGGACCTTTAAAGTCCAACTTCTCTGCAATGAACAGGAACAACTTCAATTAGATCAGGTTGCTTAGAGACTTATCCAACCTGACCTTGAATGATTCACAGAATGGGGCATCCATCAGCTCTCGGGGCAATCTGTTCTAGTGTTTTACCACCTTCATTGTGAAAATTCTTCCTTTTATCCAGTCTGATCCAGTTTTATCTCTTTTAGTTTTAAACCACTACCCCTTGCCTTATCACAACAGGCCCTGCTAAAAGTCCATCCCCATCTTTCTTATAGGCATTTTTTAAGTACTGAAAGGCCTCAATAAGGTGCTCCCAGAGCCTTCTCTTCCCCAGGCTGAGTGGCCCCCATTCTTCCAGCCTTTCCTTACAGGAGAGGTGCTTCAGTTCTCTGATTCTCTCTGTGGCCCACTTCTGGATCCACTCCAAGAGGGCCACGCCCTTCTTGTGCTGAGGACACCAGAGCTGGATGCAGTACTCCAGGTGGGATCTCACAAGACTGGAGCAGAGGCACAGAATCCCTTCCCTCGACCTGCTGACCAGGATATGATTGACTTTCCAGACTTCAAGCCCACATTGCCAGCTCATGTGTAGCTTCTCATCTACCAGTATCCCCAGTCCTTCCTGACAGGGCTGCTCTTAATTCCTTCATCACCCAGGCTGTATTGATAACAGGGTTTACCCCAGCCCAGTCACAGGACATTGTTCTTTGGACACATCCTTGGTTACTGACCACAGATGAGGCCAGCTGCAAAAGACAGAGCAGGACAGAGCTGTCACACTCTAGTGTAAATAAAGTGTGTACAGGAGATGCATTTCAAGCATAGTGTAGCAAAATTGATAAGGCTGACATTCACAAATAACATTTTGGTTAAGAATTTTAGCACTTGGTAATCTGAAACAGTGAAATTATTTCCTCAGTGGAAACTAGTGGAACCAGTATCACTTTACAAATCTGCCAACAAATGGTTTATTAAACCAAAGGATTTGACTGATCTCCTAAGAAAACATGAATTTTGTATAGCTGTGTGACCTTTAGTCAAGCAGGTATTTTATAAATATTATCTCCATTTATAATTACCTGAAATCATAACTTAATATGGTTGGCCATGATTTCTATAAAAAACCACGATACTTGAAATTTTTCTGCTGTGTGAGAAACAGCACACCCAGGTGCTGGAACAGGTGGCTGTTAAAATATCGTTTTATTGATGTGTTCTTCAGAAAACCTCCAGCTCCGAAGTGAACATATTTTGTGGTGGTAGCCAACACTCCTGAAAACTGTAGATCAAGGTCTCGATGCTCCACTGCCTCAGAGTGGAGTGCCTAATCAGTACTGTTCATGTATCTTATTGTTCCTTTGGAAGTAAAGTCAGATAGTTTAAACATTTTTATATGCAACTTTGAATACATTTCAATTCATATGAATTTGAACAATCTACAAAATCAAAGTAAAAATTGTCTTTTGTGAACTCCCAGAACCTGAGAGTCAGGAACATACAGAAAACATGCAGAATGACAGAGGTAGTGCTTCTAGGAGTTATATGGAAAGCGTAAAAAGAAAAAGTTTGATATACCCTGCTCTTCTGGGAATGGCAATATTTAATATGGTGCTTAAAATTAGTGTTCTGATTTCCAAAATAAAAGTCATACCTGAGCAGTTAGTCTATTATTGTCAGTTGAATTTGGAATCCCATCTAACAAGTCTTGGACAGTGAAGGAGAACAATCTCTGCTCCTTATATATGAGGCAAATCAAACTGTCAAAAAAAAAAAAAATACACCTTTCACAAGGTCTTAGAGCAGTTCTACAGTTTGCTGAGCTTTTGAGGAATGAGTCTCCACATGACGCCAGCACTACAAGTTTAAGGAGAATGAAATTGCTTGGATAGAGAATTTGCATATGAGCAAAAGTTATTTTTTATTGACCCCACCACTATATGTAATATTTTCATTCTGTTGTCCAACTGAAATGGATCTTTTCTCTTATTGCACATATCGTAGCACAGACTGATCTTTCATACACTTAAATTTTCATAGAAGTATTCCAATACAATTTAGAAAACACTTCTTATGTTTGCTTCCTCAACAGTCATTTTTCAGGTGAGCCAAATGAAAGACAAAAAATCTCTAAGGCCGTATTAGCACAACATTGTCAGGGAATGGAATGGAAGGCAAGAATCTAACCTCTGATTTAACATGGAAAAGAGCATCCAATGGGTAGATATACCCATCTATGTATTTGTATAAATTTATTTCCTTGTTTTGGAGAAGTTTGTTAGTATATGCATTAAAAGTGATAAAGAAATTTCTCAGTGACTAAGGAGCTTTACTCTCTTCTAGGAATATGACTGAACATAATTTAGAAAAATAAGAAATATCTGAGAAGTTTTTAATAGTACAACCAACTACTTTTCAGGGATACACATTCTAGACAGTTCTATAAATTCATTTGTTCACTTTTTGTTTTTAAAAGAGAGTAATTTTCTTCCCTTCACACTCTCATTCATGGCAGAGAACAAAAATTTTTCCATTTCCATGAGAAAAGCTATTCTTGAAGGTCCCTATGTACTCATCAAAAGGCTTAGCAAAATAAAATTTAACAAAGGCAAAGAAAAAGAATACCTCAGTTATCCTGAAAACAAGTCCAAACCTCCTACTCAGAAAGAACCTCTGCCAAACTACATCACAAAATGGTCCCTTGGTAAGAATCTTGAAAAGCAAAAGTGAGGTTTTAGCTTAGTTGGAAAAAAAAAAAAAGAGTAAGAGAAAACTTTTGCATAATAATCTAAAAAAGATAATGTAACTTAAAGGAGAAGCTGTATAAATCATAGCAAGTTATTCTTGTTCTAGTGCTCACTTTACTATGATCTGCTTTAACAACATTTTGTCTTAATAATGGACCTTAATTAATAACTCAGACCTGCATACATCAAAAATCTGATTCAGATACAGTAAGAGAATGTGCAAATGTTATGTCATAATGCAAAATAAATTAAAATTAAAAAGTGTGAATCTATCAAAATTATTAACTTTGTCCTAAGCTACCTATATTGTCACACAAGATTCTATGTAGAATTTAATTGTGTGCTTGAAGTACTTCCCATTTAACTCTCCTAAGTGAACAAAATGTGATTAGTGTCAGGAGGAAAATGTACTTAGATAAAAACAGCAGAAAATTTGTCAAGTAAATTCTAAATACATCAAGACCAATTATGATATAAACTCTTGGATTTCGACAAGAAATAACTTTTCTTTGTGTAAATCTCTCAAGAGGTAGCAACTTTGCTAATTCCTTATAATTAATATATCATTCTGACCACAAGTAATATACAGATTTTTCTAATTGATTATTCCCATGATTAAATTAAACTCAGAGCAATTATTCGCTGTGGTGGTGTGCAATTAGCATATATTTCTCACTGTAGATTATTGTTCTGTTATATGGTATGTGCTGTTATATGTGCCCCACCCCTCACCCCAGATGGTTTGTCCCTTCCCTTGTTCTCCCTTCCCATTGGCTGGAGCCCCTATAAGAACCAGGGGCCGGAAGTGGGAAGGGCTCTTTCCCTGGTTATTCCCAGATAAGCTTGGACCCTCCAGGTGGCCTGTTGCCTCTGGAGAGAATAAACTTGTATTATATGTAACCAGGGAGGGCCGTCAGCAATTTCTTCGTCCTCCGTTTCCCTCAGCCATCCCTGGGGGAGTGCAGGGGATACACTTACCCCGGCAAGCCCTGACAGGGGATGGCTACAATTCGCAGCTTGTACTTAATTTTGTGTCTATTCCTTCTGTTGTGGATCAGAAGTGATATTTGTGCACTCTCCGTGTTTCTGTTTTCTTTACAATACAAATGGATCTTGTAAAATACATTATCCTTCCCTACAAACCCTGTCAGACTCATATCCAGTGTATCCAATGATGGTTACAACATTAAGGATTTGGGTTTTTTTACAGTTTTTCTATATGTAGCCCCATGGTTATCAGTTTGTGGTTGTGGACTGTTCCTGAGAGTCTGTGAAGATGAAGTAAAGAAAGAGAAAGTCTATTTGAGAAGGCTTGAATTCTTAATGCATAGTCTGTGTTTCCACTGGAAATCATCTCAGGAGCTGGAAACCATAAAAAAGTGGAACACTTCAGGTTGGCTAATGCTTGGGCATTGACAAATGCAATGTGCTCATTTGCTACATTCATGGCAACTGGCCCTTACAGGTGAAACCTCCACATCACAGCACTCGCCAGTTATCCCCTAGACTGCGTAAGTCTGTGGTGTGCACACACACGCAGACACGCACACACTAATGCAAATGGAGAAAGGCAACGGTAAGGAATAAGGAAGGTCAAAGGCACAAACTCAAGAGCTGGAAAGATTACTCTCTTTGAGTACCTTCACGGGTACAGACATCTCACTGACTCACAGAAGAGAGACCAGGCAGGACAGGGATACTTAGACTAGAAACACTGTGACAACGTTGTTACCTGAAAATGCAGTTGGGTGTGTCTCAGAGCCTGTCTTTGTGTGGGTTTTGGATCTATACTTGTTATGAACTTCACTTATTTCCAGTATTGCCAGCAGTTGAAAGAATTTCAGTTTTATTTTGGAACATAACAAGTTCCATTCTTTCATTTACTGAAGTCGGCTAAAGTGACCCATTAATACCTAAACCATTATTGTGTTATTTTAGTGAAAGTAATAATCCAAGCCCACTGAGGAGCACAGCCTGCTGGTATGCATACTGCGTGCCCAAGCAAGGGAGCAGACAGATGTCTCCCCGAAGACAGACTAGTTTGAATTCCACAATTTTTATGTATTGTAGTCTTTTGTTACTGGCAAAGAAAAAATAAGACAGACATTATTATAGTCCTTAGGACACTTCTAAAAGACACTATAATGTTAAATTTTATGATATTTTCATGTCAACTCTCTTTTTTTTTCTGCTGCTTTGTGCAGAAGTGTAATGCAGAAGAGTGCTAAAACTCTGTGTATGTCTCTTCTTGGGTTTGATTAGATGACGATGCAGTGCTCTGTATTTGGCCTAAATCAGCTTCTCCTGCAATGTAAAATGAAGGTTTTGATGTTAATTCTTTAGCTGTTAAATGAAAGATGAAAACACCTTGTGTCTGGAAGTGTCAAGAAGACAGACAAGACTCTGGCTGCTTAAACTCAACCTGAATTCAAGTTCCCTGTGAATGCTGGCTCCTTTAAACAGGTGACAGAATTCTTTTAAGAAGGTCTCGAGGTGTTCCCTGCTGCCTCCTCCTGGCTCAGCCAGGAGATATAGCTGGAGGCTGCTGGGCTCTCTGAAGCATGTGCACTTGGCAGACTTCCCATTTTCCTGGGGAACATCTTCAGTTACGACCAAGTCAGCCCCAGTGTCAGTCTAGCATGATGGTGCTGTACATGAACAAGCAATTTTGATGTCTATGCAACCCTGACAGCTGCTGTCCAGCATAGTGTAGATGCTTGCCTCATGATCACTAATGAGAGATTCAGTCTTATATCTCACCTAGAAGATTGCTGGTGCTATGAGAGTCTGATGATCATCACTTACTCATTCGCACATTACTTTTGTTGACTTTGATTTTCCCTGACATGTTAAAACTTTGAAATTAACATTGACCAGACTTAGTTCCTCTGGATGTTACCTTCTCAAGGTCTGGAATCCTTGAAACAGTTATTGATAAAATTTTATAACCATTTTAGACTTTATTCTCAGCAAAGTTAATAAAAGGGACCTTAATGCCAAGGGAAATCAGGCTAGCTAGCTCTGGTGTATGACAGCCCAGATGTCTTGTAAAAACTAGAGTGATGGATTGGATGAATGAAAGTAGCATCTGAGAATGATAATGCAGATGCTTCAAAAGTGTCTTGCTTTCTCTTTATTATGCAGCAGTGGTATAAAAGAGACACATATAGCAGACACAGTATACATATGCAAAAGGCTTTGGGCATGAATTCTCTGTAAGTGTAATGAAGTTACAGACATTTTAAGTATTACTTTAAATCACTGAACTAAATACTTGAGAAGGAAAGAAAAAAAGGTTTTCTAATAACTAAACTAAGCACTTTAAAATAAATACAAAACCACAAAACACTTTCTGCATGGTGTTTGGTCCCTGAGAGGTTGCAAACAGGCTGGTTTTGTCTTAATTTTGTGGTTCTGCAGACTGTGCTCTAAAAAAAGAACTGGTCTCAAAGTCCAAGAGCAAGTCATCTGTAAAGTTCATTTTAATGATGGAATGAAGATTGTTGTTCAGTCTTTTTTTTTGTGTGTGTGTGTGTATGTTCAGCTTATCTTCACAAAGGTAAACATCTCTGGAATGTCAGTATTAAAATATTTAGAATGTTATTTCTAATCATCATTGCCTATGATCTGACTGCTTTGTTTATGTTAAATTTCCATTTGCTAAGGAAATCAGAAGTTTCTAAAATGAACGCCATTGACATCAAATGTGCTGGAGTAGTAATTTAAGCATTCTCATATTTGAGGAAGCCCTGTGAAAAATATAAATTTTCTACTGCTTAGACTTCTCTTTTAGTTTTACTGTGTTGTGACTCAGAATTTTTTATCAACAATGCTTTTATAACACAACCATAATTTTATTTGATTGGACACTGTTTCTATTGGAAAAGGGGTATATTTAATTTTGGCACTCTTTAGTTTTTTAATCACTCCAAGCTCTGGGTACATAGTTATCATTAGAAATCGTATCTTCCATAAGTGAAAAATAACTGCACAATAATAAATTGATTCCCCATCCCTTACAAAGTACCTCTCACCTCTCCACCCCCAAAACTCAAAAGCTGATGCATTTTGCAGAAGACTTCCCTCCCTTAATAAAATGGATACAATAGCTCCCTTTTGTTAATGGCAACTGGATGCACTACTGGATGAAATAAATGGTGTCTACCAGTCTATGTGAGCTCTTCTAGATATCCCACAACACTTTAACAAATGAGAAACTCCTGGAATCTCTTCATCTAGCCATGAATTTCTAGCTGTTATTGTAATAGACAGACTGTCAGACACAGTTACCAAACCTTTTCTTTCTCTTCTGAGAATATTCATGGTTTAAGCAGAAACAACCAGGATAAATAGAGAAGAAAGGAAACACCCTGTCCTGTCCTGTATCCTCCTAGTTACCCAGTAAATACAGCTCAAATAGGCTTGATGCTAGACTTCCAACACATTTCTCTTCCGTTTTCCACTTAAAATATTGATAGTTTTTCTGTCTTAACTATGCTCTCAGCCCATAGATGTCTCTCCAGGTATACAAGAATGTGTACACCCACATAGTTCACTGGTATTATTCCAGGAAAACCCTGGTCTGAATACTTTACACTTTGAAATCTGCACAAGTATGCTCATAAAAGTATGCATATCTCTCCAATCAGTGCAGTTATGCTCCACTGAAGGTACCCTGAAGGTCTTTTACAAATTATTTCTGACTCAGTGAAGCAACGAGGAAGAACAAAATCTCTTCTGAGCTTTGATCTGATAACTCAATACCCACAGGTGTCAGAAAGACTGATATGCAATTGTTTTTGAACTAAGTTATATACAGGAATGCCCTCTGCCTCACTGGGGATATCAGTAAACCTCAGGATACAAATATAAAAGTTTTCCTTTCCCTGAAAGAAAAAAAATACTATGATAAGGATGTATCCTTATATATCCATAAGGATATTACACCCTGTGCATATGAGAAGACAGCAATGGAACTGCTTTTCTGAACCTGAGCAGAGACACACAGAATTCACCACCACCATTTAATACAATCAGGCAGTCATAAAACAGGCAGGGTCTCATAATCCACTTCATAAAAAATTGAGACAAGATACAAATAACACAAGCCCTTGAATGTTAAAAGGTACTAGAGAAGGAAACTTGAAGTATTTCAAAATTCTTTTACCAGTTGGATTCACTTTGAGATTTTCTAAATTACAAGGAAACTTTCACTTTAAGTATTCCTTAGTTGAGCAACAATCTATCTTTGTTATCTGTCTTCATTATTCAGAGTACTGTCAGCAATATAGGACCTTATTAGTCCTGCAGCACTACCATAACATAAGATTTTACTAATTTTACCCATTCAACATAGTTGTCACTGGGCACAGAGGCATTCTACTCAGATTTTTCAAAGCCACTTAGATACACAAAGTCAGTGATGTGTACATCTGCAGATCTCAGAAAATCACTGCCTAAGATCACTGCAGGGCCTAGAGGATGCTGGAATTAGGCTTTCCCATGTGCAAGTTGATGTCCAAGAAATGGATCTTCTTTATTATCTTTGGACTACTACCTGAAGGCAGCCCATTAGCTTCTGTGGAAGCAGTTTTATGTTGATTTTGGTCAAATGCCAAATGAATAGATGACAGTTGCAATTCTGATTATATGAACCAGTTACTGTGTGTCAGCAGCTTTCCAGCAACCATCCAGCTGTGTTTCTTTGCCTCAGGTAAATACCAGGCAATTCCAGGTAGCTCACCTGCCCAGTAAGGGAAGCATAAGCTATTTCAAATTTAACCTAGAATAAGTCATGATGAAGAAAAGCTTTACCTTAGGTAGCTGACTAAATTCACAGCCCATCTTGCTGTTTTGCAAACCATTCGTATGGTCAGGCTGCAACTGCAGTTTCTACAGTCTTGGAGAGCCTGATGAGGGGAACAAACTTTCAGTTTTGGGTAGTAGCCTGCATTTGTCAGGAACCTTTTAAGCCCTTGCCAGCGCTGTTTTGTGATTTCAGTCAGCTGAGTGCAGTACTAGTGTGTGCATTGGCCTGCTCTGTGGAGATATGAGGTGCCAAACTCCCAGCAGTGATTAGTCCCTAGAGGAGAGTCAAGCAGCTAAAAACTCTTTCATCAATCTAGAGCTGAGCTATCAAATAGAGTCATTGTGGTCTACCCCCTAGCTTAAATAAGCATCAACTCAAACTTGTAACATATGGCACCTAATTTAGTCAAAGTCTGCCTCAAAACTACTCAGCCTTCACCTTATCAAAAAGGCTTTTGCCAGGAACAGCAGGTTAGAAACTGGAATAAAATTAATCAGAATATCAGGATAGAAGTGGTGCTTTTTTTCACAGTGAATTAATAATTGCCATTTTCAGAGAGGTCGGAACATTACCAAGGATAAAAGACTAACACAAAGACTGCTAAGAGAAACCTTCTTTCATAACCCTAGTAGGAGCAAGTATCTAATGGAGAGGTTGGATGCATTTACTGGATGTACTTTAGCAAGTTTAAATACAGAAACAGTGAAAGAACTTTTATAACAATTTATATAAGCTCAACAGTGGTTGCATTTTAACAGCTGCTCTTGGTCCTCTGGGCCACTGCACTCTCATGGAGTCAGTTTTTCTACTGAAAGAAATGATTAAATTGTCCTCATAGAGTCCGTGAAAAGGTGTCAGTATGAACAGCTGGAAATTTAGGATCTAACAACTTTAACATTGGAAAAAAAAGTCATCACTGGCTTATGTTCCCCTGTGGAAATCAAAAATGAAAAGTTAAATTCTGGCAGAATCCAGGCATTTTCTACAACCAGACACACATTTAACTTTAACAAACTGGAATGAATATCAAGTCTTTTTTTTTTCATGTAAACTTTAACTGATGGTATATGATGCTTAGACCACTTATAGAGTCATAGGTCCCTAATGATTAATAGTGACCTATATGCAGCATAGCATTATATTGTCATCCATGGTTTGTACATTGCTCACTACTGAAACACAGCTACTACTGTGTGGAGAGGGAGAGACCAGGCTATGTTTTGGAGGGTTGTGTGGAGCAGGAAAAGGACCCAAATTCTTCTTCTAACAGATATCCCTGGAGAAATTATAGTGATAGTTGACTACATTGCATTATAGCTCAGTTTTGGAGGCTAATGCTTTTGTTGTAGGAAACAGTATCTTAGGGCCTTTGCTAATCACTTGCTAATCACTCGCTCACTTTCATGTCTTACACAAAAGGCTCATGACAACATACAACATGCCAAAAGCACACTGAGATGACAGATTTTCACATAGAATTTGCCA
The DNA here is from genome assembly GCA_013390005.1 of Calyptomena viridis. Taxonomy (NCBI): domain Eukaryota; kingdom Metazoa; phylum Chordata; class Aves; order Passeriformes; family Eurylaimidae; genus Calyptomena; species Calyptomena viridis. The sequence continues at coordinate 151,613 of WEIV01008976.1, read as the reverse complement.
TGTAAGAAATTACTTCATCCCTACCTAGAGTCCTTGGACTTCTTTAGACAATAATAATCCAAGAGTGTGTAAAGTTTCGAGTGTTGATTGCTTAAAACCCATCATCTGACTCTTCTAGTTTGTGCTGGCATAGAGTTAATTTTCTTCCTAGTGACTGGTGCAGTGCTGTGTTTTGGATTTAAGGTAGGAATAATGTTTATAGCACACTGCTGTTTCAGTTGTTGCTAAGTAATGGATTTTCAACTTCTCACCCTACCCCACCAGAGAGGAGGCTGGGGACACAGGAAGCTGGGGACAGGCACAGCCAGGACAGCTGACCCAAGCTGACCAAAGGGATATTCCATACTATATGGTGTCATGCTTAGCACATAAACTGAGGGGAAAGTTGGCCAGGGACCACTGCTCGGGAACTGGCTGGACATTGGTAAGTGAGTGGTGAGCAATTGCAGCAGGCATCACTTGTTTTGTATATTCTATTATTATCATTATCACTATCATTTGCCGTTCAATTTCTGTCCTATTAGACTTTCTGTATCTCAACCCATGAGTTTTACCTTTTTTATCCCAATTCTCTTCCCCATCCCACTGAGGCAGGGGAAGTGAACAATTGGCTACGAGGTGTGTAACTACCTGGCAGGTTAAACGACAGCGTAGATTCATGCCTAAAATGTTGTAATCATTGCTCTGTGTGTATGATAGTGCACACTGGATAAAATGGAAATAGTGTAACTCTAGAGCTGATAATGCCAGATTTTCACCAAGTAGCACTTGATGTTCACTCTAGAAACTGATGGATGCTGAGCCGTTTGGGAAATGTGGCCATTGCCTAAGGTGTCTGAAAGGGAACTTCTGGTACTCAGTGAGAAATATGGCCTTTTTTTTTTTTAATTCCTGAAGCATTAGAAAATGATCCAGAAGATTCCTCTATATCAGGCTTGACGGTCTTTGCAAAAGAAAATTTAACACCACAGTTTCACTATCAGAGATGGCAGATCATAAGATAAAGAGAACCAAACTTTAACTTACTATTTTAAGTTTCCAGAGAATCAATACCCTATGAGTTTTCCAGTCAGACCTGAGGAACCATTTCAAATGTCTTATGACTGTTTCAAAATGTTTTACTACTATGTGTCATAACACCTTTTGTCAGAAATAGTTTACCACTAATCCCAGGAAATTGCATATAGAATTTACTTTAAAATGTTGCTAGCGATTGTATTAGAAATGCAAATCTTAGTGATTCATTCACCAATCATGTAATTTATACTCATAAGAAAATTTTTCTACTTCTAGGTTGTAGGATGAAAAACTGAATCTTTAATATGAATTAAAGTTCAAATACAAAAGGCAGTGAAAATTTAAGAATTTTAATTTGAAGTCTAGAAATTTTCTTTTCAGGACATAGTTAATCTGTTACGATCCTTAGTGAATTTATAAGTGACTCTAATTCATTGAAATTACAGGTGAAAATGTGTACTTTCTTATCTGTCTTCCTTCTCTGCCTAATTCTTCATTGCAAGTAATTTTGCAGTTTTAAATGAATAACTGATAAAGTTTCCAACACTTTCAGAATTTGGGGAAAGAGACTATCCATCCATAGGCAGAAGTTATTTACAGCTAGAGAATAAACCCCGGTATTTCTAAACTTTTGTGATATATAATCATATTTATAGAACTAGATAATACACTGTCTGTATTATGTTGACAAAAACCGTATTTAGTTTCATACATAACCGAAACTAGAAAGTCTGAAAGATACATAAACGTATGTGGTGAAAACAAAAGATAGAATAAACTGAAATATGTACTCACCAAATGTAGAACACACCAGACTTAATACAGAGCCTTTCTTTGAAATAATTTTCTCTGCAAATAAAGCAGATAATATCTCATTAGATTTCAGTATAGTGTTGGATAGAAGTACTTATTGGGTCAGATGGAAAACTGTGCATTTAATTTTCTAGGCAAATGGAGTAGACCTTATACCTTTAGGTTTAGATTTAATACTTCAGGTTTCAAAAGCATTTAACAGAATTACACATTTAATCATAATGCTCGTATTTAAAAAGTGTGGAGGGGAAATAGACAGTGCAAGGGAGGTTTAGAAAGTAGCTCCTTAAGGACTGTTTAAGTACAGTGTCTCATCTGTGATGTTGACAGAAAGTCTGGCACAGGGTTATGAACCACCCTAAATGCAGAGGGAGGGATGACATATGGGACTAGAATAACAGAACTGGTACAAAGCCCACAGCAAAAAATGAAAGATCTTGAATGCAACCATAGATAAATGGGATTTATTCTATAAGCTAAGAAATCAGCAGTTGCTAAAGAGCTGAAGAAACAGTGTACTATTCAACAACAGAATAACCCAGACTGTTAATGTTATTCATTGTGGGAAAATGTTTCCAGAGCAGAAAGAAATGTACGTGAGCTGGAATTCTGCACAGTTCTGCCATTCTCCTTTAAGAAAAAGACATTTTAAGTACAAAAGGAAAAGAGAGAAAAAATAGGAAGATCAGAGGATGAAGAGTGTATCCTACGAGTAGAGATGATAAGAAGAAATACTGAATGAAGAATAGTTATATGGGACTTGGTTCCACTTAGTCCAGAAGAACACATGCACATGCCATGAGACATTTCTGAGAATATTTTCTGTTGTTCCTGCAAGCACAAAAATCTACACAGAAAGGCAAAGAGCTGTAAAATCTGCTCTCATTGACACAAGGGCAATAAAATATGTACAGATCCATAAAAACTGTTATGGCTTAGATCTTCATATGGGTCGGTAATATATATAAAAACCTATGAGGAGATATATTTATTTTTATATTTACAAATTATGTTCTGTGAACACACAAAGCTATGAAAAACATTTTTTAAGGGTTCAAATAGATCTAATTTTGTACTGAGCAAGATAACATCTCCTGACATCACACCAGATTAGTTGTTTGTGGCTCTTGGGAGAAGCCTTTCCACAGTACATTAGTTTTAGCAGCATTAGAACTTGCACACTGATTGATAACTAACTAGTGAGCATCAGTCATGACAGATTACCGGCTTACTTTGCTCCATGATGAGGTGCTGTGCAGCTAAATGCCAGGTCAGTGTCTGTGTGAAGAGTGGAATGACTTCAGTGACCAATAAAGCAGACTTCTATGGCATTGTGAGAAGGCTCTTAAGAAAGTTTTTGAAATAAAAGGGTCATGCCTTTTAGAAGCCCAAAAGAGATGATTCAAGGGCTACATGTGGAAAGATAGGTTGTTGATGTAATTTATCTTTGTGATATCTTTTTACTCCATGTGTAGCTATTCTTTTTCTTTCTATGCTTTGGAAGACTACAAAAAAAGTATGCTTCACCAACTCATACTATGTAAGTGAAATGAAGAAATCACAAAGTAAATGCACAAGTGTATCTCAGTCTGCACTTCTATGAAACTAAAATGCAGACTTTGAAGATTGCCGTTTTAGTACTAATTTTATTGACAAAATTAGCCTGATGAGATACATCAAAAAGACAAGGGCTAGGAGAAAGCTTGAACAATAACAGTTTCCTGCTGTTGCAGAGTACACAAACAGCTGCTTTTCTGTATGTATTGCATTGTCTGTCTCTATAAAATTTGCATCAAAGAGATGCCGAGATTTCTTGCTGTTCACTGTAGTTCTGGTCTTTCCTTTCTGATGCACATTACCAAGCAAAGACTTCATAGTTGCCTATCTATGCCAACCATAGAATATATTTTGAAATATTTATTAGCAATTGTTTTATCCTTGAGCTGAAATATTGCAAACAATTTTACAATCCACTTTGGATTTTCTTTAAATGGAAAGTGACAAGTAACAGAGTGTGTTGGTGTGGGTTTTTTTGTTTCTTAATGATTTGTCCCTTCTATTTCTGTATTAGTATGTTCTGTTACCCCCTTTATATCATACATGGTATGTTCTGTTACTGTACACACCCCCTATTACATGAACTCCTCCCTGTACCCTTATTAGATATCTAAACCACCCCTATTCTTCCCGAACCTTCCCTGTCAATCTCTTAAACCCCTCCCATTGTTCTAGTCCCTTCTGTGCTCCTTGGTACCCCACTGGTCCACGTGACCTACCCTACTCCTCCCTTTATTCCCATTGGTCCCCTCAACATGTCAATCCCTCCTATCCCTCTTCCCTATTGTCCCATCCCTGACTCCTCCCCTGTTTCTGCCCCTGTTTATAAGCTGTTGCACAGAGAGGCTCGGTGCCTTTTCTGGGTTGTCTTCCCTGAAGTTAAACAGAAGCTCTGTGGGTCCGTTGCCCAAGAGCCTTGAATAAACTCGGATTGCTGCAACCCAGGAAGGTCTCTCTGTGTTCCTTGCCCACCGACATCGCCTGTGAGGCTAAGCCCTTCCATGTGAGCAGACAAGTGAAGGCTCTTGTCTGTCCCGAAGCGCAGTCCTCCCTAATCTCTGCAGTGGCAGAGACAGTCACAGGGCTGTGCTCTCCTTGTCCGGCCCGGCGACCACTGTCGCTCAGAGCTAGCCGGGGTGAAGGAAGCCGGCAGCAGCACCCCGTGCCACGGCAACAGAGACATGGTGATTGTGAAGTATGGAAAGAAAATCTTACCATTGCTTGAAGTCCTGGAATGTCACACGTACTCTCTGATTATCAAATTATTAAAGAATTTTGATTTAACTTTGGAATCAGTGATAAAGCAGACAGCCATTGTATACAAAGACTATGCTTGGGTTGCTAATATGTAGCATAGCAGCCTGCAAGAATTTTTTTTTCCCAAAAAGGCAAGAAGATGAGTTTCTTTTTAGTAAAATATAACATCTTGTAAGTCAAATACAAGATAGCAGTGTAGAAAAGCAGTTATTTTAATTGTGAAAGACAAAATTTTGGAAATCAAATGGAATCTGGAACAACATGTCATACTTTGCCATCAGTTTTGACAATTTTTCTCTTTTTTTAGAAAGTATTTTTATTTGAGAATTTATTCAAAAACACCAACTAATATCAGCATACTATAAAAACTATATGGTGTCCTTATCCAAAGTACCTCTATATAAAAATTAAATTTGTAACACTGCAAATCCTAATCTAAGATTTCATTATGGACCTCAAATTGAATGAAGGCACATTCATATATAAATAATGTACAATATAAATATTTTATAAATAATTTACATTATAATTAATATACAATTATTTTGATAAATATAAATACTATATGAATAATATTTAAAATATATCAACCGTTACTTAATATAGAATAATTATGTATTGTATATTAAAATTATTTTAGCATTTTTTTTAAATTAACAAAAAACTTCAAGACATAAAATATTTTTGATTGACAAATAGTTTTCTAAATGAATATGTAGAGATTTTTATACAATATCTAGAGGAAAAGAAGTTTATTTTCCTACTATTTTGAGCAATTCTACGACTATGAAAGCAGTGTAAGTCCCTCAGCAAGAGGAGGATTTAGGGATTATGCAGAAACACAGGTTCTGGCTTGAGTCCTAGACACACGGATTCCTTGAATCACAGTGTACTCAGTAAAGATCTGGTGTCAGTCCTGGATCAGCCTCTAGTCTGAAGAATTCTCAGGAAACTTTAAGAGGTTCTCAGAATTCTACCCAACAGATAAAAGCAGACTTCACAAATGGTCTCTGCTGTCTGGCCCTTGTCACCCCTTACAGGATACCTATTGGCTACTGCAAGAAAGACTTGTATTTTAGAAATTTTTTGAGGATATGGTACATGTCTAAAACTGTGGTGAATTAATAGGAAAAAAAATATTGTCTAGAAATTTATTTTAAGACTTTTTATGTCATTATAGTATTAAAGTATTTCAGAGAAAACACCTCTGGATATCACTGTAACAGAAGAAGTTTTCTTTCTGAAAACAAGACAAATCAATAAAAATCTTGAAAAAATGTTTTTTTCTCAAAAAGAAAACAGACAGTCAGATGGCCTACAAGTGATTCTTACTGGTTCTTCGGTAATTTAACTGTTGAGTCATTTGTTCAAAAATCCCCAGGGAAACAAAGCTTCTCTGTAACCATATCCACATTTTCAATTACTTACTGAAAGCATAGTTTAAATGAACAATACAGCCACAGAAGTCACAAAAGTCACTAATATTTTCACTTTCTATTATTTAAATGTCCTAAAATTATATATTAAAAAATATTCTTAGAAAGATCTGGCTTTTTATCTGTTCTTTGTAAATACCCAGAGACACTTTCCTTTCCATATTCACATAAATGAACACATATTTGCACCATCTCTAAATTCACTGCAACTCCTGATGATGAATGAACAAAGTAATTCTGACAATAGTTAACAATCATTTCTTTATATCTCCATCATGTTTTATAAAGATTCAGTCTTTCATCTACATGAAGAAACATTCTTTCATTAGCCAGCTTTTCATTACAAAGTCACCTACTTTTTTACAAGGTCTCTAGTCCCAAACTAGAACAATCTAACTGTCTGCCTAACAACCAAACTGCTTTATCATATCAATTCATTTGGAAGCATAGCCCACTACAAGTGCTGAATGCTTCACTGATGTAGTGTCTCATACTCAAAGACTTTAATATCTGCTTGGCAAGTGAAAGGTGTTTTGGGCATTCCATCTGTGATGCAAAATGGAATGAAAGACATTAAGCAGTGGCCCATAGTTTTCCATAAAAGCAGATCACTGTTAGTTTACTAGTTTCTGTAGCAGTATTTGAGAAATATCAGTCACTGTAGATGAAACTGGTACCATATTCATACCTGAGATTACCTGGGCTAGTTCAGCAATCCCCTATGACCCAATGCACTTCCGAGATTTTTCCAGTTTTGATCACTTCACCAAACTTGCCATAGGTCACTAAATAATAGTATTCAGTGGTTCTATCCATAGATAGTGTTACAAAGCAAAAGAGAAATGGATATAACAAGGGTATACTGATTTTATTGATTTTTGTCAGGTTATGTTATATGAGTATACTGAGAATGTCATCTAATACCAAAAAAACCCAAGTATAAATTATTCAGAATTTAAAAGTTTGTAATCTCTTGGGAAGTTTTGCCAGCTGAACTATTCTTTGAAAACTACCTTGAGCAATGTGGAAATCTTTATTAATTTGAGGATTATTTGCATATTACGGACGTGGGGGCATCTCTCCAGCTTTACATGTTGATCCAGCACATGAATTTATATTACTTTTTCCAACTCAGGCAAGCCAGGAATGACCATATCAGAAAAAGACAACCAGTGCCTGTAGACAGCCTGGATGTGTCTTTACAACTAATGGAAGTGTCATTCCAGAAGACTGTGCAAAGAGACAGTGTAATAGTACCTCAGATGATTGCCATTTTACCACTTTTCTATTTGCATTCTGGCACTGGTCACCAGGACACAGGATGTTCTTGGCTTCACGATCCCATATCATTGCATTCTGACACACACCAGTTCAGATTTACACAAGGAAATTTTTGTGGTTAGAATCTGAACTTCTGTGGATTAACCTACCACTATATTTAAATTACTGAAAATCAAAACCCAACTCTTCATGCCTGTGGGAAGAGAATAACATACATCTTGATTTGGTTGCCTTTGTAACAACCATAGTTCCTTGCAGGCTTACAAAGAAAAACAGTCACCTCATAATCTTGCAGACTAAAAGCAGAGGCCTACGATAATGAGCAGGGGGGAGACAGATTCTAATTACAGTCTTAACTGTGCCTCAGAATACAACTCAAGGTGTGATTTATCTCACCTAATTTAACCATCTAGAACTTAGGCATCTATTTTGCAACTGTCAACTAGACTACCTGTAAAGCAAACAAAGAATCAAAAAGGATCTTCTAAGACAGTATCTAAAATAGGTAGGGTAAGTGCTGTCTAGATGTGCATCTGTCTTTACACTAGTGAGTGGGACTAGAGGCTCAATGAACCTTTATTCTCTCTTTACTAGTCTGAGTCTAGGTCTTCTAGACAAGCATCTTCAACATAAAACTCACCACAATTTTTTCCTTCAAATCTGACTTTGGAATAGGATAAATTGCTTCTGAAGTATCTCCATTGACTAAAAGAACCAACCTGGAAAAAACTCCCATCAAAAAGTAACTCAAGCTGTCCAGGACAAAAGTCACTTAATGATACATTGATTGGAATTGGTTAAAGCAAACAAATGTAAATTAATTTGTAGCTAAATTTTATTATTCAGTTTGATCAGTATTAACTAGCAGTAATAGAAGAATGTCAAGGAGACATTATCATTTAGAAGCCAAATGAATAAGGACTATCTATCATGTAAGACTGACACAAACAACTCTTCAAAATACCTGCTAGCAGGGGATTATTAGTTCAAATTGCACATCTAGGTAAAATACTTGCGATTCTCATTGTAACAACTTTGTTGGTAGGTTTTACGTCTCAGCTAGTTCTACCAGAATAAACAAACTCCTTCTGCTGGTTTTGGGGGGGGTTTTTTAACGGAACCACAGTTCCTCAACACAGCAGTAAATTGGACAACACCCATGCTCAATTGCAGCAGCCCAACTATTTTACTTTCCATTATAATTCAGTGACTTATCAACACACACTCTAAGTGTCTAAACAACTGTTCTCCCTCAAAGATACTTTTATTTCATCACAAACACTGAAGTTTACATACCTGACCAGAATAAACAAACATACACAGTGTGAACAAAGCTCATTTTGCCAAGAATAGAGGTTAAAGGGGCACACACTGGCTCTACACTACATACTTGTCTTTCAAGAGAAGGGACAATTTGTTCATGAGTTGGTTAGAGGATGGTGCAAATATGAAGGTCATGGGTTTGATCCCTTTACAGACCATTCACTGAAGAGTTGGACTCTATGATCCTTGTGGGTCCCTTCCAACTCAGAACACTCTGTGACTCTATCTTGAATAATAAAATGGAGCCATTAAAACAAATGCAAATTTCATAGAGGGAAGTTTCATATAGATACTTTTCCTTCCAACCACTTTGTTCATCTGACCATTTTCATTTGGCTTTTCATTTGTATGTCTTAGAGAAGATTTTGTTGTTGCCTAATGACAGCTATGTGAAGAATGGTCACACATACCTAGGCAATGAAAAACTGAAGGGAAAGATGCAGATCGTTTAGCAAATACCTAGACTGTGAGTCAATATATTTTTGGATGCCTCAAGTTCGTGTGATGATTTTGGATCCCTTCAGTGTGTGATGGAAATTATGAAAATTCAGGACAGCAAGGCTACTGCTGGTAAATTATGGTTTAGAATTAAACCAAATGATTCAATACTTAAACCAGTAAAGCAGCAGAGACAGTCATGAACAAAGAATAAAGAAAGAAAATTAAAATAAAAAGAACAAAGAAAATAATGGATTTGAAAAGAATTTTGTTTGCAGCAAGGTGATTAAAAAACCCTATGATCTATAATCTTAGTTTGTCACAAAGTGTCTGAAAATCTATTTACTGACCAAAGAGGCTTGTCTAATTCATTCACCATTTTTCTCACTTGACCGAGGCAGTGTTTTACAGCTGGAGAGTAAACATGCCAAAAGTTGACATTCTAAGTCTCTCTGAAAACATTTAAATCCCAGACATTTTTTAAGCAAATTGCAAATTTGGCCTCCCCATTTAAAAAGATACTGAAGGACATGTGGCTCAGCAAGTCTCCAGACTGGCTGTGATACCTAGGAAGAGTTTACCTCAAGCTGATTCTTTCATAGGGTCAGCAGGCAATTCAAGAATGGTAGTAATATTTTTGGAAATTCTGATTTTGATCCACCATAGAAAAAAAAAGTAATGCATTTAGCAGTGTTAAATCAAATGCTGCTGGAAAGATATCCACAAATCAGTTCAGTGTAGAAATATTTCTGTGTTGGCTTAAGCTCTTTATCTTTTACTGAAAGGGGAAAAATATATGTCTATTCATTTATACCATAAAAGGAAAAACTAAAAATTCAACGAATTTTGGTCTCAAAGCGTATCAATCGCTCTTTACAATATTACATGCAAAACCACTCCTTTGATTAAAGATGGACTTTTCTGACATAGTAATTATCACAGCCTGGGCTACATTTTACTGCAGAAAGAAGACTAATTTTCACAACTGTGAATGAGAAAGTTCAGCTGTATAGTTCTGATGGTGTATCTTCTCCCCAAAATACTGACAGTTAAGAAACAGGGAAAGTAATGTTTAACCTATGACTCAAAAATTCTCTAACAATTCTCTAAGGCCTGGTAAAACTTCACTCTATGCCTATTTTAAACCTTGGGGGGAGGGGGTCAAAGCCTATGTCAATTAAAAAAATTATTAAAAAGCATAATGTATCTGAAAGATACAGAATCACTGATTCCAGTGAATTAAATACTCTGAACTCTCTGAATTCAAATAATCTGAAGGATGTGATCAAGAGGAAATCAAAACTCTCAAAAAAATTAGACTAGAAATTTCTATCAAGGAATGGAAGATGAAGGTATCAACATGCAGAGTCTGTACTATAAAATTATATTTTTTTTATGTGAGTATTCCTTATCAATAAATAACAATAGCAAGTGTGTATGAAGAGGTTTTGCATATTTTCAGTATTTTTCGTTTTTATTCTTTCCTAAATTATAGACCACAGATATTCAAGTAGGGAACAACTGTCCAAAATCTCCACTGACCCTTCACTTATTCAATCCAACTGTTAAGCTAAAATAAGAACACAATGTCTGCCAGGTCTACAGAACAAGAGGTGACATGGTGATGTTGGGGCACAACTGGATTTCCAGGAGCATTTTTTTCTCTTCAACTCAGGCTAGAGCACATTGTGACAGCATCAGCAGGTTCTTGAAATGACGGAAAGAATTAGTAAGAATGACACCAATATCTGAATATAATCCCTTGCAATTCTTGTTACCACTAGATGTAATGCAGATTTGCAAAGTAGCAGTGATTTTAAACCCAGACTCTAACTGTAGCATTGAGTTTTTTCTTATTTCAGACAGTTCCAGCTTGGCATTTCACATGTAATTGCTTAATAGGAATTTTAAGATCAGATGATGAAAAAATTTTACTATTCAAATAAAAATTCTAAGCAAATTGGTAACATATATAAGCAAAATAACTTTACCTGTGGCCCCAGAATGGAAGAAAGTTCTTCAATTTTTAACTTGCAAAGTTACAAGAGCAGTAGAGTTACTGATAAAGCTAAACATTTGCCAAAATGTATTTTGAATGCCATAACCTAAATATGGATAACCTTAACTCCAAATGTATTTAACACCCACTGTCTCCTCCTTCAGGTTTTCCCCAGAAGATGGTATTCAAGGCCAATTTTTCTACAATTTTCAGATTCAGTAACTTGCCTGAATTTTAGTAATAATTGAGTATTTTTAATGTAAATAAGATATAGTAGTGATTTTCAGTTCTGAATGATGTTTGCCATTCAGTGTTTGCCATTCAATAGCAGATTCTTTTACTTGCCTTGTGTCTTACACTTGTGGTATTTTTTTTTTACAATTACTATTAACACAACTAGAATAACTCAGCAGAAAGTAGAAATGCTGTAAACAACTGTGATTTTATTATTCCTCTATTTTAATTACTCTCATAGACTGGTATTCTGTGGGTTGCTTCTTCTCACCAAATTTTGACTTTTCCCTTACATGCAGTAATATAAGTGATACCAGCAACTTATAGATTCACACACTGCAATAGATTACAAACATGTTTCAAATAATTAGATCTCTTTCTAAAATTCTGTCCAGAGTCATGTATTTAGTGGGAAAGAATCAAAAAGGGGAATGAGTGAACAAACAAAAGAAAGAATGATAGTTGCAAGTAGAAGACATCTGAGCTGAAATTTTTTAGGGTAATTAGAGAATTTGATACCTGTGAGAAACAGGGCACATCAGTATTACCTACAGGTGGCTCACTGTAGTTTATTTACACTATCAGCACTTCTCTAATATTACTGTAGAATTTCTGAGAAAAAAAGAAATAAATTAAAGAATCCTACACTCAACAAAAGGAACAGAGTACAATAAACTTGTCAAATCAATCCCTCATTCTGTTCATCTCATATCCTGAAGGTAACTATTATCTATCTCTTTTCTAAATCAGCACGTAATCTGGAGCTGTGAGCAGAATAAAAAGGTGTGTTTTCGGTTCTGTGGCAGAGGCACTATTCACACTACCATAAAGTAATCTCAACATTTCTATTTTAAAGCCCCTTATGTCATCTGACTGTGAATATACTGACTGTAGATAAATACAACATTACATAAATTTTTGAAAAATTACATTAATTTTTCTTTATTTTTATGTGGTTACATAGTTATTAGAGATAAATCATTTCACTTGGGTTTAGTTAATAAAGACAGAGAAATTTTGGCAAGATCAGTGGGTTTTGCTCTGTTCAGGATTTAACATTTGGATTTTTAATTGGATATTTCACACTTAATTCAACATGAGATTAGAGATTTTCTTACAGAAACTGCTACAGCCATATAACAAGTGAAGTTTTTGTCAGTCATACTGTGAATTTAAAATCAGATAAAACATTCTTAGAAGTTGATAGTCCATTGTATCCTACACTGATAACATTATTTGCTTAAATTCTTGATTAATTTTGGTCATATTGTAAAGTCAGTAAACATACTGAAAAATAATCTGAATGGCACTATGAAAAAATAAAAGTACAATCCATTGGTTTTTAATAATCAATTCAACAGCCACTCCAAACACCTCCTAGGGGCATGTTGCAGTCACAGGGACTAAAGGGTCATTTCAGTGAGTGGAATTTTGCCCTTTAAAGTTAGTGCAACAACTTTCTGGTTAAATATATGTCTACAAGACAACCGTGAACACAGTAGGAGCCCAGTATCCTATGTACTCCACCCCTGACTTGGGACAACCTGAACAGCATCTGCATATTTCTGTGGGTACATTCTGGTCACTTGTTCTTGCAGGTTTCCTCTTTGCTCTCAGTATGGTCCCCAGGGCTACCTCCTGTGACTGTTGTAGGTATGGCTTCAGTGCCTGATCCTGCAGTAGTATGAGCACGTTGGGTGCAGTGCCTGCATTCTCTGCCCAGCACAGGAGCAAATGTACTACACAAGACTGCAGCCAGCCACCACACTGAGCAAAGAGTGGCTCATCATCAGAAGGAAGCAGGAAAGGCAAGAGTTTGCCCAAACCTACAGAGAGGCTGAGATCCACATCTGCAATTCTGTCCTGAGAGTATATTACCCTATAAATTTTCTTCAACATTACCTTTCAGCTAATAAAGACATCACATGGCACCACAAATCTGTCATTACAATAAATACCCACTAACAAAAGCACCTGAAAAGGACAGACTCAGCTCAGTGCTCCCAAGGGAGAACTCCCATTAGATTATTGAATCTTATTCCCCTCTCACTTGTTCTCTCTACTTCTGTCCTGTCCTACATACCATTCTGGATGTGCCCTTCGACCTTTCTTTCCTTATCTCCATCTTAATACACTTATTATTCATTAAATATTCCTCTTTTTTTTTTAACTATATGTCTAGAAATGAAAGATAAGGGTCCGGATTAATGAGTGAGCTGAAATTAGATCTCCTATTGAAGGTCCTGAAATCCCATAGCTGTTAGACAGATGAGACTTTTATATCATTGCTACACTGATATCCACTAAAAGTGGTAACTACTCATGTCGTTTGTAAAGTATCAGATGCTGTCCCTGTGTGTTAAGCATGCCAAGTGAATTTGACACTTGCTGAGTTTCAGCGGGCACTCCATGGTATCTCTTTAGACTTGAGCATCCATGGTCAGGCAAGGATGAAATCTTGGGTACTTAGTGACTTAGGATAAAACAGCTGTCCAAGATAGTTACAGAAACGAGGAGTCATGCACAAAGAGTTATTCACAACACCCAGTGGGCGTTAGAATACTTCAGTGCTGCACAATAGTTCACGCAGAATAATTTGATTTCATAGCGAGTCAAAATGACATTGGAAAGCTTTGTACCGATCAAGTGGAACACATACGCTAAAATGGTTTACTCACTTGTCAGCTCAGCATCTATATTCTAGCCAGCTAAGAATGCCCGTCTTCATGTCTTCATCTCTAACCCTTTCATCTGAATATCAGTTTTACAGAATTAGGTTAATAGTACCAGGCATTTATGTGTGTTTGCTAGGGGTGGGGAGAAATGTAAAAGGATTTACCAGTAAAATGATGAGAGCTGGTTGCTCCTGGGGGCTCATTTATGGTTAGTGTGCTTCAAGTGAACTTTAGAGATAAGAAAACGCTGCACTGCATTACAAAAGGCATTGTCTAGTACAAATAGGCATAAGAATTTCAATGGCATTTCAAACAAATATTAGAATCAGAAACACCTTAAATCAATTCTTGAATGGCAATTTTTAATTTGCATAGTTCAGATGTTTCTCCTGACAATATTCCCTAATGTCATTATCACTTACTAAAATTTGATACCATCTACAACCTGAACCTGAATTCCTGACGCACAGTACCACAGAGGTAAATATTATGCCAGATTAAAAAGTAGCATGTTTGGACAATTATGAAGACAAACGTTCTTTTACAACCAGGAAGTCTCAGAAAATATGTAAATACCTAGGCAGTTAAATTGTGTGCAACTTATTTACAGGGGAAATAACTGAAACTCACAGCTCCAAGCTATTGCAATGTCTTTGATTATGTATAACTCAAGCCGAAGAGATTCGGCTCCTTCTAAGAAATTTCATACTCATTTCTAACCTGAAGTCATATAACTTCAGGCTGTGATACTCTCTGATCTCTAGCTCCATGCATGTGAGTAAATAGCTGCATAGGAGACCTCACATGTTTTTTGAAGTAACAAAGAGACAATATTCTTTCAAGTCAGGGTTCAATCCATAGCTTATGAAATCTATCCTCCTACGGATATAAAACTTCTGCTAGAGCTCAACTGTTGTCCGAAATTCCCAGCCACAGACTCTTCTTGTGGACAGACAAGACTCATTATTTACTCCAGAATAAAGGTCCTTGAAATTTGTTTTCTGCTAATTACAATCTAGTAATCTAAAGTCTCATCACAATTTAAACTAGTTACAATGTCTTTTTTGTTTCTTAGGCTGAACTTTTTCTCTAATTTTGCCACTGAATCCTACCATATGTATGTATTGGCTGTGGTCAGAGTTATTTTTACATACATGGATAAAGGAAGTGGAAGAGGTTCCTTTTAAAAACTTTAAAAAGCATTTAAAAATTAAAAACCAACGGGATAAGACAGTAGCTTTAAAACATGTATATCGGTCGTTTTTTATGTCCATAGGTACATGCTACTATAACATGACTTACTACTAAGAACAGTAAACTGAAATTTAAATAGCTACATGTCATCTTCCCATCTTTTTCTTGTTGTGATTTTTCATGAAACATAAAGAAAAATTACAAAATGCTAATTCACACTTCATATTACCTTGTCTCGGCATCCACCAAGTGTTCAGCCACAATTTGCACCAGTTTTTGTTTGTTGGATTCTTATTTGATTTTTCTTTCATTGTTCAGTAGAAGAACTATTAAATTTATGATGATTATTCTTCCCTCAGGCGAATTCAAAGAATATAAAAGCAGTAAAAATAAAATGTTATACAAGAATGTGTAAAGGTAAGGCTGGTTGATACAAAGACAATAGATGACTTCATGTAGGGAGGATAAAGTGGAGAATCAGATAAGGAAAACATGACGTAAAGGAAATTTAGAAGGAATTTATTACATTATTTTTAATTAATTTTTTGCTAGGCATGGCTGTTGAAATTTTACAATGCAACCTTAATTGTCTGTACAGGGTTCCTGTACTGGGTCAGGACAAAAGACACCTTACTTAATGTGTTCTAGTAGCAACTAGTGGTAGTAAATGTTAGGTAGTGGTCAATCCTGATGGGTCAAAAGAGGCAAGATTGACACAGCTTCATGACCCAGGTCTAACCAATAATGAGGCTGAGCATGTATTCCCATTGTCACACACGGAAATGCATGTACAACACATACACATGTATACACACAGCTAGCTGTACAGATCAATACAGACAGAAACATTAAGAACTTATGCAATAACAAACAGCATGATGTCCCTCTGGTCATACACAATGTACCTTTGTTTCTATCCACGGTCCCTCTCTGGCTGACCAAGTTGAAGTTTCTTTATTAGGAATATAGCCACATGTACAATGCAGATTCCTCCAGTGACTGGGCTCAGACCCTCCAGCTGCCTTGGTATCTCCTGCTGTTGGTGCCTGAACATACCAGCTGCTGAGGCTGCAGCCCCACTCCAGGTGCTGGTCCAGACCCCTCAGAGACACATACAGGAACTCTTCACACACATACACAGATGCACATACAAACAGGTCTCCCTGTTGATATTCAGATCCCTTGGTCTCTCCAGCACTTGGCCTATATCCCCTGATCTCTTCAGTCACAATGCCTCCAGTCATTGCACTCACAGAAACTCACTTGCACACACACACACCCCACTGGCTCCCAAACCACTTCACTACTCATCGATTAGTTTGGCATGATATTCACCGGTGATCATGACCAAAGCCCTCACTTTAGCTTCTGGAACCCCAGATCCCTGAGCCCTGATGTACCACTGTCCCCATTGCAGCTGCAGCACTTAGCCCTCCATACATACATGTGGAACAGAAAATAGAGCTACTCATCCACAAAAAGAATTAGGAATGGAATTTAATGAGAAGATGGGACAGACTGAATTAACCAGGTGCAGGACATGACTAGACAAGTGTACTGACCAAATGCCAATTTGTAGATGTCTTTTATCCCCCTTTCTCTGTAGTCTTCCACACCTGTTCCTTGCCAAAACACCTTGAATTCTCCTTTTCTCCACCTTTGATACCTACCCTAAGCAACCCATTATACATTTCCCTGTGACCCACAATGACTCCCTTATCCCTAGGCTAAACCCTCCTAGTATGAAAGGAGACCTAGAGAGCCTCTGCCACTGACTTGTGGATGGGCCCCCCACCCTGGCCCATGGGGCTGAGGCTACCCTGTGACAGCCTGCGGAGGGTTTGGAGCAGAGGCTCTTTTCTCTGAGTAGGTTATTTGGTTTCCAGCAGCTGCTGTTGGGTTCATAGAGAACAGCCTGGAATCACATTCCTAGCAGTCAATAGGGCAAATCAAGAGTGATCCTTCCTACTGTCCATCCTTGCAGTTTACAGAAAGGCTTTTCCTGAGACAAAGGTTGCTTTCAAGTAATTTTGTTCAACTACCATCTATACTCCTTTCATCCATGAAGTCAGTTCTTGTTTTTCCCTGCATGTTACACTGAGGAAATGTATTCCACAATCTAATCACATATTCTGTGACACAGTACTTAGTTTGTTTTGAGCAAGCTGTCTACACACTTCATCAGCTACCCTTTACTTGTCAAGCTCAATGAAGAGTGAAAGGTCATTC
This sequence comes from Calyptomena viridis, assembly GCA_013390005.1. Taxonomy (NCBI): domain Eukaryota; kingdom Metazoa; phylum Chordata; class Aves; order Passeriformes; family Eurylaimidae; genus Calyptomena; species Calyptomena viridis. The sequence goes on along the minus strand of WEIV01008976.1, from coordinate 134,160 downwards.
TTTACTCCCTCTCATTCATTGACTTGTATCACACCTCTCTCTGTTGTCTTCTTTTTAATAGTGACAGTTCTTGCCTTCTACAAAAGCTGTTCCACTCCTTGGTGAACTCTCTCTGTTCTTTTGTTTGTTTGTTGTATTTTTTTAAATTCTATTATATCCTCATGTGTCTTAAACTGGATACATGTAGTATTCAAGATCTAGGTGAATATGAATCTGCATACAAACATCATGTTTTTATTTCATCTCCAAAATTCTTACTTAGCTTTCTAAACACTGATGATTATGTGTCTCTCTTTGAGACAATTTGGAGTGGCAGAGACAACAGACAGAAGTCTTCTCCCTCAGATTCAATATCCCTCATTTCTCCAACACAGAGAAAGACCAAATATGCCCAAATGTAAGTTAAAAAGTAACTGTTCACCAAGAAGAAATGCTGTTAACAACGCTGATAAAATTGGGTTAAACCAACCGATGAGGAGAAACTTCCCAAGCCCTGCCCAACGGACCAAATCAAAATGGCGTCTGCTCTCCCCCCCACTTGAAAAAAACACGTGTGGCCACAGGACAGAGGAAGGATGGCCTCCCTTCCACATGGTTCACCTCCCCTACATCCAGAAAACCTGGCAGGAACAGTTAGAGAATCAGCACTGGCAGGAAACAGCAGATAACTGAGATTCAACACCAGCAGACTTTTGTGTGGTGTTGGAGTGAGGCTGTGGTGCTGCTACAGGCAGTCAGAGCAGGGCTGTGGACCCCCAGGGTGACTGAAAGAACCTGCAACACACCTGTTGGATCTACCAACAAGACTCTGTTGTTGCAATTTCAATGTTCATTGGTCAAAGTGGCGGCTGTATTCCTGTCAAAGTGGTGGCTGCAATCCGGATCTGTCAAAGTGGTGGTGGAAGTCTGGGATGGTAAGAAAAATCCCAAGGAAAGTGGTGAGGGAAGAAAACCAAGTGTTAAACGAAGTCCCAATGTGGTCTTTTATTTGGCTTAAGTCAGGTGGAAATGCCCCCAGTATCTCCCCTGGGGCAAGAGAGTTCTACACTGGATGATGTAATGGATGATGTAATGATGTAATACCAGATCATAGGACATTTCAGGAGTCTTTGACACCTTCCAAGATGTTACAGCTGCCTGTTACATTAGCACAGGTGGATGCATTATGGACCATCTGCAGAGATGAATATATTCAGGCTGTGTGGATTGCCCCGGGGCTTCCCCAGGGGGAGTTACCACAGGTGGGTCATTTCTGTAAGGACAAAGGAACACTACCCCCCCCAACCCCTGGCTGTTAGTGATTGCTCACAGTTGTTCTGCGACTCCATTGCAGTATCATTGATATATATCCCCAGGCCTGTCAGGTCACTTACCAAGAAAGAAATATGTAGTATTCCAGCTAGCTCCTAGTTCTCACCACAAAAGATTTCGTATAACATGGCAAAGTGTCAAATGTTGTTTTGTAAGGACTTCGTATTTTACATGTTGTCAGTACCAGTTCTATCAGTTCCTGCTATCACACTTCCATATGTATAAGGCCTAGAATGTAGTGGGTTTTTTTGTTTTTGGCTTTTTTGCAAGGAAAGGCCAAAACTGGCAACAGACAGCAATGGCTTGGTTGTCAGACCTTCTGCTATAGAAGCAGACTTTTCGGCTCAGTCTTCTGAGCCACTTTTTCAGTGGTTCAGACTGTACAGTCATTAATAGCGTAGAGCAGTTGACACAGCCTGATAGATATATTAGCTCTTGAAGAGAAGAGATACTCTCTTTTTTCAAATACACATCTACTCTCCTGTCCAAGCCAATAAGCTCAGTGAGAGTGGTACAGATAGGGTGAAAAAAATGTTCTAGGAATGTCTTTGGTATATATTCTGCTTGGCAGACACCTTCCCAAACAGAATCCTAAGAGGTTTTTTCATAATTCCTCTATGTACCATGCACAGCCTAGAGACAAAGAAATGTTTCGTGCCACTCAAATGGCACAGAAAATATTTTGACATCTTTATTATCTATGGGATCAGTCATCAGAAGAAATTACTACTCTAATTACTGAATTATTTATCAAGAATCTTCCCAGCACAGGAAGTCCTATAAGAAACTCAATGCTTACTGGTTGTAATTTAGAAGTTATCATTTCCAGTTACTATTTTAAATATAGTATTAATTCTCTTTATATACGTCACCTAATCATTGGTTTGCTACTTATGTGATGAGTATATCACATTTCTCAAAAGAAACAGGAAGAGAAAATGTTTGTCATCATCAAAAAGAAAGCACAGCATGGTTTTATTCTTGCTTTTCACTGTTGTTATCAGTAGCCATCACAACATTATTTTTAGTGTCTTCTTGCTGCTTTCATAAATTACCTCTCATTGGAAGTATGACTCAAGTTTCATAAAAAAAGAAGCCAACAACAAGAGCAATCAAAAGTATACTAAGTATGCAGTATCTTTAGAGATATGACAGAAATTAGTTCAGATTTCTTGAAAAACAATAAGAGACTTTATGAGACACATACCTCATTTCTACGTACATGGCTTTAGCATCATAAATGTTACTAGGAAGTAAAAAACATTAAGATTTTACAGGTGGGATTTCCTCTAATATATTTTAGGATTAAGCCCAAATTTACACTTCTCAGTTTTAATTAAAAATAACTATAGCATTCCTTTCTCCATTTGGTCCAGTGAAGGCCCAATTCAAAACTTTCACAATCCTGTTCAACTATCAAGTGTCTGAATGTCTGGGCAGATAACAAGTTACACAGATAAAATAGACTATGGTCTTGCTTGTAGGTCACAGATGTAGGATGCTTAATAGACCATGAAAAATGAAGATGAAAAATGTCTGTCAACATCATCTCATACAACCTAGCTTATGACAGGAATAAAAGAACACGTCCTTTTTTTGTATCAGGAGCTGGCAGTTTCTGCAGAGCCACTGACACACTGCAATTTCATACCACTCAAAATGAAATTACACAAGCTTGAAGGAAATTAGAAAAGCTGTCCATGACCAAATAAGGAAGTTCTTGTTTATTTCCTTCATTTATTGCTGCTCCTTCCCTTTTCCTTCCTCATTTCTCATGAGGGATCCTCATGGATCCTTGGCTCTGTTTCTTACTGAGGCTCTTCACTGAATAAACTCGTGAAGGATAAAACTTCCCACACTTCTAATTCTCCAGCTAGACTTCTCCAAAGCTAGTAAATTGAGTCAGTTCCTGAAGGTGTATCATTGACTTAGAATTGGTTCAAGTGTGAGGATTTTCCTCTGCAGAATCATCAGTTTTCCTTCTAGCACCTATTAGCATACATTTTTGATGACTCTTGGAGATGATTCAGAGGAAGAAACTTTTATTTCCACTATAGTGAGGCCGTATAATTAGCAACAATAGTATGACTATGAATTATTTCTAGTCTGCTGCTGCTGGGAAAGGGTGTCTACTACAACCTTTCCCTCCTAGCAAACTTTATCCCTGTCTCACAGCTTCTGTAAAAACCTTTGAGTTTTGTCTTCAGCTGACTCATTGTTAAAGAGGGTCATTCATCATATTCTAGGGAGAGAACTATGACTGGAATGACTGCGTTGGCACAGCAGTGAGCAGACACAAACAGAGCTCCAGAGAGACAACACACCTCTCCAGGCTGCTGGCAGTGCCTGGGACAGAGGCTGGAGCAGGCAAGATGTCCTCGTTTGCAGGAGTCATGCCCTGGCTGAGGAGCTGTGTTGTCAAGTGAAGGAACTGCATAACTGTGCAGATTCAGATTGTGCAACACCAGGGAACTTCAAAAAGAAATAGACAAGATCTTCACAGATACCCTGCAGAAATAAGGGTCTTGCATCTCAATTAGGATGTTTGAGTCTGTTTATATGGATAACTAAATAAATTAAAATTGGATAATTGAGTTCTATGGGTAGCGATTACTGGGCCAGTTAGAAGTGAAGTATTGCAAGAGGTCTATCCTGGGACTGCTTAGCATATTTATCAACAAGCTGCAGGTTGTAGTCTACATCTATTTCTCAAATCCTCCAGAAATGGCAATGCTGTTAGTCAGAACTGAACATTATGTATATCCTACAAATTGTGTTGGATTTAAAATATTCACTGTTAAAAATCAGGGAGGTTATCTTTACCAAAATGTATAAGAAGTAAATATAAAATTCACACGATGTTCAGTAAGAAAAGAATGCCATGGGTTACAACTAAGTATTTGTCCAAAGAGGGGGTTCTGGTTTCAGTTCAGAACTATTTTATATAAATACTGTTTTTCTTGGACTGCTTTGAAAGCTTACCTCCAAGTGCTGTGACTTTGTTATGTTTATTACTTGCTTCACTTTCCTATGAAGCCAAAGGCAAAAACAATATCTGTCAAAGAATTTCCAAATCAGGCCTTCTACATCCAGGCAAAATGCATCAAAATAACAGGCCATTCAGGCTTGGCATCCAGAGAGATCTGTAAAAGTATTTGGCAGCCAGCCATGATTTTTACTGCCTGTCAGCAGGAGATCAGTGAACAGATAACCTCAATGAGTAGCTGATTAGTTGATCCTAAAGAAAGCCATCCCACAAGATTGCCAGCCTTGCCAACTATCACCTCTTTTTTTATTGTGTGGGGACGTTGAGGAGGTGCTGCCATGGACCTAAAATCCAGATGTATTTGTTCAGTCAGATTTTCTTCTGCCTTATTCAGGGAAAGATTCTTTAAATTCACTGAGAACTTGCTCAATCACATTTGATCCATCTTCAGTGAGTGTATTGCATCACCTTAGACCTTGCTGGACAGAACTGCCTGGTTATGTCTAATTCCACAGATTTTATAAATTATTACACCCACTACATTTACATTGTTCAGCTCATTTTATTGCAGAGTGTATTGCAAAACTATAGAGAAGACTGAGAAATGACTGAGACTTCACAAGCATAGTAAGAATCATTTCTCTTTACCGATAAAGACAAAGGCTTTGATCTTTAGACCTGCCTGAAACAAGAGTATGAGTTGGAAAAAACTGGATAAAGATCAAACAAAAAAAATTAAAAAGAGATTAATAAAGGGAAAATACCCACCCTTAAATAACAATTAGAACAGACTGAAATTTGTGAGACATATCTGAAGGCTGTGTTGGAATCATGCATTTCCTCCTGATTTGGCCATCCTTTGTCTAATAGCAAGTTTCTTTCTTTCTGGCACAAAGTTGATGGAAGTGTTTTTCATCATCTCTAGCTGGTAGCCATTTTCTCTACAGTTGTTCCTATTTCTCGGATTTCTCTTTCATAGGCAGAATTATTCTTGCATACTTTCGGTTTCATTACTGAGAGCATTGCCTTTGAGCATTGCCCTATGGTTCTGTCTCTGGAAACGAAAGGTTTTCTTTGCAGAAATGTCAGATTTCAACAATTCTCCAGGACCTTTAATCACATCCCCAGAAAAAGAATTTTTAAGACATATTTTCAGTTATAATAATTGAATCTTCATAAGTAGAACGTTGGTTTCTCCTGGGTTTGTGGTTTTTTTAATATATATTATCTAGTAATAGTTGGTTATTGAAAACTAAATAGTACACCTTTATTTCACCCTGATTATAGTTGTAATACATATAAAATTTTTTGTAAATTTCAGTGATGGAAAATTATCTTATCAAATGTATACTAGACTAGCTGCCATTAATAAAAGCCTTGGAATTTTCCTACAAACACATTGAAGCCATACAGGAAACTCAAAAAAAAACCCACCTGAACATTTGACGTTTCTTATTTTATGCCACAGATGTTAGCACAGACATAAGCCTTTCTGGCTAAAAAAAGACTTCAAATAATGATGAAAAGCTTCCCACAACATTTAAGTCCAGAGCAGAGCAGTTTCTGGACCAAGTTCTGAAATTCTCACTTGTTTCTTTAGAAAAGGTACAATAAATTCCTTCTGCTTTTGCATTACCAACTGAAAAAGGATAGCATAGCCATGAATTAATTGGAAAATAATTTCAGAAAGAAAAAAAAAAGATATCTGACTAGCAGTGAGCAAATGCCAAGAGGTACAAGAAACCTTAGAACATATCACATTCAAATGCACCTTCAAAGCAGATAATTCAAATTTCATTAACTGGCCAAAGTTGAATTGTTCTAATTCAAAGTATTGATTGTAGCATACAACTTCTGTCAAACAGAGATTTTAACATGGAATATCAATAATCTGTTTCAGATAGGAAGGTCTTCACAGACAAAAAAATCCCTCATTCTTAAGACTAGCAGACAATCTCTCTGGAAAGATGCTAATGGCAGTATTAATCTGTCCCCTGACAGACAGTCATTTCAGTTCCACTTAGAACCATAAGTGAAGCCTGAGGTCCTCTTAGGTTTTGGGGTTGTTTTTTCTCACATAAAGAAAAGCTCTCTTTAATGATAATGAAGCTTAGATACTAGAAATTTTTAAGCACTACCATGTACACATCTCTGTGGAAAAAGTGCAATGCCCATTATCCTCAAACCTTTCTGTCCGTCACTACAGTAGAAGACATGAATGTGTCAAAATCTCTTCATGTTTAATTTATGAAAAATTCATGTCAGTTTCAAATAAGTAATTTTTGAGCCCAATTATAGCTTTTGTTTTCACTCTCAAATTATATCTGTTGCTAAATGTTAATCACATTATTTACTTGGTTTTTGTTTCTTAGTAGTTTGCCATATTACCTGATTGGAAATTTTGAGGTTGTTTAAAGAAGTTATGGTACAATCCTTGTTAGGACGAATCATGGGATGAATGTGAAATGTGTACATTGTTTGATAAAGATGGCCCAAAAAATTTCAAGATTCATTTACTTAGTTTTGTGCCACTTGAAAATTTTCAGACAGTTTTGTCATCAATTCAAAAGGGAAAAACTGCTAATTCTTATCTGTATAGAAGTAGTAACTTTGGGGATTTTCAGTTGACAAAATTATTATAGACTGGATTTCTACACTGCAAGACTGGATTTTACCAACATCTTTTGAATAAGCTAACATTTGCAATACAGTCCTATAAGAAGTCCTACATAATTTTAGACAACTTGTGTCTCAAATAGACTTAAGTTAGATCAAAACATTAACCTATCCTTACTATGTGATGCTAAGGTACTTCTTTTCTCTAACAGATAAAGTGAGAAAATTAAATCCTGAAAATATGAACATACCATTTTTCTGCTAGTCATTTCTTCTTTATGTTTTTTATTTTGTCCATGTCCATGGTATACAAATTAATTAAAAGCTAACAAACTGAGTCAATAGGAAAACATTTTACTCTGTTATTCACAGTAAGATCTAGCATTCTGAAGGCATTTTGAAATGTTCTGTATGAATAAACATATGAAATTTAGTCTGAGACTATGTCTACTCGAGTCTCCTTAAACTTCACTGTCTACAGAGTCCTTGGCACAAGAATTCATCTGGGTAAATACTCAGAATTGCTGGTGTTGTCACTCATCCAAATATTAACTTCTACAATTATTGTGAAACAAATACTAGCAAGAAAATAACTAATGTCATTGTATTTCACTATTATTGCTAAAGCTGATAAGTTTGGATTTAGCTATGTCTACAGTTATGCACAGCTCTGGTAATTTTGATCAGACTGTTTTCTGCCTAGGTAGGATAGCAGCAGAACCCATTGTATACATTTGCCTGAGCATTTACTTTGGTTACTAGAGCCTATGCTGTGCCATCATGTCTCCCCTGTTACTTTTATCCAAGCTGATTAAACCAAGCTGGCTCAACACCCCTCCTCATGTTGCAGTCACATTGCTCTCATCAGGGAACAAAGCCTTGGGCAGGCTGACATTATGGGACATGGTAAGAGCACCCTCCTCTTCTGGCTCCCTTTGGGAACATGGCAAGTGCAGAACCCATGCTATTCTCTTTAATGCCATGACTGTTTTCCATTAGCATCTAAAGAGGCTTTCTGGTAACTTGCTGTAGTTTATCCACCTTTCCTGTCTGTGGGGATAAGGTGTGTGGGTGTGGTGTGTGTCATGGAAGAGAGTGTCCAGAACTGAATGCAGGATCTAGATATGGTCTAACAAGTGCTTTGAGTAGAGAGGTTACTCACTTTCCTTGCTCTCCTATTTCTCCTCCTGTGAATACAACCCTGGACTCTGTAGGTCTTTTGGTCAGTCAGCCACACTGCTGGCTCAAGTGCACTGGTGAGATCCTGAGGTCCTTACAGAAAAGGAAGCCTCTTTGTTTCAATGTCAGACTGCCTGTTCACGGTCAAAATGTCCTTCACTCTATCACATGAGGGAACTTTCACTATTACTGAGCTTCCAAAGCTAGCTACAGGTATGTTGTCTAAATGACAACCTGTCATCATCAATGATGTTACCAAAACTAATGATATAGAAAGGTGTAAAAAATAAGTTTTTTTATTAGTTCAGGTGAGTTGCCTTCTTAACTACTTAACAGGAGCTAGCAGGAGCCTAGCAGGCTGAAATCACTTTATGTCCTCTTCATTGCTCTTCATAGAAATATTTTCAGAACAAACCAGTATTTTCAAAAGCTTGAGGAGGAAAGGTGGGAATGCTGGTATCCATGAGGTTAAGTGAGAATTTACATCATTATCTGGATGACTGACCCTACTATTTATAATCTTAGCAAAATGGATGTTCTCTACACTGTAAAACAATCTAAATAGGATACACTCAGATATTTATTGAACAATATTCAACTGAAAATTAAAATAAACTATTCAAAGGAAATATTTGGTCTTGGACTGCACCCTTCATCTTGTATTTAACCCAATAGCCTGCAATGACCTTTACTGCTGTTGGTAGAGACAGCATGGATTTTATCTCATTATACTGGTTTTGGCTGAGGTAGAGTTAATTTTTTTCACAGGGGCTAGTATGGGGGTGTGTTTTGGATTTGTGCTGAACACAGGGTTGATAGCATAGTGATGCTTTTGTTATTGCCGAATAGTGATTACACAGACCCAAGGCCTTTTCTAGTTTTCACACTGCCACGCTGGTGAGGGGGCATGGGAGGTTCATGGGAGGTTGGGAGGAGACACAGCCAGAACAGGTGACCCAAATTGATCAAATGGATATTCCAGACCATACGGCATTATGCTGAGTATATAAAGGTGAGGGGACATTAGGAGTGAAGGTGTTCATCTTCCCAAGTAGATGTTACATGTGATAGGTCCCTGCTCTCCTGGAGATATCTGAACATCTGCCTGCCCATGGGAAGAAGTGAATTAACTCCTTGTTTTGCTTTGTTTGTGTGCATGGCTTTTGCTTTCCCTATTAAACTCTCTTTATCTCAACTCATGAGTTCTCTGGCTTTTACCTTTCCAATTCTCTCCCTGATCCTGCTGGTGAGGGAGTGAGTGAGTGGCTGCATGGGGCTTGATTGCTGGCTGGGGTCAAACCAGGACACCCATGAAGGCAAGATTTTCCATTAAATGGAAGGAGAACTTGATCCTTCAGAAAAAAAAAAAAACAAAACACAAAGGCATATCTATAGTAATTCAAATATTTGATGGCTTATTTATATGGCTCCAGAATTAGGATCTAGGCATTTGTAGAAAGTCTTTATTCAGACATGGCAGATAGATCCAATGCTAGCACTTTCAACTACGTAGAAAATTATTGAGAAATCCCTCTCCATATTCTAACAGGAAATAACTTTCACAAAGAAGCACCTATTTTAAGAAGTGTAATATAAGATCATCACAGTTTGAATTTTTGACCAGAACTGGATTTGATGCACTCCATAGAACATACTGTTCTTTCTTCCTCAAGTTGTTTTGACATGAAAATATGATCATTTACTAAAATAAGGGAGTTCTTGGTGCCAAGGAATGCTAAAGCAATTTGGGGCGGGGGGGAAGGGAGAGGATGGTGATAAATATTCATTAAAGGGTGTTCATTTCAAAATGATACTTTTACCATCCTAACTAAGAGGGTAACTAAATGATCTTGCCTTTCCAGAATTTTCTACAATTAAGATTTGGTAAAAGGCTCCAATAGATTTAATTTACAGGCACATGCAACTCAAGGTCTCTGAATCTTGAAATTTTAAAAGTTCCATCTGGCAAACCTTCAGCAATTTGAGACTAAATTGCCAACAGCTAACCATGCAGCTCTCGCTGCTTTAGGCATTAACATGAAAATCCAAGGAACGTGTCTTCTGCCAGAAAAGGATCTTATCCTGTTATAATTGCTCATTATTATGGTATTTTTATGCTACTGAATCTGGCATATTCTTTTTAGTTAATACTTGGTATATAATTTTAATCTATGACTCATTTAAAACAATGTCTCTCCTTTTAATACAATAACCTTCAGATTCAACATGTATTAAAAGTCTGCAAAAAAGGCATTAAAACTTCCAGGTGATGAATACAGTTGGGGTGGTAACAGAAATTGCCTTAAACTCCACAGTTTGATCTGGAGTCTCAGTTGAAAGAAAACACATTAGGATTATATCACACTATGTCAACTTTGACTCTAGCTATTAGGCACAGTTTTGTCTTAAGTCAATGTGAATGGGTAACTAGTTTAGATAAAATATTGTCCAAACTGACTTTCGTTTACTGTTAAAATTCTTCAAGCATCTTGTCTACCTCTGGGGTCTCTGAATTTTACTGAGAAGACCATGAGGAAAGTATGTTATTATGAAATTTTCTAAAATCATAACGGATCAATCTTCTAGGCAGTTCTAGGAATCACACTTACTCAAGTTCAAATCTTTTTATTTGGATTTATAGATACTTCCTTGAAGAAAATTTCTAAATTATTTAATGTTGTATTCAGTCCGATTTTAAATGAGAGATCTTTGAAAAACTTGCAATTTAGTGTTTATCCTGTACTAATTCTAATTAATATTTTACTAATGTTTTCTTCCGAAATATGCCTAGAAAAAATTGTTTCCTAATCTTCCATACAATTCTTCTTTCCATATAATATATAGTATAAGGTGCCAGTAGTTTTCCATATAAACTGATGCATTTAGTGCAAATGTCACGACACATGAGTGCCTCAACCTTTTTTAGTGTTTGTTAGTCCCTCTCAGCCTTTCTTCTCTTAATGAAAGAACACATATTCGACATCGTAATGCAATCTGCTTTGCTGGTACTTATTTAGTGAAACCCTCAAAACTCCTACTAGAAAAGCTGCTAGAAAATTAAATTAGTGGCCAACTGGCATGTGAACAACACAAGCAAGAGGTAACATGAATTTATAATGCACTTCCAGAGTGGAAAAACACTTCAATAATCATATTTCGTGTGCCTTAACTGTGTATTTTCAGTAGTACAATATACTGATATTAGGTAAAGAATAAGCAAATGCATTGCTTATAGAATGCTGCTTACACATTATATTCCAATGGTCAAAAAAAGTGGTAATTTGGCATAATTTCCTGAAGAAACAAGATTAACTTCATCACACTATCCTAATAACTTCTCCAAGCTGATTTATAAGAAAAGGGACAGGAGGAAAAGACATTGCAAAGACATTACATGTCTAAAGTTTCACAGGTAGCAGAGGGCAAGTAGAGAGAACAGATCTTATTAATGCATTAATGAAGAACTTTCCGGTTACATCAAGGAATACAGATGTCACAAATAAATTACTACTTCTGCTATTTATGTTACAACTTTCTGATCTTCCACCATCGGATTTCAGCAAAGTGACATGGGAACAATAAATATCTCATTGTTTAAATATATGAATGTTTGTTGAAGTTCTCTTACATGTTAAGTTTAGACATTCAGTGTAGTATTTTATGTGGATGATGTGTCAGGTGTTTGAAGTTGAATGAGGATGTTTACTGGCACTCATAAAATCTTAATATATTATGTAATTTATTAATAAATCAAAATGCTAGGGAAACAGTCACCCTTTAAATAAATTGCTTTATAGGATATGCTTTACATTCAGAAATAGATACCACCATGAACTTCATCAATTGAGAAAGAGGAATTAATCAAAATAATCAATTATAAACAGGAATGATGTGGTATCTTTCGTGTATTCACTATCCGTTTTCATGCACTTTCTCCAGCACAGTGGTATTTCCATGGAACACCATGATCTGTGCTTACAGTGTATCATAGAATCTCAAGGTATATGCAGCTTCACAGGCTGATGTATTGTAACTATCAGGTTAGGGTACTGTGGAGATCCTTCAGATGTCTACACATGATAGCCTTATGAAATTCTCCATGCAAAGGATTTAAATGAAAAGTAAGAACACAGATATTGCAGTACTGAACCACACACAAGAATTAATTAAATTTAAGTAGAGCTGATTCTACTCTCACCTGAGGTAGTTATCATAAACCAGTATTCAATAATTTCATCTGTAACTGAGAACATCAATCAACTGCAACCTATTTCTCTCAGAATAGACATTTCTACTTAAAACCAGAATTGATTGGTAATAAAGAGCTTAATCTCAAGGGATAGTTTTCAGATGTTTGCAAGCCACCACCTCAGAGTAAAAAGAGAAATATAAAAATGAACTCATATAATTCAAGTAACCTTTCTTACTCCTTTCAAAGAAACACAAATAATCCAGTTCTCTGAAATTTCTGATAGATAAATTATATATTAATAATTACAGGAGGAAAGCAATAACCAGCAAAAAAATCAAGGCCCCAGAGCACAAGGAATTTGTGAGGCTTGTCCTAGTGTGAGCTACTGTTACTGGACAAAATTCTTCTCAAATGCTTTTTCTGAGTCATATATCAAATATTTCATCTGAGACAGAACTTACCAAAAATATGGGATTATACAGAAAGTATGTGAAACATACACAAGGCAAGGCCACTAGAACATCAACCTCTTGTCTCAACAGGATTTTGCAACCTGGCCACAACCTAGTATCCTGACTATAATTCCATAAGTGGAATCTATCCAAAAGAGCTTCAAAAGCTGATCTTCTAATACAATCAGAAGAGTAATAGACCTACTAAGGAATCATGAAAAAATAGGTCAGAATGGATCTCAAGGGATCACCAGTTTCTACACTTGTTAAATGTCAAAGTAGTACCTCCCAGATTTGAAAAGCTAGCTTTGGTTTTGAAAATGGGGATTATATGCATTTTGTGGGAACGAAAGTTCCTGAATCTAAACAGGAAAAAAACCACTGCATTTTTCTCTGGAGAAACCTCAATCAACTCTAAAAGCATACCTTTGCTGACAATTGAAAACACTGCTGAATATTTGAATATTTTGGGGTGAACAATATGTACTACCCTAAATAGAATGATAACAATAATTCTTATTTAGACTGCCAAAAGATGGGTGGCATCCACAAGTCACTGAAATGTCTCCATGTTCACTGGCTCCTAGGAGACCGCATGCCCTCTCTATACACCTCTAAATGTCTCATATGACGTAAAATCCTATGAGACTCTACGTTTTTATCAACTAGTAGTGTTTCATATAACAGTGGTATTTATACCACAGGACTGATTGTATTTATACACTATATAAATAGGTTTATCTATTTGTACCACTGTTTATCCTGTAAGAAGCTATGGTTGTGCAAGTTTTCATAGGTGTATGTCATAGTTACATAGGGCCTGAGACTGGTTTATCACTATGGGGTATAAGCAAAAACTGTATATTCCATACCCTCTATGTCATTCCTGATGGGCTGTTAATAACAAATCATTGGTAACAGCTGCCCAGGGCACACCTCACACCCCAGGCTATAATAGATAAGGAAAGAGATTGGGGAGGCATTAACACCTCCACACCCAGCTGGAGGGTCCTCCCTGCTAATGGGCCGAGCTGCACTGACACAATAGGCACTTACAACGGCCCACATCATCAAAGGATCCAAAATATCCCAGGACTCACAGATATAAAACACCCGTCGTGAAACTCCCTGCCCTGGGGGGTGTACTGGGCATTCCCACCTGAATCTGGGGATATATAATCTTTGGGGTTTGGGACTTGGGTACCATTTCATTGGATCCAGAGGGGAACAGAACTCCAGCAGGACTGTGACTGCCACTCTGGAGGAGACTGATGCAATTTCTTCAACAGAACTGCTGTCTTCAGCGGGACCATCATCTCAACTACCAGGTTGGCCTTTTCTTCTGCTTTGCCCCCGGGGGAACCACACAGTGCTGGGCACAGGAGCTCATGAGCACTGCGCTGTTCCTGTTCCAGGGGGCTGGGTTGTACTCAGTCCTTGTGGGTCAAAGATGGCTTTTTACCTGTGTCATTGTACATATTGTAGCAGTTTCAGTAAATTGTAGCTCTGACTTATAATCTCTCCAACTTGGGTTAATTTCTCCCACCAGTTTACTTTTAAAGCAGCACAGTGTGATTTCATGACCACCTGACTTTAATAGACAATTGTCAGAATGTAAGAGAAGCTTTGTGGCTACATCACCCTGGTGATGAACCTGGAGGACTAAAACAAAACAAATAAAATGATAAACTATTGACCTATCTGATTTCAGTTCCATTTATTAAGAATAGGTCAGAAAAATGCCTTTGTGTTCTATATGTACAGGAACAAGAAGTATTCCTACATATAAGCTTAAGGAGTAAAATAAGGGATGTTCTGCATCAGTTTTAGTGTTCAACACAAGAACTTGAATCAAAACTTTGGTCAGAGGTATATATTAAAAAAAGCAACCTTCTCAGTGCTGACTTTCTCTCCATTTACCTTAGGTGTAACACTTATACAAACATGTGAACAATAGAAATAATTTATAAATCATATTTTGCCCCCTCCAACAAGGAAATCCAGTGCACACAACCACTTAGAATAAGAAAGGAAGTATATGGAACACCTAATTGTAGTGACAGCATTGTGCTGACATAACCGATGGGAATCCACTAGTGTAATAGACATTATTATTTTCTAAATATTTGTTACCATGATAAAGCTTCTATAACATGCTCTGCTGTCTGCTAATAAAACAGCCCAGTAAGGTTATGCATTGTGCTGTGACATGGTGGAAAATATTGAATGCTTAATAATGTGATTCATTAAACTCTATAAAAAATGCTTATTTTTCATCCTTTCTAAGTAACAAATAATTAAAAACCATTCCTAATTTTTATAGAGATCTTTCATAAGAGTAACAATAGCATAATACAATATATTTTAAAAGAACAGATGGATCTCCTGACAGACCGATTCTGTTTCTAGTCATTATATATTAATATCTATTATAAATTAACATCTGACCCTACAGTCTACACAAAATGAAATGAAGGTTTAAAAAAAATAAAGAAATTAAGTACAAGAGATCGGTGATGTTCAATTGCATACACACATGAAGACAAAACAGAAATAAATTGAATCTGACCAAATGGATGTAGAAGATATTGGGAGAGCTGTACATGTTTACTCACTAAATTTACCTCTCCTTTAGCCCTGTATTACTGCACTACTGAAAGGGACTCATGGCTTTATTTTTTATTTGCACTTTTACAGTCTTCTGTATTTCTTGAATATAATTTTTGTTGTGATCTTGAAACTTTTTGTTTTCCACAAGATGAGGCTTAAGATTAGCTTCAAAGAAGTATAATACAAGATCTGGTGTGCACATCCTTTTACAAAGATTTCATCTTCCTGTATTCCTTTCCCCATGTGCCCTGACTTAAGCTCAACAGATTCATGGATACATTTTGTAATAGGATGTAGAAAGGCAAGAACTGTGTCCAGTGATCTAACAAACCAAGAGAAAATGAAACAAAAAAAACCAAATCAAAAACCAAAACAGCCACATGAGAAAAACAAATTGTATAAATTCAATTTCACTCACAAATTCACAGAATGGTGAATGGTTAAGGTTAGAAGAGACCTTTGGAGATCAACTGGTCCAACCTCCTTCTTAAGAAAGGCCACCTAGAGCCAGTTGTCCAGGACTGGCTTTCAACTGTTTCCAAGGAGGAAGACTTGACAACCTCCCTATACAACCTTTGCCAGTGTTCAGTCTCTCTCTCTCTGAAAAGTTGTTTCCTGAGGTTCAGATGGCTCCTTCTGTCTTTCAGTGTGTGCCCATTGCCTCCCATCTTGTCACTGAAGAAAGCCTGGCTCTGTCTCTTTGCACCCTCTCATCAGGCTTTCAATACATTGATAAGATTCCTCTAAGCCTTCTCATCTCCAGGCTGAACAGTTCCAGCTCTACAGCCTTTGCTAACAGAGGAGAAACTCCAGTCCCATATCTTTGTGACATTTTGTTGGGGTCTCTTCAGTATGTCTACACAGTTTTTGAATCTAGACTATTGAGAATTCTGATTGATTTGATTTTATCTGTAAGCATAAATATATATATATGTATATAAATATATATATGTAAGCATATTTGCCACTCCTGAGAAAAAAAAAAGGTAACTAAAAAATTAAACACTTTATAAGTATTACAAAAGCTCTTCTGATTTTGAGGAGCATTACATATTTTACTCTAAGTCTGTGCCTTATTTTTCCCTTAACCACTCTTATTATCTCTGGAAAAAGATGGTGATTGACTAATCTGGAATATACACCACTTATTATGCACCTTATAAAGGTTTAAGTGACATGATGCACTTCAAAAGTTTAGAAAGCTCTATTTTTTTCTTTGGCAAATACATCTATAATTAAATCTTGTGGGGTCTAATTTAATCTTTTGTATTCAGAGGCAGATGCATCAGAAAATGAAACAGGACCACAACAGGCAAAAGTGCTCATTAAGGATAATTGGATTATTTTAATTATGTTCATTATGTTACCTCATAAACCTCCAAAAATTACTGCTAAAATTATGTACCATAATAAAGCAACAATCTCTTTTCATCTGAAAAAATCCGTGCTGTGATATATCACAGCATGCAAAACTGGACTACATTGCATATTTATCATTGGTCATTCACAACCAAAAACAAGTAGGTTTTTCCTTCCAGTTGATTAGTTTGGGGCATTTTTTTAAAATTAAAAGGCTTTTGTTAATTTAAAATTAACTTTTTCCAAAATTCAAATTTCTCTGATTAATAGATAAATAAATTATTTTGCAGAACATGTATTAGACTACACATAATTTTTTTAATCTTTGGTTTTGGGCCTGAACTTGCTCCCACTGAATTTAATATGGTTCACCTAAATAATTTTTCCTCCCAGGTACTTAAATCGTCATTCTCACAACTCTCTGAATGTGGACCGAATGTCTTCTTGCTACTGACTGTACCATTTAAGTTGCAATTTCCATTGAAAAGTAGGGCATATCAGTCTTTTTTGAGTTCTTCTATTTTTCTTTAACTTTTAGAGCCTGCAAATCTTCTGGAGTTGACCAGACCTCTGTGGAGCAAATATAAGCTTAGCAGCAGTAGGCAGATTTTTTTCTTTTTTTCATTGCCTTCTGTAGGATTTAAGTCAAAAATAGTTCATGAGCCACCAGCTGTAAACTCCAGGTCTAAATTCCTAATGGAGTGGGAATCTAAGCCCATTCTCTGATACCAACTTGCCCAACAGGCAAACATGTTCTCACATCTGGTTGCAGCCTGAACTTGTTAGAGAGGTCTCATGCACTCCAATTCTCACTTACATCATTCCTGTGGGACGAGCAAAGATTCTTGGGTATACAAAAATATACTACAGCCCAGGTTACAGCAAATACAGTGAATTCAGCTCTTCAGAGTTCAGCTGATAGCAAGCAGAGCTAACAATACAGACTTTTGAAAAGTGTAAAAAGCTAAGGATTCAAGGAGTACAAGCCCACTTGCTGGCTCCTAGTTCCTTGCATAGGGTCAGGTTACATCTCTGTCTGTGCATGTGCATTTTGAAGTTGCTGTGTTGAGGGATGTTTTAGCTAATCACAAACTCTGGATTACAGCATTGTCCAAAACAATTTTGGCAATGTTGGCAGTTAAGGGTTCCTCCCACAGAATGTTTGTGTTACACACTTCCCCATACACACTCTAGATTTTTTCTTTCTAAGGATTACCTTTTATTAATCTTACTCTTCTATATTTCAATATTTTGAAGTCCTTCAAATCCAAGGAAAATATCAATTGCAGCCACTACTTCAAATGAGCAATTAACAATTATAGTAAGAAAAGAAAAACTGAGCTCAGAACCTTCTCTGTGTACAGCTATTACAGCATAACATTTATTTACTTTTCTCTCGTCATATAGACAAGTTCTTTGATAAGGTTAAAAAAAACTGTCTGCAGTTCTGTCATCATTGAAATTAGAGAAACATTAGCTAGCAATTTTAGCCTCACTTTAAATTTTGCAATTATCAATTCTTAATATAGATAGTTCTTTTTGAATATGTACCAACAATTGCCACATTTCCTATGAAACTTTAATTTGAACCTTATTTATTCAAAGTATTGTTACGAGTATTTGCCACTTCAAAATACTTTTCTTTACATATTTAGTATTTCTGACATTAAATTTGTGTTTCTAATAGACATTTACTTTTGTGCTGAATTATTTATAAAATTAGACCACGAGAGTACAGATTATTTCAAATTTAACTTAAACACAAGGCAAAGCTCTTTGTCAAGAGGACACCCACTGTTCAGTGTCAGTGATGAAAAATGCCCGTTCTGATGTCTGGGAACATTATTTTTGCATTATTTTGGGGAACTTCTCATTATCCTATTTACAGTTTTAAATATTGCAAACTAGGAATGAAGCATGAAAATGTTTCTGAGGATTTTTTTATCAATGTAGGAGTGCGAGGAGTGTGCTGTGGATTGGAGAATTGCAAGAAACTGATACTTCAGTTTCTTCCTCCCACCCAATGCAACCATATGACTGTGATTGATGTCAGATTTTCTACTGAGGGGAGAAATAAGAAACCTTTGGCCTTCCCACTTCTTAGTTTCTTCCAGTGTGGCATATGGAGCCTACTCAAATACTTCACAGCTATAGCCAACCTGACACTGATGGCGCACAAAAATTAGACTTGTTGTCTACTCACAGACCAAGTATCACATGTAGCAACATTAACTTCTTCCAGCTTTATTTCCCGTATGTTTCCCTTGGATTGATTACACAGGCCTCCATTACAAAAGAAATTTGAAAAAGTATTTCAGATTTCAGAACTTAATCTATCTTTGAACTTTCTGCTGAGGCCACCAAGAACTGTGGCCATGTATTTTGTCATGTGAAGATGGGGAACAGGGACAAGAGGTGAACTGTCCTTTATCTTCCTTGCTAACTGAAAGGGAATAATTTTTTTTTTTTTGCAACCCATATCCAGGTGTTAATCTTGACTAACACGAATTGGACCCAATAGACTACCCTCAGGTGACTCAATGGTACATATCCAGGCCGAGGTCTGTGGTGTTTTGCAGCTGGAGGTCCCAGAGATATGAGTCTTCCATGGTCTGCTGTGGCTGTGGCGTAACTTTGAAAGCTATAAATATTTCCTGCTGGACTGACCTTTTGACCAGATGCTTTTCACTAACATAAGCCTAAATACACTCCTGTGTTCTCATGTTGCCTATCAGTGGCTAATTAAACATTTAAACACCAGTAGGACATTTTTCACTGTCAAATTGTGCTGTTGAGTTCTGCAGCACTGGCAACACCACTTATCACTGGCAGATGTCTCCTATGGAATTTGTTCTCATGTGCTCCTTTCTAGATCCCAGTTTTATTGGCCTTTAGAATGCAAAATAAATCAGCACATATTGTTTTGTTTTCATTTGTAGCTATTTAGGAGGTTTTGTGTTTCATCCCAAAGCAGCTGCAGCAGAGTTCTGTGAAGTGTATTGATGTTACTGCTGTGTTATTTTTAAGCCATTTTATTGTTTTTCAGCAGCAGCTGTCAAAGTAGTATCTCCTATATAAGTAATGAAACAAATAAGTAAATCTGATTTTTGCTACCAAGATAACAAGAACCTCTTAATAGAATTTTTGAAGACAGACTTTAAATGTGACACAGTATAGCAGGTTTCTAAATGTGGTCTGTGTAAAACTATTTCCTGAAAAAAATAGCAAAAATTTAGGAGTCAGTTGGATGATGCCACAGTGCTACAGTGTCTAGCAGTTAACCTCTAAAACTGTCATTATTAATTTTTCTGCTAAACGTTTGACCACTGTCAAGGCATGAATATATACCTGCCAAAGCCTCTCTCCTTTCCCAGAACTCACAGAAATGATGGTAGACAGCCTTGCAACTACACATACATAAGAAAAAAATTTGCTTACAGCTGTGGTGTTTGCCAGTAATCTAACATCAGCTCTTCATTCTGCACTAGTGTAGTGTTTGAGTAAATTCAACCCGGAGATAGACTATTTTATTAAAGGAAAATCTTTTGAAATAAACTGTTTTGGCCACAGAAGAAGAGAGACTTTTGTTACAGAGCAGATATACTCATTTTGTAAAATACATTTCTTGCTTGTTATTTTTCTATGCTTCCTTGTAGAGACACAAAGAATATACAAATTATCTCATTGCTTCTTCTCAGAAATTTGATAATCTAGCTTCACTGATGAGCTTGCTCTGTAGCATTCAACAGAAAATAGTTGCTGATATACAAAATGAAATAAAATGGCAAAACTACAGTGGTATCCTTTCTAATCTAAGAACCATTGCTGTGGGTAGTAACGAGCTGTAGTTTATAGCACATCTCAGTGCTTTTCATCTAAATACACCAGAGTCAATATGTCAGTTTAACTTCTTCTATAAAATAGAGTTTGGTGGTTTTGGTGGTTTTGGTGGTTTCACTTGAGAGCCTTACATGTTCTGATTTAAAAAATAAAATAAAATACTGCATTCTCTCTCATAATTCAAGTGTCTACTGTACTAAACACAACATGGGTGGACTCTTCAATCAAAAAGCGTAGTGCTCTCTTACAACAGAATGGGCATTTCCAACATGAGTGATCTTCCATTTGACCCTTGTGGTGACCAGCCCTGGTTCATAAATCAGAAAATGTTTTAATCTGGTCATTCATCCCATGAGCAGGGGAAGTATGAATTACTAAACCTTGTAGCATTGCAACACTGAGGAGCAGAGTGGCAGATTATGCATTGTTCTCAATGCAGAATAGAGGCTGAAGAGATTGAGTCTTTCAACAAAATCTGGCCACAGAGATCAAAACAATCTGAATATTATTTCATGTTGTTTTAAGACTGTGCTGAATTGTGAAGTAAAACTTATAAGTGTGGATTTTTCTTTGAGACTGTTTGGCAATCCATAATATTATTTCATGTCTATTTTTGCATTTGAAGCTCAGGTAAGGAAATGGCCTTAAGGGAAAAACTTCATCATTAGCTCAATATGAAGAAACTTTTTTCTTTATCAGCACTAGTAGGCCGGAGTATGATCTGCAGGTTTTGAAGCGTAGAACACACTCATTCCCTCTGCAAGGGTGCAGAATTTAAAAGGTAAAGCCCTTAGAGGGCCATTGAGAGCTTCTTATTTTGGGCTACTGGTATAATCTGAACAGCAGAGCTCATCTCTAGAAGAAAGGAAAGATGACTTGTGAGATGAGTTGCATGTGAGCTTACAATCAGGGTTGAGTAAGGTTCAAAAAGAGCAAAGGTGAAAATTTCTCATAATTTCAAAAAATTTTCATTGAGATTTTATCTGATCTGAATGTGGAGAACAACTAATAATAACTTGAGTGTACCTTCAATTCTCATTCTCCAAAAGGATTTTTATCACTAATTTTAGAAAATAAAATTAATTAATTCATCTGCTTCCTTTGAGTGATGCTGAAATGTGGGGAAATCATAAGCAAAAGGAAGAAGTTATATTGTCTGAGTAAAAGATGCTATATAAAAGGTCAGACTCTGTACATTGCAAATACACATGCTTCAGTAATCAGCTGAGAGTTAATTCCTCAGAAGAGGTATTATTTTTAATTATTCAAAAAAAGAAGAGTAGGCAATATCGAAGATACGTAAACATTTTTCTACAAATATATTTTTTCTTCATTTCTATCTTCTAAAAGCAAATTTGTATGCAACATTTCAGTTAGTTACAGAAATGTTTCTAGCTACTTTAGTATGAAGTATAAGCAAATCACAATGCCTTTAAACATAAAACCTGATCAAATGCAGTGTCGCATCTGTGTGACGATGTGTGCTCTTTACTGTACACTGGCCTTCCAAGCTGAAAATGAAAAATCAAATTATTCATAACCCTCTAGAAGTAGTTTGCTTCAAAGATGTATAAGTAATTTGAAAGTTAATAGTCGATAAAATTCATATCACATAATCTGTACATGCATGTGTGTAAACAAGCATGTTTATGGCCCTGCACATTTGCACGGACAATCATAAGTCTGGTTCAGACCAGAAGCCAGGTAGATACATTAGCATTACACTGCATTTCACCTAGTGTACAGAACAGGCAAACAGCCTTGGCCCACAACAGCCCAGCATAACACATGTCTGTTCAGACACAAGCACAGGCAAAGAAAGGAACTATCTCCATATGTCTGTCAGCACATAGGCACTTCTGAAAATCCTAGCTAAGGCTTACGCAGCTCCCACTTATCTTTCAAAATGCACTTCTATGTGATGCTTGAGTGTCTCCCCAGGCTCCTGTATGCCTTTTATCCAGCAGTTATTCTTCCATCAGTAGGGAAGGAGGCCAGTGGCAGCTATAGGTGGGCTGTGGACACAATCCAGCACTACGCACATCCAGCATATTTCAAGTTTGGGGGTTCTATGTATCCAAAAGACTCTTCAGTAGGTTGTTATCATCACAATAATAATTTGTAAAAAGAATGTTGTCAAGTAATTTAGGTATTTATCACAATTCATAAAAACAGAAAAAAACCCCACAGATAATTAAATAAAGGGATGCTTTATTCACACAGCATTTGTCAAGAAACCAATATAAGACCATGAAACATAGATTGCATTAGAGGTCAATGTTCACCTGTGTTTGAATGGCTATTAAAAGGCTTATATACCACACAGCAGTGAATGAAAGTATAGGACTTCTAACTTTTCCTGCCCTGCTCAAGAATTGTACAAGCCCATGTTTAAAACATATTCAGCCATAAAAAAAGCACTCCTGGCTGTTAAATCAATCTCCATTCAAGATCTAAGATGAAGGCACAAAACGGTGCAGTGTAAATGGTTCTAGCATAAGGCGATAAGTAGAGAAGTATGAATGTTCTTGGTTGTGATGTCATGGCACTGCATAGATAACATTTTCATAAACAGACCAGTGTCTCATCTTATGGTTATTGTTCTGAGATAATATGATATGACAGGTCCAGATGTTTAAAACTGTTGCAGCAATTCACAGATGGGGAGGAATAAATTATGATAAAAGACACATTTAATTCAATTTATAGTGGATTTGGCACTGTCAGAGGTATGGAATTTCTAGCTAAGTATAATACAGAAATCATTACATGCTCTAGCAAACCTTGGATGTGAAGCGAGCAAGGCAGAGGACATTGTTGCAATGCTGGAATTCTATCTGTTAATCAACAATCTGTATTGCATTGCTATCACATGTTGTATTACTCCAGATTTGCCTACTCTTGAAATAATTAGTAGAAAAATTCTTTATGGAAAATTCACCAGTGTTGTGCAGACTCAAGCTCTTTTATCCCATTCTGAATTTCAGAAATCCACGTAGCACACATTGAGAGTATGGTATGGACACAAGACCAAAGACATTATCTGTTGTACCCAAAACAACTTGTCTAAAGAAAATGGTGTGTATCTACTTCCTATTCAGTCACCTTTTATGTCAAGTTAGTCCATGAAGACCATCCATCCAGTAATCATTGACCCAAGTATATCTTATATACCTGTTCACTATGGGACCATAAGACAACAATTTAAGTTTCTTTGTTACTAAGGCTGTAGAGTCATTAAAAGTGAGCTGCTTGTATTTTCTCATGATTAAGGGGATTTTTCAGTGTCACTCCTAAGACATATAACTATTCTTAGATGAACACCTGTGTATGTACACAGATACAAGTCTATTTCAAGTTCTGTCAGAAATGAGGGTTTGTTGATTTGACTGAGTCACATGCATCCCAGCAGACATGAGAAATGAGTTCTCTTTTTATGGTGGTGATCCTGCCAACAATGGTCTTCAGAATCTGCACTATTTTGCCTTCTTTATTCTCAACAGATAAAAGGTTCAGTTCTATCATAGCTGGGACAGTTAGCAGCACTATTTAGCAGACTTGTTTACACTATTCTTCCATCTGGAGGAATGGGTTTTATTATAATATGACAACACACCTTTTCCTCTACCCTTAGAACTGAAAAAACCATCCCATCAGACCACATCTCCCTGCCTTCACCTCCTTCCGCTGTGCATGAAAAAGTGTTTCCTCCTGCAATTTACCCTTCTCATTCACTAGTTACATAATACAAGAAAGACAATGAATTGAAGAACAGCAAATCCAGTTCATTATTCTGCACAGCTTCTTGGCTGCCTACAGATCTGCTGACATTTTTAAAGCACTGGTGCATGAGGCCTTAATGCAGATCACTCAGAAGAGCACATACATTCACCTGGCTCAGAATCAAACTATTCTATTTACTTCAGCAATGAGCAAGTCAAGCATCATCACAGGTCTCTGCCTTGCTTCAGGTCCCTCAGGACCTTGTAAAGGATGTGACATCAAGAACAGCTTCAGCAAAAGAAAAACTGTTCTTCACATTTGGAGGTATCCCAGATAATGCATTCTCTATCAATATTTTCTTCACAAAACAGTGCAAATACTCGGATTGTGACAGATCCATGGGACGGTTTAGGTTGGAAAGGACCTTAAAGATCATCTAGTTCCAATTCCCCTGCCATGTGCAGCAATGCCACATAGATCAGATTGCTCAGGGCCCCATCCAACTTGGCCTTGAAAACTTCCATGGATGAGGCATCCACCACTGCTCTGGGTAACCTGTTCTATTGCCTTACCACTCTCACAGTAAATAATTTCATCCTAATATAAAATCTGAATCCCTCATTTCCCCTTGCTCTATCACTGTCTGCCCATGTAAAAAGTCACTCTCTCTCATTTTCATAAACCCCCTTTAAATACTGGAAGGCCTCAGTGAGGTGTTCCCAGAATCTTCTCTTCTCTATGTTTTCTCAGCCTGTCTCCACAGGAGAGATGCTTCAATCCTCTGATCATCTTCGTCACCCTCCTCTGAACTTGCTCCAATCAGGTCCATGTCTTTCCTGTACTGAGGAACCCCAGAGCTGGATGCAGTAGTCCAGGTCTCACAAGGGCAGAGTAGAGGGGCAGAACTACCTCCATCAGCCTGCTGGCCACATTTCTTGTGATGCAGCCCAGGATACAATTGGCTTTCTGGGTTGCAAGTGAACATGCTTGGCTCACATCCATCTTCTCATTCATGAGAAACCCCAGGTCCTTCTCTGCAGGGGTTCTCTCAGTGAGTTCTTCTCCTGTCTGTACTCTTGTCTGGGATTGCTCCAATGCAGGTGCAGCACTTTGCACTTGACCTTGTTGAACTTCATGAGGTTCTCATGGAGTTTGTCCATGTCTGTCTGGATGGCATCTTCTCCTTTTGTCAACTGCACTGTTCAGCTTCGTGTCACCTGCAAACTTGTTAAGGGTGCACTTGATCTCACTGTCTATGTCATTGATTAAGATATTAAAGAGTGCCAGTCCCAAGACAGAGACCTGAGA
>WEIV01008976.1:0-104266 GCA_013390005.1 Calyptomena viridis | reverse complement strand
CAGTGTTTAAGGCATCTTCTCTTTCTCCTTCCCTCCGACCTTGGTGCTAATCAAACTTCACATCCTCCTTTCTCTTAAGCCACCATGATGTTCTGCCCAGCTTTTTTTTTCTACTCCTTCTTAAATATGTTATCACAGAGGCGTTGTTGCCTGACCTTGGCTAGCTTAGAGCAGAGAAAAACTCCAGCAGCTTCTTAAAGAAGCCTCTCTCCTAGCCTCCCCCCAGCTAATAAAAAACTCTGGCTACTTAAAACCACAACACATTATTAGTGAGAGAACAGATCTCCGAACTTGAAAAATCCCTCAGGATATTCTGACAGGTTTACCTTAGCTTTTGGATTGAAATTGGTCTTGTCATCCATTAATACATGCTGTCATAATTAATCTGAACATATTTGAGCAAATCACCCCACCAACACCACTTACTGGCTTTGAAAAGAGTAGATGTGAGTACACCATGATGGTAAATGAATTTCATCTAACTGATTGTTGCTCCTACATAAGGGTCTCTGGATTGGTGTGTAAAATGTTGCAGGGGCAGATGCACTTCACTGTTGCATGAACACAGGCTCCATTGATTCATGTTAATAAGCAGGCAAATTTTCCTTTTGTCTCTCCCAGTAAGTCTGTATTTGTACAATAACCACACCTCAGACTTTATTTCTCCCTATTTGACAATCCCACCTTCTCAATCATGCTACTCCAACCTTTCTAATTCATTCACTTATTCCATCACAGGAAAACAGACAAGCGGTATTTCTCCTTTGTAAACTCTGTGTGCACAATTTACACGTCTGTCCAAGACAGCTGAGGGTATTGAAAAGTTAAAATCAAATGTCAAGGAAACAGCAAGATATTTTGGCTGGCTGCCAGGTACCCACCAAAGTCATTCTATCACTCCCCCTCCTCAGCTGAAGGGGGGATGCAAAAATATAATGAAAAGCTCATGGGTCAAGATAAGGACAGGGAGAGATCATTCATCAATTACTGTCACAGGCAAAACAGGCTCAATGAAGGAAAATTAATTTCATTTATTACCAATCAAATCAAAGTAGGATAAAGAGAAACAAAATCAATCTTAAAACACCTTCCCCCAACCCCTCCCTTCTTCCTCAGCTTCACTCATGATTCCTCTACCTCTCCCTGCCAGTGGCACAACGGGACAGGGAATGAGGGTTGCAGACAACTCACATGTTGTCTCTGCTGCTCCTTCCTCTTCAGCAGGAGGATTCCTCACAGTCCTTCCCTGCTCCAGTACAGGGTCACTCTCACAGGACACAGTCTTCAGTGAACTTCTCCAACATGAGTCCTTCCCACAGGCTGCAGTACTTAACTCCTGAACTGCTCTGGCGTGGGTCCCTTCCATGGGATGCTGTCCTTCAGTAATAGACTGCTCCAGTGTGGGTCCCCCACGGGGTTACAGGTCCTGACAGCAAATCTGCTCCAGTGTGGGCTTCTCTCCCAACAGGTCCACAGGTCCTGCCAGGAGCCTGCTTCTGTCACAGCCTCTTTCAGGCATCCACCTGCTCTGATGTGGGGTCCTCCATGGGCTGCAGGTGGATCTCTGCTCCACCATGGCTTCCATGTGCTGCAAGGGGCACAGCATCTTCACCATGGTCTTCACCATGGGCTGCAGGGGAATCTCTGCTCTGGCACCTGGAGCATCTCCTCCCCCTCCTTCTCCACTAACCTTGGTGTCTGAGGAGTTGTTTTCCTTCCCATACTCTCACTTCTCTCTCCATCTGCTGCTCTGCATCAATTTTTCCCCTTTCTTTAATACACTATCACAGGGGCACTACTACCACTGATGGGCTTGGGCTTGGCCAGAGGTGGATGTTTTGGAGCCAGCTGGCACTGTCAGACACGGAGAAAGCTTCTGGTGACTTTTAACAGAAGCCACATCTGTAGTTCCCCTGCTACCAGAACCTTGCTATGACAGTCCAATTCAGATACACCTTGTGCCAACTGTGTGACTGGGCCAAACTCTGCAAATTCTGATTTGGACAGATCTCAGAGGGAACTTTGCCTCCATGAACCATGGAATTTAACTCAAAGTAAACTCAAAGTTTCTTTAATTTACAAATAAAGGTACATGACTTTTTTCAAGATGATGAATATTTCGCTTGTTCAAGAGAGGACATGTCTACAGCCATAAGTCCTGTATGTTTGCTGGTCAGATGACTTCAATCATCTCTCAGAATTGCATCATTTTGAGACAAATGCTTTTGGAAAAGCTGTGATGACCTAACTTAATATAGCTTTCTTAAATCTCTCTCACAGTCCATCTGCACACTTTATCATCTTTTAAACCAGGATAGCAAACACTACAGAGGAAATTCTTTGTCAATGACAAAGGTGCAGTAGCTTTCCCGATTCCTGCTCCTCCCCTCCATCCCTTACAGGTTGATGTTTACAGCGTGTCTAGTACATTAATTTAGTCACCTTTTAGCTCTGCTAACCTCACTGCTTCATTTGTGGAGAAAAACTTCAGCAGCAACAGCTGCCACATTTTTCTATGTTTGATTTTACACATTCAAAGATATTAATATTTC
Organism: Calyptomena viridis; assembly: GCA_013390005.1. Classification (NCBI taxonomy): domain Eukaryota; kingdom Metazoa; phylum Chordata; class Aves; order Passeriformes; family Eurylaimidae; genus Calyptomena; species Calyptomena viridis. The sequence continues at coordinate 101,714 of WEIV01008976.1, read as the reverse complement.
CCAGAATCTCTCTTTAGTGTCAGAACTTAAATATTTGTGTAGTAAAAAGTGCTATCACTCATTACTACAAAACATTTTGTTATCTGCCAAAGAATTCAGAAATTTGTGCAAGCTGGGAAAAAGTTGTGCAAAGACAGGAAATTACTAATAAAATGTCACTGAAAATAATTAAAATATATTTCCATTCTTCATCAAAAAACATTTGGTATTTAGATATTTTGAGGGGTTTATGAGTCTTAACTTTCTCTATCCAGGAGATGACCTTTAAGTAGTCTTTTCTTGGATGGGTACAAGCACAAGAATTTCATCACATGTAAGTATATTATAATGCATTTTCACTGATCTTCGTTCTAAGTCAAGGAGATAAACAGGATGACACAATGTAATTTTCGTTAACTGGGCAATGACTATGTTGCGTATCACTTTAATGATATGAAAGTAATTATTCGACAGGTTGATCCTATTAGTACAATTGTTATCACAAGAAATCTTATCTCAATGCTTGGTGTCATCACATGCAATGTCAGTATCAGCTGCAGAAAATATAGAAGTATTATATACAATTGCTACCTCCAATTGCAGGACTCTGAGACTAAAGTTTTTTGGGGAAAAATGTTAATTTGATAATTTTTGTTGACCCTTTAGTATTTTTCCCTCTCTTAAAGCCACCAGGACTAGAATATCACCAAATGAAAACTGAGATTCTCCCATATGCAGCACATTTTGACATGACACTGCATCTAACATCTGTAAAAGGAATCAGAAATTAGGCAGAGTATATTCCAGGAAAAGAACTGAATTTACATTGAAAGAAAATGCCCAGACCAGAACCACATTTCTAGTTATTAGGTCATAATCCTTATCGAGATTAAAGCATCATCGGTTTTGGGTGACAAGTTCTCACAAAAATCAGAACCTGCTCAAAGCCTAGAATTTACTATACAAATCCAGTGATGGCAATGAAGAGAATTAAACCTTAGTCCATCTTCTTTAATAACTATCTGTAGTAAATAAAAACTTCAAAACCCTGAGGCAAGCCTTCAAAGAAGTCACTGCTTTGAGCTTAGCAGAGAAGAGACAGGGAAACCTCCAGAGCTCCTTTAGACAGGAGAAGTACCAGGAAATTAAGATCCTCTTGGCTTTGCTGGTGTTATCAGACCACACAGTGGTGCACATTCTGTCACTTTTGTCCAAGTTTACTGTCCACCTGTTGGAGAGCATCCATAGAAAAGAGGGAATCACACAGTCCACCTTTTCTCACTTCACTATGCCCTCCCACTGCCCAGAACACTCACTTTTCATTTTTTCCTGCAGAATCCCATCTGACCTTTTCTCTCCTGCTTCCACTTTACTTATATTCACTTTTCCTGTTCCCAAGTCTATTTTTGCCCATAGAAAATTTTAGAAATATCTGCATCAATATTTGAGACCCAGTTCCTTTCAGATACCTGGAATACTGTTCTCCCATCATGCAGACCAGGGATATTCCATCCCTGTGCATAGAATTTCATTTCTACAGGAATCTAGTGTTGGCACAGGGAGGACAACTGGTGGACACATCAATCTAGCCTTGACATAATGATGGAAAATGGGATAGGTCTGCACTCCTGGATCAGAGAACTAAAAGGTATTCTCATAAATATACATTTAGACATTATTTAGAAAATAATTATGATGATGAACATCCACCAACTCAATCTGCATACTCCCCATCAAGTCTACTACATGCTATCTTCTACATACTCCTATCTGGAGAAAAATATTACTAGTGAAGGGACAACTAAAGTTGTGATGCCTGCTGAGTTGTTCCACCTTCAACTGAGCATTTTTCAGTTTTGAAGTTTCCAAAATTGCCCACTAAAAATAAAATGCAATCAAAGTAATTCACAGTGGTCAACAGACTGTCATCATCCTGCCTTCCAAATTGCATGCAAAAGTCAAGCATAGAAGGGAATCTAACTCAATGTATTTTTCATCTATTTTATTTGCACCTAGAAATGGGAAGCAAAACAAAATATGCAAGACAAATCCATGATAAGAGAAAAGTTCACTCTTTGAAACACCATGTGAGTTCTGCTGTGTTCTTAATGTCTTGGTTTGTCATCACTGAGACAGATGAAAATGAGGAAGCATGAATTGTAAGTTTCTGGAGTACGGAAACTACAAAAAAGAACAATTTTTACTATCTTCTATGCACACTTTGCAAATATTCTTGCTTTACTTCCATTGTCATGCTACTTTCAGAATTTATGACAGAAAAGAATTCAACACATCACATATTATTTGATGCCTTTTCCCACCAATACTAAAAGACAATCATAACATTATCATGTGTGTCTCAGCATAATAAATTTCGGCTTGGACAAGGACATAACTTCAGTTAAACAGAGGCATGTGAAATGATGAAAAAAGGTCATGTGAGCAGCTGACAGAAACTGCTGCCAACCTACAGCTACTACAGTAAACAAAAGGAGATGTATCTACTGTAAGAAGAGGCATTGAAGTCTAAAAGTGTAAAGCAACAGTGAATTTAGAACTCCTCTCTCAAGAAAAATTTGGCTTGAGGAATAAAAAGGCATACCTATATAGGGTTGGGTTTTAACAACAGACCTTAAAACGCACATGACACCATTTATACAAACTCAGTCTTATCACACCAGTAAAACCTTGGCTCAAAGAACAACAAAAATGACAGGAGAATGTTCATAACCTAGGGAGATAGTCAGCTCTATACTGACTGACCAAGACAAGCAAAAAAAGTTGCTTCTTTTTAACCTTCCGTCGTGTATACCAAACTCTGTTTTATATTGATCATCTGGAAACAAGTGCAAGGGAACAAATTCTGAGGGAAATATCAAAATTTCTTTTCATCTGGATGTCCTGAAAATTGGTATAAGAACCTATGCCAAAATTCTTAATTGCAACAAAGCATTTTCAGTTAATTTTGTTTTGTAGCAAAACAAAAACACTGACGACTGAAGACAAACATGAGCAGCCTCCAACAGAGACACTACTGACTTCTTGCTGTAAAATATCTAGACTCTGGAGCTTTGTTAATTCTTGAAAGCATGTAAACACACACACAGACAGAATTCTCTGAAAAAGCTGGAGGACAACATATTAAATCTGTCATTGCAAACCATGCTAGTTCCTTCCTAACCCTTTCATGACTAACAGAAGGAAAACAAACCAAACTGTAGGTTGATTACACAAGCAGCGTTTCAGCAAGAGATCTATAATAAGATGGCTTCAAAGATCATGCACATAAACTACATTTTCAGAGGAGGATGCAACATAAGGACATCAGTTTTGAAAATATTAATTCAGTTTACAGATTGCTACTTTTCCTTGAAATACATAGTTAGTACCTTGGAAATAAATATGAATTCAGCTCCTTTTACATGATAACATTTGAATCTTTCTCAAGAAGAAAAGCTCAATTTTAGAAACATTTATTAGCCTTGTTTAAGCCAGTGGTGACAGAATAAGACCATGCTCATGTGAAAGCAGCTGCGTTTTCTGTCTTACCTTGGTCACAGCCTGCAACCTAAGCTGAAAGTTCAGTCTGAGAACCACACATCCATGAAGTCTAGGGGGAAAGTAGCAAGAGATGAGACATGGTCCTAATACTAACATCTGTTGCTAGTCTGAGGAAAATAGCTCAGTCTCATTTCACATTATGACAATAATGGGGAATAATAAACCTGAAGGGTTATTCTGGCTGAGTTAAGAAGGGGACTCAGACAGATGTCACTGGAAGTGATTTGAGATGAGGACATCTCATGAATTAATTCACTACAGCCCAATTCAAATATTAAATTCAGTCCAAAGTTATGAACTTCTTGGCCCTCCCTACTGTACTGTATGAATCCTGGTGTTCACAATTTCTACATGCTGTGTTATTAATGAGACTACATGAAGCATAAGAATTTTGTGTTCTATTTCTAGCTTTACGGATAAATTATTTCAGGTCTTTTATGTAGCATCTTGTAGGGGGTTCATTTTGCCACTCTGGACTCTAAATTTTATTGTTTTGTTGTTATTGTTGACATTTGTAATGATTTTGCTTTATATTTACACAGCAATGGGGGTTTATGGATCCATAGGAATAACAGAAAACCATTCGAGAAAGTTTACAGCTACCAATAGATCTAAGTCTCAACCTGGAACTAAATTCACATATTCCTCAAAATGAGAGATGAGATTCTACTGTTCATGTGAAATGGATGTTAGCTGGTTTCCCTGTCCTCTTTGGGCCTTCTTAACTTCCACAATATCTTAGTGTTGTAATACAAAAAATATTTCCAAACTTTGTCATACATGAATTCACACTAAGGAAAAGAAGGCTCTTGTGATAATTTGTCACCAGACTCTTCTGTCATCCTGAGAAATTTAAAGAAAAAAAAATTCCCTGGAGAACTGTGAAAATAAGACAAAAAGAAACAAAAATGTATTGGAATTTCTCTTACATGATGTTATTTTAAAGACTGTCAAGTCCTATATTTGGTATATCAGAATCTTCACGGGAAAACCCTAGAAATAAATGAACAATCCCACCTACAACTTTTCCCAATCTTCTGCTTTGTGAAGGTGCTGGTGAAGAACAGCTGCATCAGCACACAGAAATAAAAGTGAAGGTATCAAATTCTGTACATTATTTTATCCCATATAGCTGGGTAATACCTGCCACAAGTTGTAAATTCTTCTGGGTTTTCTTGCCTGTAAAGCTGGGACTACAATATCTCACTTGTGAAGAGTGTTATGATTCACCACAGTTGCATTCAAATTAGAGAACTATTCCTTTTAATAAGTATAAAAAATTACATTGGGATCACATCACTAGAGGACAATCTGATGTCTTTTACATGTAACTGCTAGCCTTGCAATGTGTGAGGGATGCATGTGAATATCAGCACATCTCTAGAAGTTCAGTAGCAGCAAAGTTCCTTCTCCTTGTCAACATTTTTGAATACGATTTTTAATGAATGCAATCTGCTGTGTTTGGAAGGTAAATACTAACTGCTGCTGGGAAATAAATTCAAGATGAAAATCTTATTGTCATCTCAGCCAGGAAGAGAGATGGAGCTTCTTGGCAGAACTTCTTGAAGAGTACTGCAGGTATTACTCAGTGTTGCTCTGCCTCTGTCCTCCTCAGAAAGTGCCTGAAGGAAATATTCCACCAACATAAGAGACTCTAAACACTGAAATTCTGACTGCTTCATCAAATCACTGTTTCAGTTTGAATAACAGCTGTCTGTAGCCTTGCAAAATTTTATCTGAAGGTGTACACAGGAAGTATTGATTTAACATTTTCTCCCGCATTATTTTTGACAGAAGTGCTGCATAGTTAAAGGGTACCATGAAATACAAAACTTTATAATTCTGTATTCTCAAGTACAAAAGTTCTACTATAATTAGTATTATCACAGTTGTAGCCCTTATCATTAGACAAGACATCATTTATCTTGTGGGTTTTTTTAAAAGGATATTGTAGACCTTTTCCAGAAAGTTTCTTACTCAGGGCAGGACTTCTATATAGTCAGATCCATCCTGGCTCTTCTGTCTCTTAAATCCAGCTGCTTCATACTGTTATTTAAGTGTTGGATCTAACTAGGCAAAGGGAAGATCCTTGTTCACTGACCCTCATTATTTTTTTTCACACTTGGTCAATTAATTGTTCAGGAGTAAAGAGAACTTTCTTATAAATGCCAAGAGATTTGTAGAAATAAATCCTTACCAGTATTTTTATACTGTGAAATAAAATTGGTAACTTGGTAAATTACAACATGAGTACTTATTCAGAAAGAGAATCACCAGAATTCTTTTCACCCATAAAAACACTAATCAAAAAGCATTTTCATCACTTCCTCTCTACCCCTCTGGCATCTTCCTTCCTTAATTTAAAATGTTATTGTTCCCATTGAGCATAGCCTCCTTCCTTTTCATGTCTGTAAAATGCACATTAAAACAGTTGCTTACGTGGTAAAATCTCCTGAAGCCAGTGGATAAAAGACTACTATATATCCACTCTTACTATGAACTATCCAGAGCATTGCATTCTCCCTTGTTCATCGTATGAACATTCCTCACAAGTTTTAAAACATTTAACATGCACCTAATGACTCTGTTAACAGATGCATTCTTTCTGACAGGATTTAGCCTAGCTGAGTTTACCTACTGGCTGATGCACTTAAACCTCCTGTTCTGAGAAATCTGTGAGCCTACAATGCCTCATTCTTTGGCTCCTTACAGGTGATAATGAAATTGGCATTCAGTTCCCACTCCTGAATGGCTTTCATGAGACTTTGAAAAAGTTGTTTGCTACTCCTGGTATTATATAACTCCTTCGTTTCAGCATGTAAAAAGGTGTGCTCTAGTCAAATACCTTATCTCCGGGATTACATTAATAACTAAACATGAGTCATGCTGGGCATCAGACATGCTTGTGTCTATACACGATATACAGTTAGGATTTTAAAAAAATTAAGTTAAATCTGTTCGTTAAATGGATCATCAACACATTACCCTATGATTTGGACAGCCCTTCATTTACTGTGCAAGTGGCCTGGTTGCAGTTCTGTCTTACACAAGTTAACATTTCACTAGAAACTGAAGAGAGGATCACAAGCAGATTGTGTTACCTGATAGAAATCTGGCCTTGTCCAGCTAAGCTTTAAATTAAGATTTTAAAATGGCATGATCAGTGCCTAACAGCCAGGCTGGAAAAGCACCTGGCTTTCTGACCCAAGTCCACCAAAATACTGAACCATGTTTAACCATAAGGACACAAGTAGTCCCATAGAATTCAGTGGAATTAAGTAAGCGGTTTCATGCCTACAATTATCAGTAGCAGCATTCAGCATTTGAAAATGCAGTCACCAAAGGAAGCTAATAAGCACTGAGCAATGGATACAATGACCTTGAGTGTATATCTACCAAAAGAATAGCAAGTAACTACGACATAGTATTCTTTATGCCAGATATGAGTGGTTGGAAAATAACCAATAATATTTTTTAAGTGCAGCTGAGTCAGAACTGGTATATTCTATGAGAGAAAAAGAAAGGAGTCTTGCCTCAGTAAGTTAAAGTAAGAGAAATAAATGTTCTGAAAAACAAAATATAGGCACATACTTCACTGCAAAATATCAGAGATAATTCAAAACTTATGCTGTCCCCGACAACTTAACAAATAGAGGCTGTATATGTGGTCCCAGCAAACTGAACTACAACTGTTTCAATGTTCTGGACAATCACATTGATATTTTATTGCTCTTTTGTTACCATTTATAAGCTGGAAGTATTAAGAAATGCAAAGCAGCTCCTATGAACGTATTCACCCACACACAAAAATCTCTGCCAGATATTTCTACAGGTGATGAAATGATTTAAACTTTCAGCAAATTATTTTAATCTATCATATTTTATAGAATATCTTTTCCTTACCAGGAAAAAAAGGATACAATAAGGCTCTTCTAATCAAGAAATATCTGGAACCAAGAACAGTTTGTCTATCATCAGGCCTTCTCAAAAGGACCCTATTCTTCCACAGCCTTCTGTAATTTCTTTTTTTATTTAACATGAAATTATTAAACAAATTCTATGTATAAACTCACGCCCTTTTGTGCTTAAAACAGGATTTTTAAGCCTTTAGGCATCTCAATTGGGCATCTCAGAATATCCCAGATAGATATCTACTTCATGTTCAAAGTGCTTGAAAACACTAGCACATCCTTTCTTGGCTTGAAATGTACCTACATGACTATAGTCTTATGCCACTGTAATTCCTGAAATATTCTGGCCTGAGCAAGGGACATTACTCCCACCTGAGATCTCCAGAAAACCAGTGATTAGACAACCTTGCACCTAACTCCTTTTATGCAAAAAAACCAGATATCTATATGTTCTTGCTTCTATACCTCAATAAAATCTGTAAGTAGCACAGCTTTAAAGTTTCTGTGAAATATGGCATGAAAGAAAAGCAACATACCATTTCGTAATTTCAACTGCAGACTTTAGAGGTCCAGTTTTATTATAATAAACAAACCATGCAAGTCTGATCTGATTGTTCAGACAGTAAGCAGGCACGTCTCAATGTATATTAAAAATTCTTGGCACCCTAATGCAAACAAACTGCAATGAAAAAGATATCAGCATGAGCAATCCTCCAAGTCTTGATTAAGATTCCCTTCATTGCTCCATGATCCATCTTCCCTGATTCTTGTGCTGAAATGCATACAATTATTTATGTAGGTCTAAGGCAAAAGAGAAATCAACTCTCACAGAAAATATTTTCAAGAAGTCTTTCAGAAGTTTAATGCAAGCATAGTACCAGCTCCCTTTGAATAATATTCACTTTGTGCATCTGCAGCTATACACATGCTTTGGTATATCTCTGATGACTCCTAAGGAACAACTGTACCAAACTTTCATGGTAGCTACATGTTCAGTATTAGAATTCAAGCTGTCATTTTAACAAATGAAATGGCCAGGCAGTCAAAACTGCCTTAGCTTGAATGTGGTAAGAGCAAACAGAAAGACTAACAGTCATCAGTGGAAAATTTGCTTTTATAAAGAAATTCTGTTTGATTTAGGGGATGATTTTAGCAACGTATCTTCCACTTAAAATTCACAGCTCTGAATGCCTCTGAGAAATGTTTTAATGCCAGAAATGCTTTTACATTTCTATCTTCTACCTTCTTATGCCAGACAAAGCTTTCGGTAGTCAGTGGGAGTTCTATACATCTAAAGTCACCTCTGCAAAGAGAACACAACCAATTAAAGATATACTGTCAAGTAGATTTAAAATAGCATTTAAAATGTTTTTATAATTGGAACTACAATGAAAATTTTTGTTGTTTAAAGTACAGTTTCTATAAATGGCAGTATGTTTCAAAAATGGTGCTAGCATCTTCAGTGTTAAAATCTTGAGATTCATCTTTATGGCAATAATTACTGGGCAATTCCAGTTCACTCAAAATAGGATTTTTTGCTGGCTGTGTAGCAAACACTGCACTGACAGCTCTGTTTCAGACGTCACTATTCCAGGCTTTTCAATTGCCTTTAACTGATAATTAAGGCTGCCACCCTATCAAGACTTCCCTTTCTTTCCCTCCACTTCAAATTCACTTAAAGTAATTTATCAAGTTACAAACTCGTAGGGAAGCAAAGCAGCCTATGATGGGAATGTGGTCGTTTATGACNTCATCGTTTATTGTTATATATATATTATTTGTTGTTTGGTGTTATTGTTATTTTTTTCTTGTGTGTTGGTTAAATAAATAATTGGTTTTTTTTCCCTTTCACTTTTCTTCGAGGAAATATTTCTTTCCTCGAACCTGGTGGGAGAGGGTGATTGCGGCCTGTTTTTATCAGAGAATATTTATCCTTCTAAATATATTTGTTCCAAACCAGGACAGGCAGCTTAACCAAAACAAGTTTAGCTTTTGGTGGTCTGCGGCTGAAGACACCGCCACAAAAGGAAACCCAAATTTGGACATAAGTCTCCATCTTGGATAGGAGTCGGAAGCCAAATATGTCACATGAATGCAGCATGATCAGAAAACGGATTGGACCAGAGGACGTGTGTACAGCTTGAGGACCCTTTAGCCCTCACATGATTGGCTTGATACTGTAAATATTGCTGTTGCTTAATATAGCTGCTGTAGTTCATGCATATAGATATGGATGTAGACGCACATAGATGTAGATGTAGTTGTAGCATAGATGGCAAGCTTGCTAATAATAAAGTATTGGATTCAGCCTGATTAAGCTGTCTCCGTTGCATGCTTTGTGATACAAACTCAATATAATTTCATTCCTTACCTTTTCTTGTGGTTCCATCCAAACTAAATTAGTCTATAATTTCATCTTCCCTGGATGAAAATTTGGATCAGAGGCAAGATTCACTAAAATATTCTGCATCTGTTCACTGTACATTTGTGTATAATTTATCATTACATCATAAAACATAGTAGACACTTCTCTTCAAAAGAATAAAACAAACATTCTGTTACTGTAGCTTTCTGAAATCATTTTTCCTCCAACAATGTATGATGAGGATTTAAAGCATAACACATACAAAAAGTTACAGCTAAATAAACTCAGCAACTTTTAACCATGTTTGGTTTTTATCTTGACTGATATATTTTTCTTGTCACATCTTCAAGATGTGAAATTTAATGAAATATAACCTATTTCTTCTATGATATTCAAGTTACCATCATCATGAAGAAAATTTACTGTCAACAAGAGAAAACAACATAATACTACAGGGATAGTTTGATGTTGACAAGAGAGATTTTCCTGACTTGACTACTTAAAGATGTTTCATAAATAAAACACTTTCCTAACAAATATTTAAGGTTGCAACACCCAGAAAGTCCCAGAACTCCCAGGAAATATATTGCTAATGCCACACAATGACTAAGCTTTCTAAAAATGGTCTCAAAAGAATGCAAGTCAAAAGGAACAGAAATGACACAAATACACTGAGTGGTTTGCCTTTCCTCATCAAACAGTACAATTCTACAGGTCCTTGGCAGACATATGTCCTACCCCTTCTATTGTCCTACCCCTTCTATTGCACCATCTTGGGACAAATTATACCTACGTCATTTTCTCATGGCCTTCCAATATCCTGTCCAATTTGTAATCCTTGCACTACATGACCTCTCAAGAAATCTCCATTCTACTCACCAAACACTCAATCTCACCCCCTCTTCTGCATTCTTCCTGGTCCTTCTGCCAGGAAACCAATGCTTTTCAATGACCCAGCAGCTGGATTTAGAGGGGGATCAGTTAAAATCTAGCGCTGTTTATATGGACACATGATGATCTTTGTACATTAAAAAACAACCTCTAGTAGCCTCTTAACCTTGTCCCAGAATTTCATTTCTCCTTGGCTAGGTCAACTTAACAAAACATGACCAAGTCATGTCAATGATATTATAAGACAAGAACACGACAAGAATTTTTCAAAAAACAGAACTGCAATGACATTTTCAAAATACTTAAATGTTTATTTTAATCTAGTTGTTGATCAAATTTCCCAGGGAAGTTTAAGACTGAAGTGACATGAGGTGTTCAAAGTTAATGGAAGTTTGCTTTCTTTTTGATAACACAGGATTGTCTGTAAATTTCTGGCATTTGATGAGCCTTGCATTGATAATATCATAAAGAAAGGCCTGAAAGCAGTTATGGGAAGAAGAACAGGCCTGATGTAAGAGCAGTGTAAGGGCCTAAGGAGAAAAAGAATCACTTTTGTAATTTAGCAGACATATAAGGATGTCACTTTTATGGATCTTCAATCTTTTCAACTTGTAGACAGAGAAAAATGATAGACCATTCACATAAGATTTTGGGCTCATGATTACTTTGTATCACAGTTATGTCAAGTTTACAGTTGAGACCTCCAGGACCTAGTAATATATGCAAACAGACAATAAGAAAAAGCTACTAGTCCAAGTAAAAATTATATTATCATACTGTGATGATCATTTAATGAATGAAATTACTAAGACAAACTTCTCTATGTCTTCTTAGGATCATCAAAGTTTGAATTACTTTCTGAAATAAACATTCTTCAGCATTTCACCCATCTTTAATTCTTCCAGAATTCAACAAATATTAATTATTTTGTCTGAAATTTTGGATGCTTGCTTCAGGACCATTCAATTATTACCATCTTAGAGATTCTGATGTCTACAAAACTTCAGTTGAATAAGGCCAAGCTAACCCCTGAAAAGTATCAATTTTATGATGCTGAAGAAAGGTTTGCAATAATACAGCAGATCCTTACCGAGGATTCAGTCTGTACTGGGCATGTTAAGTCTCAGAGAGCATTTACCTTTCAGCTGAATTGCTGCACAGGCCAGTATACTAGGTTTCAAGTTTTAATTGATTTGCTCTATTTGTTATATTTCCCACACTTGCAGTCAGTTACCACTGGGGGGAGAGGACAAGCAAACCCAAGGCAGCTAAATTTTCATGTACACTATTCAAATCCTGACAATCCGCAAAACAATGAGACTTCATATCCCTTCCTCCTTCTAGGTTTAAACCTATTTTCCTAGTTGTTAACAATCTTCTCTGAGATGGAGTGTGCTAAACTTCAGGAATGCCAATATTTCTTTTCCAGCAGAATACTGTGGGTACAGGGGTAGAGATGGCAATATAGTGTCAAAATGAAAACATGTAACAGAGGTGTGGCACAACTTCAGTTACTGCCATTCCTCAGTAACCCACTTTTGTTCTCATGCTATGCCGTTAACATTCTGGGGTATTAATTAGTAGCTTTGAGGTCTTTATGTACGGATTCCTCAAAATTTGGAAAAAAGAAGCATGAACCTTGTAAGAATCTAGAACCAGACGCAGAAATAGATCTGTTTTGATGCAATCACATCTGAAAAAAACTTAAAAAAAATAGAAAGGAAAAAAAGTTTTATTATTTGCACTTAAAATGTCTAAATTTTTAAGAAATACTTAATAAAAATGTATATTTATCCCACAGTGGAAGGGAGTTAGACAGGTGTCCTCTCTTGCAAAGAGACCATATTTGCTCTCCACTTCAGTGTGCGATCTTCAGGGTCTTCTAAGAATATCCGACAGACAGACAGAGAGCTCCAGCATGGGAGGCAGAGATGGAAGGTCTCTATAAACAATTGTTTATGCTAACACTGGCTGCCTCAGTCTTCTGGACTTTAGTAGGCTCATGTTCTTCCAAGAGTAGTGTGTTGGACGTGCATTTTTCTTTCTATATTAAAGGCTTGGTATGCTCCTGAGTACTTCACAAAGTCACCTTTCTAAGCAGTTCCTGAGAGCACTGGTACCACCACTTTATGAGACCGTGACATCTTCAGAGACCAGAATTACTCTCAGCCAGTAGTCTAGTAGCTGCGTTACTGTGTCTCCATTCATTCTGCTTTTCATTCAAAAATCTAAGTTCTGCATTTGGTGCCTTTGCCAGAGGTCCCAGACTGGGATCAGGCATTTGACTTCCTCTTCCTAATTTTTATGCCTATGAAAAACTAGTGTCTAATTTTTTTACGTTTCTAGGGGGTTTTGTTCATTTGTTTCTTAATGTGACTGAAAGATTACCCGCTAAATAAATCAGAACAATGAAAGCATAGAAGAAAGGTTTTACCTGCTGTATGGAAGTACTACTTGCTACTACCGTAACATGATTTTAGGACAACTAATGAATGAGCTGTGATGTGATAAACAAAGCATTGAAAATGTTAGGATAAAAAAAGATGCACAATTAATTCTGCCTTTGGTCTCTCTGACTATGATTTTCAAATAATTTTTGAAAATATTGTATTAACCCTGTAATAATTTTTTTCTTTACCCTGAAAAGTACCTTAATAAGCAAGGGACAAACACCTAAACTACTTTCAGTTACTTTCATAAAAGAAATTACTGTTTTGAAAAAGTTAGTTAATCTGTAATTTTCTGAACTATGGGAGTGGCTTACCACCATCTCCCAATGTTTTCCAGTTGAATGCATAAAGGTATACACTGATTCAAGGGCAGTAATAGTGTAGTGTACACTACACTACTGTGAGCTGGAGCTGACTCCATCTGTAATTTCTCATTTTATTTTGTTTCTATACTTTTGGTGTTTCATTCACACTTGCATCTATGCTTTATGATAAGCTACATGTTGCTAATGTTACTTTTAATCTTCCATTCAGCCTGGGGGGCTCAAGATGAAATCAAAGGTGAGATATGCAACATGGATTTACAGGAAAATCATGTGTAAAAGCGCTATATACTATTTAGCCATTTTTTAATCAATTAAGTAGTAAAAATAAGGCCTTGTTTTTCCTTCCCAAACTTTAACTAAAAATAATTTAACAGCTCATTCTCTATAATATGGAATAATAAATTCAACGAGGATACTAATTTGCATGGTCATTTCAAGTCTGCAGTACCCTTTTCAGATGAATAACAAACTGAATTTATGATTTAAAATAAATACATGCATGACAAAGATGACTTCAGCGATTTCTGGAAATTAACATTATTCTACCTGCAATTATCTGAGCAATTTCCAGGAGAGAGCCAAAATAAGCCTTCTCAAAGACAATATTGCTTGTAACCATTCTATTTACTCAGACACATCTTATCTGATTTAATTTGGTGAATCTAAAAATTATTTCCCTCTAGCATCATTTCAGATGCTGAGTTTCATATTAGGTTTTCTTCTGACAGGCTTAACCATTTCGATTTCATGACAATTATGTAAAGCAATCTGTTTTGCTATAGCATTGTAAAGCTAAGTTCTCATTTCTTAGAAATTCACAGGAACAGAACACGAATATTGCAAGAGTATAGTATACAACTAAAATTCTGTAGAATTAAAAGTATTAACTTGTTTAAAAAAATAATCTGAGATAAAATTATTAATTATAGTAAGGTCTGGCACTTGTATAACAAGAAATGGCTGGAAGCATGTGCACTGATTTTAAGTATAAAAAGGAAGAACAATTTCTTGGCAGGAATCTACAGAGGACATATTTTTCACTACAACCCATAGAAAACCCCAGCTGAAATCCAGGTGAGGGGATAAGTTTGCATCTGTCTGAGAATTAAAGGAATAACTATCTTGGGCTCTTCTACCTACTACTAAACTCCTGCATAGCAGTGATAAAACTGTACTGAGGTTATCTCACAGCAAACCACTCTTGATTCAGTAAAACATTTACAGACAAGCTTTATTTTTAGCATGGACTTGAACCACTCTGTCTGTTTCAATGGAAACACTTAAATACACTCTTATCAGACTGAATGACAGTGCTGTCCTGAATACAGACTCGGGTCCCTATTAAGACTGAATTTTAAATGACTTGAAGGACATATACTGCTGCTACAAGCTAAGTTTACAATCCCTCCTTGCCCCCTATATCTTACATTTTAAAAATGCCTTAAAAATGAAAGGTTTCATTGATGCTACCAGTCAGCTACCAGCCTGCACCAAAAGCTTGGAAGAAACTGCTTTCTTAACCACTGATTTGATTCAAATTCTGGAAGGATGATGCAAGTGTCATATTTTTTCAACCACATTTATTTTTTTGTTTTGGTTTGTTTGTTTGTTTTTCACAAGAGGACTGGAAATAAAAACTCTTCTGAGCACAGAAAAAACTGAAACACAGTTATAAAGGAACGAAAATCTGATGGGCATTTCAGACTACTCCTAGGTGCTAATTGTAAAAGCAAGGAATAGAATTTTCCAGAAAGAAAGAAAACCTGCCTCAAAGAGCAAGAATGAACACTTATCTACTTACAGAATTAGATCATATACTAGAAGGCTGAAAAGAGTTGGCGGAAGACCAGGATTCTCTGCACAATGTTCTCCATCATCAGAATTATTTACTATGGAACTGATCCACAAAGGGGTAGAGCATCATTGTCACAACGCTTACCTGTCCACCACCTCAGGGAATTGATAGCTGTGAACAAGGCAGTTCAGTTCATGTTCCAAGGTGCTGCAGAGCAAGTAAAAAGGAGTTCCACAACACCAGTGCATCATTTAGAAGGCTTTTTTTTTTCTCCCCAGGAGAAGAATGTGATCCACAGCTCTTCAAGTTTTTTCTAGGAATTTCAAGGGGTTTCTTCTTGGAATTAAAACGTACGTTGATGGTTTCTTACAAAGCACAGCTAGAAGAGACAGCAGAGTAGCATGGGATACTGTTTTAAAATGTTTGCATTTTCGGTGTCAAAATTTGGCTTTCCTACAGAACATGATGCTTAAACTGCAAAGTTACAGTGATTCTCACAGTCCTGAATGAATTGGTCTGTTTTGAGGGAGAAAAACTGCAAAACTGAGCACACTTAAAACAAAAGGGCAGTGGAAAGGAGGGGCCAAATAATACACTTTTTGCTTTTAAGTGGAAACATATCTAAAGCCCATGAGATTTGAGAAAATCAATGTTGCAGGTAGCTTGTCTGAATGTTTGGAAGGGAAAGGTGCTTTAAATAAAACAATCATCTGCTAGTGTACATGTTAGAAACAGTTATTTTTAAGACTCTTCTAATCAATTAGTTGCTGTCAATTGCTTTTCATAGGAGGCTAACTCTGGATCAGGACAAAGAATGTAGCACTCAGTTGCAATCAGACAGTCTGTTGTCAGTACATCTGACGTAATTTTTAAAATATGTAGTGTTCAGATACCTGATTAAAAGTCTTAGTAGTAACTCTCTCAAATTCAGACTTAAGATTATGGCTAGACAGGATATGGAATCATATTGTGAAATAGTCATAGACTCTCACTACTCCTTCTGTGCAATCTGTGTAACTTCTGCTGTGCGTAATGAAGGAGTTTGGAAACTTGCAGAGAAAAAAAATTACTAAAAAAGGAAAAGCAACTGTGCTATCTCTGAGATGAGACATTGTGCATACCTAGTTTGAGTGACTGGAGTAATTATGTCCTGCCACTCAACTGAATATTTCTTGCAGCACTTCCTTCTATCACAGGCAAAGGAATTTGTCAGGATAAAAATCAGGTCCCCTTCAGCTATGTAAAGCCTGGCCAGCTTGAGCAAGGAATGACAAATTAACAAAGGAAACTCAGAGAAATCACATAGGTCTCTCCCTAATCAGAAAAACAAACATCCTCTTCACAATTTCTTCACATACTGAGAGTCCAGTGATTCAGTAAATGATAGATCAAGTAGAATGAAACTTTGGAATATGTGTCAGCGCACCAGGGAAAAAGGAATCTGTTGGGACAGCTGGGCACATATGCTTTGGCAGCACTTTCCCTTCAATACTTCATCCTTATTGTAATATACTGATAATGTCAGCATATATTCAAGCAGTACCTTTCTGGAGAGCTTTATTTGGCCAACACTCTGTACGAGACACATGCCTGAAAATATACCTACATCATAATATGGCAAAATACCATGGAGAAAGAGAATAGACTTCATCCTCTGGGTTATATAATCTTTGATACCTACCACAAACTCACAACTGCATTTTGATTTAAGATAGTTTTGAGCTATGCCAAGTGTTACTAAAGCAGAGTCAGTAAGTTGGCAAGAAATACACAAGAGGATTGAGCTCACATCCTACAAAAAAACCCCACTCTGAGTATATCTTTCGACTAGGGAAGTTAATCCTTACATCTGTGTTCCTTCCCTCACCTCTTGCAAATTCCTGTGTCTTCCTTGTAGCCTGGAAGTGGAATGAATAAAATTTAGATTGAACAGATTTTCATCAGACTACCCAAAAATATGAGCAAGTCTTGCTGAAAATTATTTGGAGCATTTCATTATCCAGTTACCCAAAATTTACAGCCCTGTAACTAGACATTATTTCTGGCAGGTATTGTCACTATCTGGACATTTGCATATTGCACAAGAAAGGGATACAATCCAATCGTGGAGTAAGCATGATCCAAAACTGTTGTTTAAGGCATCATATTTGAAGTAAAAAATTGTGCTGTAATCCTTTGGCTTAGAAATAGGTCACCTCAGATTCCCTACCCCCTCCCATTTCTTTCAGCAGCTCTTCCTCCGCCTCTCCCATGGTCAATCATTTCACGTGACAGGAAAGATAGATTTAGAGTAAATAATTTGTTTCAACAGGGAAACACTGAAAGGATAAGTAACTGATGGCTTCCAATGAGAATGAAAAGGAGTAAATGGAATAATTTTACACAAGATGCACTTCTATACAAGATTAATAAGCGTTAAATGACATTAAATAACTCATACATAAAACTTACGTAAACCCCGACAGTGCAGTTGTAAGGCTGCATTATTTAAGGCTCTACATACAGAGGTGGTATGGATTCATTTCAGTGAAAGATATCTGAGAAACACAAACAATATTGAGTCTTACTCAGCTTAAAAAACATACTCTTTTTCATGGATTCTCTAAAATACATGAAAGTACTGGTAGTTCTACTGGTTTCTGACAGATATCTAACATGAAAAATTATCTTAGAAGTGAAATACTGCAAAACTGATGGCCTTTCCAGATGTTGCCTGCATATCTGTTCAAATAAACACATAAAATGAGATGATCAGAGGGAAAAAAAAAAAGACAGTAACTGTAAACAGCTACTTATATCCAGATTCTCTTACTCAAGCTACTTACACAGAATAGAAAACAGTGGCATATTCACAGAAACCAGGCTGGTTTAGAAAGCATTTAAAAGTATCTCATTTTTTTTGGTTATAGTAATATTCATATAAAAACAACCTACGAACTTCCGATTTCAGCATCAGAAAGTATTATAAGCCTGAGCTTTTGTCAGTGACCCAGTGATGTCATCTTTCCCTTTTATTTCCTGACAATGAAGTGGAATAGAAATCATGTTATATCTCACCATATGATGTAGATTGCTTCAGATACAAAAGTGCCTTTGAACTGAAATAGAGTCAAACGAATTTGTTGGTTTGACTCAGGGCAACTGATGCTCCTTTTACCAAGCCAGGTCAACATTTCTTTGAAGTTTTCACACAATAAAAATGTTTTATGCTCTGGTGCATGAATTTAAAAGGAGACAAGGTTTCTTTCCATTCACACTACACATTGCTTTATGCCCGTTTTCAGGCACCTGGGTCCCCCCATCACACAAAACATGACATGATAAGAACCAACAGCGATTGAAATATACTGTGGAGATGGGACAAATCTGTGCTGGTGACTTTGTTTGTTTCATGAGCTGAGGTCTAAGAAAGAAGTATATTAAAATGAGTCACTATAGAAGTGAGCAGTTCAGCTTGTATGTGTGATTCATTTGAAAAGAAGCTGGAGCTCAGTATATGCCAAGGCCTCCTTTGAGAAAATAATGTATTTTGTGATTTATGTTATTTCTCTAAGTATTGGGCAATACTTTAATCTCAAACAGATCAGTTTTCCAGACTTTAATTTCTTAATAAAGCATTAATAGGCAATACTATGCAATTCACAAACTTGTCCACCACAGCACTTAACTTGAAACAGGAATCTGAGATTACCAAGTACTCACATGATATGAGCAACGCTGCTTCTTTTAAAGTCTATCTCAGTTATGGCTCTTGGAAGCATCTGTTTACTCAAGTACAGTGTTTGGTAACCTTAGCAATAGTTTATTTATCCATTTAATGCCCCACAGGTCAACGCCTCAAGCTTGTCAAACTGAGGGCAGTTTCTTAAACTGCAGTACAGTTCAATAAAGAAAAATTGAACTATATTACTGGGTCCTGAATGGTGCTATGTATGTTCAATAATAAAGAACTTCAGTTTCTAAAAAGCTATTAATCTAAGCATATTTGAGCAGCACTTAATGAAAATACAAAACAAAACGCCCTTGGAAACAAAATCAATTTGTCTGGTTGCCTAACTGATGGATCTAGAAAATTCTTGCCAAACATTAATGTCTTACTGTCTCTTCCAAAGTTTAAAAGTTTTTAATCTTTTAAAAATTACCCTATAAAATGACAAAGCACAGATTATGCTGGATACCTCATCAGCAGAATTGTGTTTTGGGAATCACTAAATTTAAAACTGTTGCATGGCACTTTGCCCTTGACCTGTATCACTCAGAAAGCCAAGCATGCACACATGACTGCGAGGCCTGGCAGTAATAGAAACACTGAGTAACATCTCAAAGTTGAACGGTTGATAAAAACAGACACCTGAATGTTCCTTCTCTTTTGAGACACCTCTCAAAGTGCTTGCACACTGGTAATTATTGAAGTTTTGGTATCTTTCATCCCCAAACTGTGAGAAATAAAAATAGCAGTTTATTGATTTATTTTGATTTCCTGGTCAGGGAATTGTTCTCCCCTTCCTTGCAGTTGTTATCTGACTTCTGCCTTCTTTTAGGACTTTGAAATTTTCTTCTCTGCACAGTAACAGATCCAGAACCTCTTTTGGTTTGAAAATTAGCAGTGCAAACAAGGTGTTTCCATTTTGTTTAAAACAAACTCTGACACCACTTACCAAGATCTGCAGAAAGGCTCTCATTTGCAGGGTACCCTGTGGCAGCAGCATCTGCCTGATGGCAGCAGCGTTGTGATTCTGCCACCAGATCAAGGGCCTGGCAAGCAAAGGAGCAGTACAGGCTGGAACAGGGAGGAGATAGGAGGGGAAGGAGCAGGGACCAGGGTCCTGGAGGATGAGACAAGCATGCGGTGCTCCGTCCCTCCTGTACAAATCACATTATCTCTCCTGTCAGCTGGCACTATTCCTCCATTCTGGACTTATGAGGCAAAGAAGTGGTAAGGGTGCTGGCTGGGTGGCTGTCTTGGCATGCACACAGCAGAACAAGCTGAGTTAGATGTCTCTACTACAACAGGAAAAGTCAGGTCACTAACACCACCATGCTCCTCATAGACCTGTATCCCCTGCACAAGCACTGGGAAAGCACTTCCAGCACTCTTCACAGGCTACAGCCAGCAAAGGCTGCTTCAGAGGGGACCAAGCAGGAAATTAAGACCTGTGCAGAGGAATGGCTTCCCACGCCATCTTCTCTTCCTGCAGCAGTTCCTCTATTACACCATGCTCTGGCAGCCATGAGAATCAGGAGGTGTTTCTCATCCCTCCCCCACCCCTTCCCTACTAGGCCAGGAGAAGCACAACTGAACCATGCTGCCTGAGAGGCCACAGAAAGGTAAAGCCAGAGAACTGAAAGCTCTCTCATTTCTCAAGATTTCTTCTAGGAGACCCTTTTATTATGACTAGGAAGAGAATTAGATTACCTGTCCGAAGAATCTACTCAAATTTGGCCAAAATAAAAATACATAGTTCACATTTCCTGAGTGGGAAAGCATAGCTGAGCAGACATACTTCCAATGCTGTGCTCTCCTCTCAGTGCTCTGGACACCGTCAACCCTGTGGGACCTGAAACTGCGAAGATGGATAGGCACTGAACGGCATCTGAATGCGAACTGGCAAGAGAGATCAACACTAAAACTGGGTGAGAAACCCAGGGCAAGAATTTGGAAGTGAGATTAAACTGAGCTGGGTGGTTCAGAGGGAGATGGTACATGATAAGAACAAATCAGATAGTACCAGTCTGGTACCAGACAAGGGCTGGTACCAGAAGAGAGACTTGGGTTTGAGTGAGAAATCTATGACAAGACAATGACAAGAATTAGACTGAAATGAAGAAACTGCAAAGCAGAAACTGTGTCTGACTAAATGAAAGGAATCAGACTGGACAAGGAGTTGTAGTAGAGGAGAGATGGGACTGCAATAAAGACAGGTAGAAGGAGATGAGCAGCAGAGTTGAAGCTAGAAAAAGAGCAAATATCTTTCCAAGGATGGTCCTGTACAAGATGTAGACGGTAACCCTGGCCTCTGAATAACAGTGTTTCTCTGATTTCTGAACATACTTATCAGCAAACGGCTTGTAAGCAATGTTAGGATCAAGATGATAGAATATAAAATTTCTGTATTTCCACTCTCTTTTACAAAGAACCTACTTTAACCCATCCCTGTCAGATGAGTACTGTATTCACCAGTATGAAAAATCAAAGCACATGACATGTTCTAAAACACTGTGCCCAAAATTAGTGGAAGCTTCTAACCTTAACACTTCCACAGTTCAATTTCCTTTATCTATTAATACCCTCCTCTCCTCTTACTGAGATACTGTGAAAACCAATGAGGCATTCCAGGACTACAGTTGTGAACATAAGAAGAAATCCACTACGGAAACAACCACTCAGTATACAGAACAGAATTTCAGTAGCAGACACTAAAATAACGTGGGGCCATACATTCAACTTCAAGGTAAGAGAAAAATTAAAAATAATCCTCTTGTTAAATGAAGGGCAGTTGGGTTTTACTGTGAATGAGACAGAAAGTGTCTGAAGAACCTGTTTCCCTGGGACTAAAAATAATGTGTATATGCCCACTCATAAGCAGACTGAAGTTTAATTCTGGCATTCTCTAACTTTTGCGAGTATCATACTGCTCCTTTAACATCAGACATTCTGCATATGTGTGTGTGTTTAGACTTAGATGGATGATTGACTGTACAAGTCCATAATGAACAACATAATGAGCAAATCTGAAACATTAATCTTTCAAAGGCTTGTGAATAGTGACTTACATTACTCTTCAAATTTCCAGGAAAAAAAAATTCTAAACAGAAAGACCAAATGCAAGTGTTAAGAAAATATACAATGCTGAAAATGTTACGATTCTAAGCAAATACTAGGAAAGCGTTTATAACAGTTGTAGGAATCAAGTGACCACTATTTTCTAGAAAACAAGTAACCTTTAAACCACAGGTGCTTATGCTGGACAGTCAAAGAATCTGCGGCTTTAGCATGTCATAATATTTTGCACAAAAAATATTCACGAAGAAGTGATCATGAAATAGTGATCTTGAAGACAAGGATTTCTTTCCCAAAGAAAATATTAACTATTACTGGAACATAAAAATATCTATAGCCAGGAGTTTTAGCTGAAAACAACTCATTCTAAGGAAATGCGAGCACATGTGCATCAATAATGACAAATGGAATAGGGTTTTATGTGCACCAGAAATGTGAAGCAAGGATGTGATAAGAAGAGAAAAACAAATTACTATTGTAAAAAATGAGTGAATAAATTCCTTTTTTTTTGGCTTTTGCATATAGGTTACAGAAATACTTCTGTTAACTTATATAGATAAATGCTTCTTGTTAAGATTTTATGTTGTTTAAAACTGTCTTTTTCATAGAAATACTCCCGTAAGCTTTCCTGGTGAAGTTTTTAAATATACCTCCTGATGTTTTTACATATACCTCTTGTTAGTAAGATACTTGAATATTTTACATATACCTCATGTTATTAAGGTGCTTGAATATTTTTATATATACCTCATGTTATTAAGGTGCTTTAATGCTTTTACATATATCTCTTGTTATTAAGATACTTGAATATTTTCTTTAGACATATCTCTTTTTGTTATAAGAACATATTTTAAAAGGGGCCCCAAAAAAGAACCTAAGGATGCAAGTAAAGAGATAACAAATCCAGGACCCAAGAAGGGTAAGACCAGCTAAGAAGAGAAGAAGTAGAAGAAAGATAACAGACTCCTGGAGGAAGATAACAGGAGACGTCGGGAGGAGTGAACCTGGCAAAAGTTGCAAAGATAACAAATGAAAGGACTGCCCTAAGACATTTTTACCTGATAAACAAAATTAAAGGGGCCCACCTAAAGAAACTGGGCATGCTCTAAAAAGGCGTGGAAAATGGAAATGAGCTAATGAATATGTTAAAATCAAATTAATATCTTAAAATCGTATGAATATGTATACCCTAGACTGTATAAAAAGCTGAAAAATCCCAGAGCAAAGGGTGCTCTAACTCTGTTAGACACCTGGCACTGCTTTGCTTTGCTGACTTTGTCCCTGAATAAATTCCTTCTAAAGAGAACAGAGTTGTGGGTTCTGTTTTTCACACTATCTTTAGAGGCATCAGAAAATCCAGTAAGGTTTCCTGTACATAAAACATCTAAATATTCTAAGGTCATCAACCTTGAAAACACAAAGTGAATATTTCTGCATTTTCAGTAGATGCAAAATCTATTAAAGCAAATCTTGAACCTGGTATAACCATCACTCTAACAATGCAACATTTTTGTTTAAAAATGTTCTATGGAGGCCATTTAGTCAGAACAGTATATGTAGTTTTCTAGATATGTCTGTATAGTGCCCTTTGACATTGATATGACATTGTTTTTGAATTGATCTGGATTTTTTATTCATAGTGCAATTGTTTAACAACTTCACTTCTAAAATGACATATTCAACCCAAAAGACTCTTACTACATTGGAGTTAAATACATATCCTATAATGCTTGTAACAAAAGAGCAGTATGAACTCTTGTTATAGGGATAGTCCTACAAATGCAGGAGTTGAGGCACACACCTGCAAGTCATGAAAGAAGGGAGGAAAGAAGATAATTCCACATAATGAACCCTCATTTATAAATAGGCCCATTAAAAAGAAATAGAACTAATTGAGCCCTTATTCTCTGCAAAACAGTTACTGTAGGTGCCCTGTTAAGGGCTGGGTTGTCCCAAAACTGTCACTCTAGCTGTATCACAGCCATTCCCCAGCCTGGCAGAATGTAGTTCACTGCTGCAGACCTTACTGCACCTCACTCTGATCTCCTGTTGCAGCCTGGGTGATCTCTTTCTCCAGGAAAGTGCCCCATGTCCAGCACTGGGTCTGCCTCTGCTGTGCCATTCCTGGCTGGGGCAACAGAATGGACCTGGCTATCAGGTCCTGCTGGCCACACAGGGATGCCTTGTGACTCCTACTCCCCAGTCCACAGGGAACAGCAGCCTGAGAGGTACCATATAACCACTAGTTCCTTTCTGTTTTGTTGTTTTGGAGCATTGTGAAAGACATTGTGCCAAATTAATGTGAAATGCCAAACAAGACAGATTTTTTTCATTGAAATTAAAATTTTGGTTCTAAACTAACAGAAATAGCCTTTTAAAAATTCTTTGTTGAAGTTGTCATTTCAGATCTCAGCCTTCCTTTCTCCTTTATGGCCCTATTTGTTCTGTGTCCATGATGCAAGCAGTATAAAAGTCTCTTCCTACTGCATATACACCAGTTTGTCATAGGAAACAATAGTTACAATCCATCATGGGAGATGTACCCTTAGACCCTGACAGGAATTTTCCCATCTGATGTAAATGTTGCATTTCTAGATGTATGAAAACCAATTGGTGATCATGTAATCTGAATTCTGGGGTGCCTTTCCAACTCTTTCAAGTACTTAAATGCCTTAAACCCCCTTTTCTTCTAGTCTTGAAATAATTCAGGCTTAATATATAAATCCAGAGCAGACAGAGCTCCTCTGGTTAGCTGGTCTGAAGATGAACCACATCTCCAATGACAGTGAAAGCTCTAGGAGACAGAATAACAAAAACATTTTTAAAAAGCAAGAAAAAGTAACCAACTGAAGAAAGCAAGAAGTTGCCTACAGCAACCTAAGATCACCTAAGGACTGCTGTAGCTGTCCTTTCCAGGTACAGAAGTTTTAGCTAAAAGGTAAAAGTGAAGAAGAAGAGCAGTGAATAGTAACCTAATGACTACAGAGAAGGCAGTTTGCAGGAAGCAGTTGTTCTGCAAGTCAGAAATTGGGGTAAAGACCTATCTGGAGGCTTCTCAGAACTTAAACCTGGGTTACCTGGAATAGCTGTGTCCATGCACTTTTTTCTGAAACAACAGGATTCACAAGCCTTTGGTTCACCCTGAGAGGATTCCTTCAGGCTTGAATGACTAGAAGATTTGCACTCATGCAATTGAAAGGTAAAGCAGGGCCTTCGACTTATTACAAAAATGCAGCTGTTTTTCAAATGTTAGGTGACCTTATATACATGCTGAAAGGTTCTGAGCAGTAACATGTTAATACTTTGAACTTTTACATTGAAGTAGCCAACACACCTAATTACTGATAATAAATAGAAAGAAAACTGTAGGATTAACACCATCTCAGTTATCAACGACAATGATGGTAAGAGGAACAATAATCATTCCCTACCTGCATTTTGCACCTCAATTTTTACAGATTTTTATGTTTTATTTCTGTGTTTTTGTTGGAAGCATGTTTAGAGAACTTTTTCCCTTCTTTATCTCAGCCTCAAAAAGTAAGGGTGAAAGGAAAAATGGAAAAATGCTGGAATTGCTCATGGCTTTTATGGCGAGATGATGTTTGCATTCCTAGAAATCCAAACATAAAGAAGTCTAACTCTTTAGTAAAGCCTTTCCTCAGAACTGGACCAAAATTGACAATGCATTTTAAAAAAATGTAAAGGGATCACCATATGCCTTTGAAAATAATGAAGTAAGTATCAATGAATGAATCTGATAGAGGACATATGAGAAAAATGAAACTGATTTCTGCAGGGGCTTTTAAAGCAAAACAAATTTTTCTTCTACTTCAATAAACACCTGCAGGGATGGTCAGACGTTTTATGTGCATGTGTTTGTGGGAAGAGGCATTATATAAAACAAAACATTTTTTTCAGGAAAAGATACTTAAATTTTCCTATGAAAATTACTATTTTCCTTAGAAAGCCTTTTATTTTTCTTTTTGCTAAGTGTTAGAAAAAATTAATTCAAACAAGATTGACTTGCATGTAAGATCACATATAACACATGCATAGAATTTTCAGATAGCAGTTAGGTACTCCAAAGTTCTGATAACGCAAACTTTTGGCAAATAATGATGGATGATACATCAACTTCTTATAATACCACCAAACTT
This sequence comes from Calyptomena viridis, assembly GCA_013390005.1. Classification (NCBI taxonomy): domain Eukaryota; kingdom Metazoa; phylum Chordata; class Aves; order Passeriformes; family Eurylaimidae; genus Calyptomena; species Calyptomena viridis. The sequence continues at coordinate 75,498 of WEIV01008976.1, read as the reverse complement.
ACCTTGTCAATTTAGGTATGCCCTTTAGCACCTTTGCCAGTGTCTTTGTATACAGTCTTGGATGATTTGTTGTTTCAGTGACATTATCACAGCTTTTACAGTAGCCATGGTTCATCTCTAATTATTCTATACTACTTCTCTCTAAGCAAATGAAGCTTCTTTCCATTTACCAGTTGCTAGTATTAGAATGCACTGATGACAGCAGTAGTATAACCCTCCACATTCTTATACTCTATTTTTTTTCTTGCTGAGAAACATTTACTTACGTTTATTTTCATGTCTGTCGACATCACCTACACACATCAAATAATTCCTTGTCTTTTAAGAGCCTCTCCGTCCTGAAAAATCAGAGTAAATTCTAGAAATAAATCCATCTATAAATAGAGATAGATATAATAAAAATAATAAATCCTTGACAGTTGGTACCACCAATGAAGGAATTTTGGCCCTCTCTTACTTACTAATAGGTGAAGTGTGAGATGAATAAAATCTTATCATATTCTTGCCACTAAGTTTATTAAATAAGCTTTTCTTTAATTCCATGAATTTACTTAGTATTTATGATACCCTATTATTGTCCTTCAATTACTTATGTTGTTTATTTATATTTCTGTTACGTTTAAATATTAATCAAATTGTTATTTGTTTCAAATTTTATTTCTTTCATTTTAATAGTAGTGCTGCAGCAAACTGATTGCCACTTCTATTAGTAGTTTGGATCTCCATTTGAGTTGTCGTGATGTATTCAGTCTTAACTTCTCAGCAATCTCTTTAGTTTTTTATTGCTTTCTTTTGTCTGTTTACTTGTACATCCTTTCCATTTCAGATCAAATCCAGATGAATTACACTTCCAAGAGTTCTTTCACATTCTACATGTTATGTACGATTTTCCAAAGAACCACAAAGCAATTAAGTCCTTGACAACAGGTTTCACCTACAAAACATGAATTTGCTTCTTAAGGCAGGTGTGTGGCATTGAAGCAGTCTAAGTGTATTTGCTTGGTTTGTAAATTTGTGGTCCTGGGCAGCTATGGGTGTCATCAAAACAAAGATACATATTAATTCGTGTGATAGAAAATCTTTCACTTTCACCAGTTCTCAAATCTACTTTGGAAAGAAGCAGTTTAAATAACTTTACATAAGAAGTGAAAATGCTGGCTTCACTGTGATTTCAAAACCTTCAAAAGATAAGTATGGCTTGATCCAAGCTGTTTATTTGCAAAAATGAAGGAAATGTGCCTAGAAATATCAAGAGCCTAGAAACATTAGCATCAATTTTTTTTGTGTAGTAACTAAATTTGGTTCCAGTTCCTTTCCCACTCAGAATGCTGAAAAGCGAGTGGGAGTAGTCCATTAAGTAATGTGTTGTTTAAATCAAAAATACATGAAAAATATCACTAGTGACTTCCTAGTGGAAGAACACAGCTACAAAAGCTGTGCTTCACAAAAGGCAAAGTTCTGAGTCCTGCACTTGGGTCACAACAATGCCATGCTATGCTACAGGCTTGGGAAAGACTGGCTGGAAAGCTGCTTGGCAGAAAAGGACTTCAGAGGTCTGATTGATAGCTGGCTGAATGTGAGCCAGCAGTGTGCCCAGGTGGCCAAGAAGGCCCGTGGCACCCTGGCTTGTATCAGCAGTAGTGTGGCCAGGGCAGTGATTGTCCCCGTGTACTCAGCACTGGTGGGGCTGCACCTCAAATCCTGTGTTCAGTTCTGGGCCCCTCACTACAAGAAAGACATCGAGGGGCTGAAGTGAGCCCAGAGAAGGGCAATGGAGCTGGTGAAGGGTCTGGAGCACAAGTACTATGAGAAGCAGCTGAGGGAACTGGGGTTATTTAGCCTGGAGAAAAGGAGGCTCAGACAAGACATTATCAACAGCAATCTGAAAAAAGGTTGTAATGAGGTGGCAGTAAGTCTCTTCTCTCAGGTAATAAGTGACAGGATGAGAGGAAATGGCTTCACATTGCACCAGGAAAGATTTAGTTTAGATATTAGGGGGAAAAAGTAATTTAAAAGATTGTAAAGCATTCAAATATACTGCCTGGGAAAATGGTGGAATCACTATCTCTGGTACTGTTAAAAAAAAATGTGTGGATATGGCACTTGAGGAGAAGGTTTAATGGTGAACAGCGTGGTGGTGGTAGGCTGATGGTTGGACTTGATGCTCTTTGAGGTCTTTTCCAACCTTACCAATTCTACGATTCTATGAAATCAAATTAAATAGGTATGTGAATCAAATTAAAGTGAAGACCGAAGTGTTAGCAAGTCTGCATAGATGGACCACAGTCTCAGACATGGTTTCTGCAGAGCCGGGAAAGGGTGTTCCACAAGTCACACTTGTATTTCCTCAGTTCTGAATGGACTCAAGAGCCAGGGTGTACAATAGCCTGAGAACCACTATGCTTCACATAGTGTTCTTATTGTATTATTTGCTTCTTTTTCACTGTATGCCACACAATGCCTGCTTATCACCTAGTGAGAAAAACCCAGATAATCAGAGAAGCAAGATAATGATAGTCTGGTTCTCCACAGCAGTATCATGTTTCATTGAGCACAGCAGGTGCATTAAAAAGGGACCGACACATCCAAGTTTTTTGCAAGTTAGCAAATGAGCTGAGTATCCCCAAAGACAGATAGATCCATCTATTGTGATGTAGCAGATGCTGGTTAACATCGCAGAGCAATCTGAAAAAAATTTTTTTTCATTTTCTGAGAGTCAAGTAAAACTTCATCTTGCTTATACCAAGGTATGACCACACTTCCTAAGTACTATTTTGAGTCTGAAATTCAGCCAAATCTAAACTATGAGAAATAAAAAGTGCTCTCTTTTTTTTTTCCAAGTTTTACACATTTTCCACATGAAAACATAAGCAGAAATGATTCTGTTATTAAAAAAAAACACAAAAAATCAGATATTTTCAAATTTAGCATGTGATTGCTTTTCTCATTTCTAATATCAAACAACAAATCAAAGACTTTAAACAATAATACTCTTCACACAAAACACCATTCCAGTTATCTAATTGAAGAAGCCATCTGAATATTTCACCAGAAAGCAAAGTGGCCCAGTTTTCTCCCTTTATTATTTTTCTGGTTTGAAAGCTCAAGAATCTTTCTGAAAAAGCTGAGGATTTGCTTGTGCTTGTAAGTGAAAAACAAATGACACTTGTCCAGCGCTGTCCTGATGTAATTGTGGTTGGATTTTAACTTTAGCAATCTGGTTGCACTTAGTATTGCTATTCCTATTTCCAAACGTAGGTTTATGGAACTTATTTATTTCCAATAAGATCATTCACTGAAGCCACACCAAGAATCACGCAGGCTGGAACTTTCAGTGTTGTTTAAAGTAGAGCCATCTTGTATATTATTCATTTCAAAACCCACAGCTTTTCAAGTCGGAAAAACATGTTGAAAAAACATTCTTCAAATCACATGTATTGACAATTCAAATTTTCTGTTAGCCAAAAATGTTGAGACTTTTCTAGATACACTGCTAATGTTACAGCAATTTAACATGTGGCTGCTGGCTGTGACAATCAAAATTTAAAATGTACATTTTTAAATTGTACAGCTTATGGAGTCAGCTACATGTTGCTGCACATTAACCAGATCCACAGGGTGATCTTGTACTAGGTAAAGGACAAATAAAAAAGCCATGTCACAAACTGCACTTAGCACATGGCTTTGTCAACTTCGCCTGCCTTTTGCCAACAAACCCATTTTCTCTTAGACTACTTCTCACATTCCATTCCTCTGAGCCATGCTAAACAACCATTGTTTTCCAAACATCAGCATGCCACAAAAATGCTTTCTACTTTCCCCCTAAATACAAAATTTCTCTCAGAAAATAACCCTGGCCTGATGCTGACACTGAGGAATATTTACTCTTGCAGATCTGGAGAGATATGATGCTGTTTTGTGACAGTAGAAACAGGGGGTTTAGACTGTGAAAAAAACCCAAGCCATTGGATAGATTTCTTTTTTTTAATAGAAAACATTTTTTGGGTTTTTTTTTTTAGTTAACTCATTTATCAATAAGGTTTTGGTTTATTTCCATCTCTCAAACACAGCCTAAAAAAGAGATTTTTGGGCTTTTTTAAAAGTGTGAATGTTCATCTTGTCAAAGATGAAGCTGGAGAATCTTCCAAGTGTGCTTGATGTTAGTTACATACTCCCTATTTAGGTACAGTGAAGGCATACCTATTCTGTCTAACTCAACTTTTTGTTGCTTTGAAATGAGTTTACTTTCAGCAAAGCACAGTGTTCTCTTTATTTTGATATTCCCACTTTGAAAAAAAAAATCTATTTTTTTTGGTGATGCATTATATAGTATTAACATTCTTTATAATCTCCATAAGCCTTTCTTCCTATCTGTACTCAGGGTCCTTTAGATCACTATAAGACCAGCAGAGTGATACAAAGGCATTCAAGAGCAAATGACAATAAGGCCCTGGTTTTCCATTATAAGAAGAAAACAGGGTTTTCTGTTAGAATTCAGTTCCATAAGAAAATTATGGCAATGATATAACCTCTATTTTTAAAAAGGGGAAAAAGAAGACTCAGGGAACTACGGGCTGGTCAGCCTCACCTCAGTGCCTGGCAAGATCATGCAGCAGATCTGCCTGGAAATAATATAAAGGCACATGGACAATAAGGAGGTGATTGATGACACTCGTGGCTTCATCAAGAGAAAATCATGCCTGATAAATCTGGTGACCTTCTAAGATGGTGTTACAACATTGATGGATAAGGGATAAGTGACTGATGTAATCTGCCTCGACTTGTGCAAAGCATTTCACGTTTTCCCTCATTACATCCTTGCCTCTAAACTGGAGAGATATTTATTTAATGTATGGACAAATCGGTGGGTAAAAAATTGTCTGAATGGTTGCAAAGAGTTGTGATCAATAGTGTAATGTCGAAGTACAGGTCAGTGATGAGGGGTATTCCTCAGGGGTCACTATTGGGATTGGCACTGTTTAACTTGTCAGTGACAGGGACAGTGGGACTGAGTGCACCCTCAACAAGTCTGCTGGTGACACCAAGCTGTGTGTTGTGGTCAACACGCTGGTGGGAAGGGATGCCATCCAGAGGGATCTTGACAGGCTTGAGAGGTGGGTCTATACAAACCTCATGAAGTTCAACAAGGCCAAGTACAAGGTCTTGCACATGGGTCAGGGCAATTCTAAGCACAAATACAGGCTGGGTAAAGAATGGATTGAGAGTAGCCCTGAGGAAAAAGATTTGGGGGTGTTGGTCGACAAGAAGCTCAACATGACCTGACAGTGCACCCTTGCAGTCCAGAAAGTCAGCTGTATCCTGGGGCACATCAAAATAAATGTGGCCAGCAGGTGATTCTACTCTACTCTCTTGATATCCCACCTGAAGTACTGCATCCAGCTCTGTGTCCTCCAACATAAGAACGACATGGAGCTGCTGGAGCAGGTCCAGAGAAGGGCCACGAAAATGATCAGAGGGATGATCCCTCCTATGAAGACAGACTGAGAAGATTGAAGGTGTCCAGCCTTACAGCAGCCTTCCAAGAGAGCTGGAGAGAGACTTTTTACCAGGGTGTGCAGTGATAAACCAAAGGAGAATGGCTTTAAATTGAAGGAGCTTAGATTTAGATTAGATATTACGAGTTCTTTACTGTAAGGCTGATAAGGCAGTGGACCAGGTTGCCCAGAGAAGTTGTGGATTCCTCATGCCTGGAAGTGTTCAAGGTCAAGGTTGGATGTGGGTCTGAGCAACCTGGTCTAGCAGAAAGTGCCCCTGTCCATGGCAGTGGATTTGAAACTAGATGATCTTTAAGGTTTTGGTTTTTCCAAACCAACCCATTCCATGATTCTATGACTTGAAAGAAAAACAAATTGTCCTTGGTTACACTGCGGCTATTTTTCATCTGAGAGTTGTAGCCCATTAGAAAAAAAAACCCAAACCTTTAAATTATATACCTTTTCCACAATCTGAGCTAACAGAGGATGTGGCAACTACTGATGAGGTTTGGTCTACTGACTTATTTAATCAGTTTGCAATTCCTTACTTAGTTCCTTATGGTCCTATACCTCGTTCCAGGCTAACTCAGTCTTGTTGAAAACATTACCATCATCTAATTTAGGCATATATAGAAAAACATATATAGTAAATATATTTATCTAGATGGAAAATAAAAAAAAATTCATAGTCCATCACAATTTTTTAAAGTCTGTAACTCAGGCATGAATCAGGGAAGATTTCAAATCTTGCAGAAACAAGATATCATAATCATGAAATTAATATCTGCCAGTTTTATTACACCTGTAAACATAAAATTGCAGACTATGGCACATAAAAAGAACATCTATGGTAAATGAATATGTTTTAAAGCTGGATGCTGAAAGAGCTTTACAACACAATATCATGTGAAAAAGAGAAAGATTAAGAACCATGAGAAAGGAACAAATGGATTTTGCTTTGCTAGTACAGCTCATTCTTCTGTAAAATAATTAGCAAGGGAGCAGCAAAAACCTTGTAGGAGTGCTACTTGTATATTAGCAAGGATGGATACATTCAAAAAACAGGACATCTATTGGAGTCTTTTTGTTCCAATTGTCAAAACATACTCAATTTTAGAGTAACGGAGAGAATGATGTCAAGAATTTTGCAACAATAAATTTCCTAGGCAAAATAGCCTAAGGTAAAGCAAAGTACTTCTAATTGAATATCTTGCTCTGAAAGACACATGCAAATTCAGCAATATCAGACTTTCAGTTTGTTTACTCTAATGAAAATTGGAAAATAATAAAGTTAACATAATAAGAATTATTTAGTATCATGGCCAGAGTAACATTTCTTTCAAAGTTTCAAGAATTAAAAAATAATCATTGTAATAACAGTACAAAGAGGTAAATTTCTTTCAAAATATACCATAAATCCAAGCACATAGTAAAAAGGGCCATAATTTATTAGAAATATGCACAGATGGTAGAACATCCCTCAAAAATGGTTAGTTCAGCACAGCAGACTGTAGAGGCAACACAGCATGAAGATATTCATTGGTCCACAAAGAAGAAAAGTAGACACAAAATACTCTAGAAATGTCACACTGCATAGGAGGTAGTGCAATGAGAAGGAAGAAAATGAGCTAGGAGGAATGTTCTCAATAGACAAGAATTAAAACAACGAGAATTTTTTACTGACATTTCTTACATAGATGACTCTGAAAAGCAACCTGAACATCAGTCAAATCAAGTACAAGCAAATGTAAAAAAATCAAAATTAGAAAGATAAACGTTTAATATAGACTGCAACCTATGAAATAGGTTGAGTTCTCTTTAATTGCTAGAGGATAAGCACTGAGATCTCCAGTTTCAGGGCTCATTAAAATGTGGACTTCAAACAACTTGAGAGAAGGCCCAAAGAGCCTGACTTTTCAAATTTGAGGAGTTATCCTCTCAATGAAAGTTATAAGGGTTAGAAGGGGTCTAATTCCTTCCTAATAAAGTCCTGTCTTTATCACATAGAGTGACTAGTTAAAAGGGGTGAGTTATCATTCTGTAAATTAATTTCAAGCTTTAAGTATTAAAAAATTGTAAAACACACAGACTCATTAAAATATAATTACAGATAAGCCCTTCTGTGGTATTAGTATATGAAAACAAAAACACACTTAAGAGCAAAGTATCCTCAAAAGATTTAAGGAATATCAATACAAAATACTTGATTACACCCTGAAGATCATATTCAGTTTGTCCTGAGGGGAAACTCTGAACAATTTAAATTAGAAAGTCTTTAAAATCTAACAGAGAGTTAAAGTAATAAGATTAAATCCTGGCACTAGAGTGAAGTACTATTTGACAAAGTTTTCATTTCAGAACAAGACGGAGTTCAGAACACAGAAACAGAAAAGATTCTCTATTTTGTTCAGAGTTGCTTTACATAGTTTTTGATCTATGGCATTAGTAAGTACATAGACTTGCCTGAATTTTACAGATGAAAACCCGAGGTATACAGAGGAAAAACTAAACAAACAAAAAAACCAAACAAAACCAAAAAAAACTCCCATAGTTGTTCAACACTAGTTGGATATTAAAAAATCACGTAAATAATATTAAAATCTGGCTCTATATGACTTACTGTTAGACAGCTGTGAACCTTACAAGCACAGGACCACACTTGCTTCCATGGTCTCATCTCCAAGAAGAATAAAGCAGAAGCACCAGATAGTGACAGAAGGAGATAAAGAGCAGACTTAGCCTTTCTTTAGCTTGTTCTTTTTGCAAGCAGGTGCAACACAGAACACCTGGAGTGCTCCTCCAGTGCTGGATTGTTAGATAGTTAACCACTGGCCAATCTAAGTCAAACTAAGGCATGAGTAGTTACGCCGCAAAAAGACTACACATTAATGCACTTGAAATCCACCTAATACTGGTAAAACTTCTCAGAACATCCCTTTGTTCTTCAGCAAAAAAAATGGTTTTAAAATCTGCAATAAATTTTTTTAGTAAGAGTTTCAACATTTTTTGGATATGAGCCAGCAATGCGCCCTTGCAGCGAAGAATGCAAAAGAGCCTCCTGGGCTGCATTAGAAGCATCTCCAGCAGGCTGAAGGAGGTGATCCTTCCCCTCTAACCAGCACTGGTAAGACCACATCAGGAGTGCTGAGTCCAGTACAAGAGGGACATGAAGTAAGCCCGACAAAAGGCTACAAATATCTCTAAGACCTTAGAGAATCTCTCATGTATCATCTCGTCATGCAAAGACTGGTTGAGAATGCTGGGACTGTTCAGTCTGGAAAACAATAGTCTTAGGAGAGAATTCTATCACAATGTGTACAAATACCTGATGGTGGTAGTAAAGGGACAGAGCCACAACAAGACTTGAAGTAATGGCCACAAACTGAAATCAAAATTCTTGAAAATATTAAGGCCAAACACAATCCTGAACAACTTTCTCTAGTTGACCTTGATCTGAGCAGGAAGGCTTGGACTAGATGATTTCCAAAGGTCCATTCCAAACCCAGGTATTTTATGGTTATTCAAAGCAAACAACAACAGCAAGGCAGATAAATCACTGTCAATTTTTCACTGAAAATTGTTATCCTATATGATATTTGCATTTAATCTCTAATATACATCCCAAACCAGGCCAGCCAGTCCAAATTTAACACACCACTGTATCTGGGGAAGAGTACTGGTCCCTGTGAATGGGAGAGGGGTAAGGGGGAAATCTAGATAAAAACTAATCAGGAAAGATGCGTGTATTTCTTCTCTGAAAATACAACTCAATTTAAGTACTAATATAAGACAGGTAAGAGAAGTCATGCTGCAGAATTCTACTTGAGGTGTGCTGCATAATGGTGTTAGTGCTGACAAACTGTTCTGAGAATTTACAGCCCAAGCAGCCAATATTCTTTGTTTCCAAATGGCCAGCCTTCTCCTGCTAGATGCAGCATCATATTCCTGAGTGATTGCATAAGGACAAAGATAATGCTATATGAAATCTTTGGGTCATAATCCCAATCGACTCTGCAGTGAGAGCACCTTTGGATAAAAAATAGCTTATATTGATACCGAGGTTGCAATTTCACTATATGAGTACTTGATATAGTAATTCTATATTAAGAATATTTTACTCTTAAGAGCATTGCCACATCACGGCCTGTAACAATTGATTGAAGTTTTTGTGGGTCAGGTCTACAAATTGTTTAGAGAATGTATGCAGCTAGAGAAAATTGGCAAAAGCTAAGTTTAGCTAATACTGGAGCCAAAATCTCTGCATCGGACATGCTAGTTTTGATCAGAAGCTAATGAAGTCACCACCAGTACACACTGAAAGTGTTTCAGATATAAGGTGGTACTATGCTCTTTAACGTGAATGTATTTGTGACACTAAAAATGTCATCTAGTGCACTTTCACTTCCCCTCCCCCCACGGAGATACTGTCCTCTTTTTTTCTCCTTCCTGCAATGCAAGGATTACGTGGAAAAATTCAAGAGAATTGAACATAAAATAACACAATGTTGTAAATGTTTAGTGGCATATTGTCAAATGTAAAAACCACATCATTATAGAGTACTTAAATGGTGTAGGAAATTGTTACTGAGGACATTTGAAACAATAATGAATATATATAATATATATAAACTGAGACCTCATTAGCTTTTAAAATCACTGAAGCCAACCCTTATTCCTTCTGCTGACTGTATGTGAACTGCTTTGTATTAGTCACATACCTTTACATCAAAATATCAAAAGTTCTGAAAAATAAAAAGGAGACCTTAAGTGAAAAGCAAAGCTCTAACTTTTATATCAGAGTCAATTCTGTCTGCCTAGTGATACATTTGTGTGCTTCTGATCAGCATGAACTGAGCTAAGTTGCTCTGATTCAATCAACCTTATCTTGGAATTACTTAGCTTGTTAGTTTTGGTCAGACCCTGTAATACTTTTTAAATTTTTAGAGTTTATTTTTATTTAAAGAAGAAGCAAACAACTTTTTATTTTGTCTAGACAATATTGTCTATAACTAAAAGCCTCTGCAGAAATAACTGAAATTAGCCTGAAATTGCCCTTGTGCAGAACTTCTTACATTTGCCTTTTTGCTGGAATTGAGATAAAGAAATGAAGTCTCACCTACTGCACAGAACTGAAGCAAATGAGCTCAACTCACCAGGAAGAGTTGCCATGTGAAAGTAAAAAAAAGCTTTGTGAAATTTTCTAAGTAAAAAAAATCAAAGCCACATAGCTAGTTTCAGTACTTTGCAGAACTACTGGGATGCTGCAGCCTGGTTTGTTTCAGTGTATTTTTGTGGGGAAATTGCCTTGATTTAATCTCAGATTTGATATGATTTGAGGGTTAAGAAGATTTTAGGCTCTGAGAAATAAACACACTTAATACCACCTACTGAGTATGGTTTCACTTTCACAGAACTGCCTGTTTTGCAGCAAGAAAGCTCTGAGCAGAGCCTTGATATTTTCAATGCCGCTTTGAGTGCCAGCTTTGAAAAACTTGCAACTACCTCAACAGGTGTTCCACAGACCTCACCAGGGACAAGCCAATGAAGATAATATGATCATGGAAACATACTCCAAAGCAGTGTACTGCAAGAAGTATATTAGCACAGGTTTAGGAATTCTAAGTCCAGGAAGGCTCACATCAGCCACACAGTGGGGTTGTGTATGGCATGCTATATTTTCAATTCTGCAAATTCATAGACCATTCTTATAAAAACATATCTTTCTGGTTTTATCAAACTCCTATTGTTTAATAAAAATAGAATAAATGGGGTGGAATATCAGAACTCTATCTAATAGAAATACTAGGTGACTATGTAAGGACAAAATAATCTTTGACACAACAATTTCACAGATAAAAACCACTTGCACTCAGTTTAAAATAACAGCTCATTCATTTTCCCCTTTAAAATCACCAGTATTAGATGACAGAGGCTCTGAACTCTGGAGTTACCAAGCTCTGACAAATTTAGAGCACAGGAAGCAGAAAATGGTGATGGAGCCCTGGCTCTACTGACTGGACTAACTCAGAGGTAGAGGACTGTGATGATAGCACTCACACCAACTTAAAGATCTTCTTGTGTTACTTCAAATTATCCTCCCTTTATAGTGATTTTAAAAAGACTCACCAAAGAACAAGTGCTGCCTAGCTGTCTACTTAGACAAATAGATCATTTCTTAATTAGGCTAAATCTCCATTTCTCATCATGGTATCAGTTGTTTTCTGCAGCACAGGTATTACAGGGAAAATCAGTTCACTCCTGTCTTACATAAGTAATTCATACATGGGAAAAAAGTACCAAATTTTAGATTCCTACTTTGGGACTAGGTTTTTCATAATCCCCTCATAATTTAAAGTCCTAGTTAAGAATGAAAGCAGTAAACAGAAAAGAACCAATGCCTAAAGTGCTCTTGTATAAAAAGCAAGCAAGAAGAACTACAGTGAAAAAAACCCACGAAGATATACATAAATAAATCATAAGAGTCCTTTTAAGAATATATACCATTCAAGAATTTTGCATTTTCTGAGCTAGAACTAGCTCCATAGATACAGATATAATTCTTTTCAAAACGTTGGAAGACAACCCCCCTTACTTCAGTAAAGGTTGGATTAGGCACTTAATGAGGAACTCAGAGACATTAAAAATACCAGTGTGAGGTGGTTTAAAAAAAATACTTTTTATTGTGAAATGTTCCTTTAGACTTATGAAAAGAAAATGCTTTTTTTTTCTTTCCTCTTCTAAAAGAATAAGCCCCAGACATTTGGAAAGTATCTGCTCTGAGTCACAGGCACAGGAGTCTGCAAAGTACCCCTTTATGCAATCAAAGACACTCACCATTCCAGTGCTATGTGCATGTCAGTACATCAGATGCACTATTTTGGTTGTTCCACAGGCACTCTGAGGTCAGACATGGTCTTGGAAAACTTTGCAAATCGTGCCTCAGCCTGACCTGCCACTTCAGCCGCACAAAGCTGGAGCTCCTAAATGCTCCCACGCCACTGAACAGGGACCTCAGCACAGAGGTTCATACACACATCAAGGAATCCTTTAATTTCTGAGTTATGAGGAGACTCCCTTCATCCGAATGAAGGGTCCAGGGAGAGGGACAACATACTTGCTGTGTTAGCTTTAGAAGTCATACACTGTTTGCAGAAGGGGTTATCTTGTGTCCACACTCCCTGATTTAAGCTAATGTTTGTTTACAGAGGCTGTAAAGTAGGAGAGCTGGAGAGCAGGAATGTTTTACAGTATTACTTGTGGTCTCTTTATAAAGGAGTCTTTGAGACAACCTTTAGGGGTGTAGAGAGACAAGTCACCTGTAGCAGCCACATCTGGAGATGCCTATTTCCAGGAAAAAGTCTTTTGCAGGGTTTCAACCATCATTCAGATGTATATTTTGCTTTCAATGTTTTCTGAGAAAACAACTGGTGACCATGATAACCAAAATCAAATACTCTAAGACATGTACTGGTTCAGTGGCACCCAACTAATTTTTTTGCTTGCTACTAATCACCCTAGGTGGTGCCTGGAATTTTTTTGCCCATATTTTTAAAGAAAAATATCCCTCAAAAACTCTTGAGTAAGAAAATGGTAATACTGAATTCAAATGGTACTGGCATAAATACCTTCTTGACCACAAAAAGTAGAATCCTCTGTCTGCAATGTGATTTTCTATTTCTACTTTTCTAAATTGTTTCAAATTGCTCCTTCCAAAAGCTAAATTATATTTACCAATAGCTTTGTGTGCCTTACATTGATTCTTGTTCAATTCTCAAAGTATACGACTGCTCAGACTCCCCTGGAGAGCCCTTTGGATCAATCTGAACTGTATATAAAAATACATGTTGAGTTCCTCAGATACTTACTATTTTATTACTCTTAGCCTCCCTTCTCAATAGGTAAATTAGAAAAATCTGTTAAAAAAAAATCAATATCAATAGTAGCTAGTTAAGGATATTAGAGCAGATTGCAACTATAGTAATAGGAAACAAAAATATTTTTGATGTATGGAGAAGGCATTTTTATGACTCCGAACTGCTTTCTGTTTCTGAGGTATTTTCTAAGTATCCAGCAAATCTGCACTATGCCCAGGGCATTCAGTTCATCACCTGAAAAAGACAATTAGAAAACACTGCTTGTCTTGATTTATCAGTGGTCCTTTTACCCAGGAATACAGGCCCAGTCATGTACTGGATGTACTGGGGCATGATGGACCAACTGTACATGGTTTCTTACTTTGCAACTGTATAAATCATACTGGAAAGCCAAGTCAAAACCAAGCAAAGACCACCATTTCTGCAGGTACATGTGTTTGAATTAGGGCTTGGGCCTGTCCTAATCATAAAATGTCAATCAACACCAATTTGTCCTGCAATTCTTTGTCTGATCACAGTGGTTTAGTGTGCAGACACTATGCTTCTCATTGTACACTCTATTATTCAATCAGGCATAAACTTATAAAAAGAGCACTGAGGGAGACTCAGTACTATTCTAGCAATAGTATTATTAGCTGCTAACTGCTATTTGGCTGTCTAGAATTTTTCTGTGTTAACTCCATTGGCTGGGTCATGAAATATTCTATGCAGTTTTTTAATTATTATTATTTGAATTAGTTAGATTAAATGTCTCTGTGTTATAAGAAGAAGTCAGGTTACAGTCTGTTGCATGTACTGATAATGAAACAAAGGCTCTTTACTTCTAGTTCTCCATGTCTGTGAGCACTGGGAAAGCACTCTTCTGTACAAAAAAAGTGTTGCTGAGAAAATAATACTACCTGACCTACCTCAATGCTGTTGTACCATTTCCAGAAACACAGAGGAATAGATTTTTTTGAACAATGGTAAGGAAAGATTGCTTTAGATTTGATTTTACTTAGGCTAATTTTGCAAAAAAGTTAGGAAAACATTTCAATAAAATCCCTTTAAAAACCATTATCAGGAGCTTCTGCAACGTCCTTTTCCACAGACTATGCCGGCGCCATGCCTGATTTGGGTATAATGTACTTGCAAGTCACTGAAAGGCTGAGAATGCAGCCACATCTAAGAACACTTAATCCACTATGTGATCTATCTGCACTTGAAGCAATGCTTTTGAGACAGCTCCAACTCTGAGAGCTGCAGACCACTGAGAGCACTGAGGTGTATGCCAGTATTTACAACAAACGGCTGATGAGGATGGAAGCAGCCATCTCTGGAGACAGGGCAGAAAAGCTCCTCAGAACCTCATCTCTGAAGCTGCAGTCCTTGACTTCTATTGGTGTCATGGTTTTTATCAAACCTTGTCCACAGACAGTGCTAAAATTAAATACGGTGCTTAATTTTTCATCAGATAACTTCAGATCCTAGAACTTTACAGGAAAAGAAAGAAGACAACAAAAAAGGTGTTATGTATTTCCCTTAGCAATATGCTTCAGTTTTAATTATGCTACTAATGCTTTTTAACACAGTTGTTTGGAAAGCTGGCTACTACAATATGTGTCAGTGAAGCCACACAATTTACACCGCTAACTCTAAATTTCATCATCTGTGGAGAATTTTTTCCTTTGTTCCCTGCTGTCAGATATAATTTAACTTGATAATTTCTTAGTGTACTACTCAGCTTTGCACACATTCTTTTGTTTCGCAGGGGTTTTTTTCTGCTGCTGTCAGTGATCAAACATATTGATATATTCCTCTACGTGTCTCGTCATTTTAGAGTCTGAATAGCTTCTCTGTCAGATGTCCTGGTGGTTCACAGTGTCCATGGCCTGAGTTTCAATGTATGGGGTAGACTTTCTTTGACTGGAGCCTTTGGCTTTCTCAAAACATTATCCCTTCCCTAATTTGAGAGTTATGCCAGGGGCCCCATGAGTTCCTGAAGATAAAGGCTTCTTGAAGAAGAACTCTAGTAGAAATAAATTTCTGTTAAGAAAGAGGAAAATATTCCAGTAACCAGTGTCAATATGAGAGAAGGCAAAGAAACATTAGTTAACAGGTTTCCACGAGATGGAAGACCATTCTTCTACAGCTAGCAGCAGCTGGTTTCGGCAGTCCTACTAAACTCTGCTCCAAACAGGAATCACCTCCTTGGCATGAGTATGGACATTTACTTTACTGCATTTACGGGTTTTCTGGGTGAAAATCAATATTCCTTTATTTCCCAAGGTTATTTTCACCTACATCACTCTGTATGTGTGGAGAGCCAGATCATTACAGAGCTCAGTAAGATAAGGAAAAGATAACCTTAAGGTGACCTGGGGTCACCTCAGGTTAAGCCTTGCAGCTGAATAGCCACAACTGGAGTCAGAGAGTTTGGGGAATTATATCAGACATATATTCCACAAAAAATTTTTCACTGCTATAAAGATTCAAAGGGGATTAAAAAATAAATAAATAAAAAATTCAGCAAGCAATTAAAAAAATGGGCAAATGCCTACATTCATGCTCCCCAGAAAAAATTTATCATTCTTGAACCATGATTTACATATAGATTTGGGATCTGGAGTGGAAAGTTTATAAGATAGGCATCACAAAGCATGCTAGAATTAAGACTTTCTTTCATCAACAGAATCCACTCCCATTTCAGTGAAGCATTCTTAATAAATGTTAACAATACCCAACAAGACCAGTTAAGTTGGGTCCTGTTCATCAGGTCAGCCCTTCATTCAAATAGCAATCTTTAAACTAGGAAGGTAGTTGCTCTTTTCTTCTTCAGTCACAGAGTGGAGTCTTTTATAAGAAAATGTTGAATACCAAGGTGATATGGATAGTTCCAAAACATAATTCATAAAAGAAACAAAAAGGTTGTTTTCTTAAGAAGAAAGCCATGCTTTCCATCTGTGGGACAGAAAAAAATAAACACGATTTATCTTTTAGAAAAGTAATTCCTGAAAAATCCTCATACAATGTCAGAAGGCATTTAATCCTGCCTTGGATAAATCCAATCGAGTCAAAGATACATTTGATTTTTGCAGAAAAAAAATAATATCACATTTAAATTACTTCTGTTGAAAATTTCCTATTCAAAAGCATCCAAGTGCTAGATTCTGCAATATTTACTGAATAATTTTAATTTACATCTTCAGTCGGTCTTCAGATCTCACAGGACCTATATCTAGATTTGGTCAAGTTCTTCCCAAGACTTATAAACAACTGAAATTTTGCAGAAGTTACTTTTGTCTTATGTACACAATCTATATGTACACAATAAAATGAAGTCTGAGTGAGTTCTGCTATACAGAGTAGCGTGCAGAATCATGCTTGCAAGATTATGGCCTAAAAAACTAGACATGTAAGGAAGGTATTTTCTTATATCTCAGTATCTTTTTGAAATATCTTATTTCTTACCCCATTTCACAACTGGGACAGGTAGGTGATCATAAGTTATTTTCTTACTTTGACTATTGCACGCTTATGATTAGCTCACTCTAGAAAGTGCCAGCTCTCTCTAGCCTTCTGTTTACAGCTCTTTGAAAATGTCTTAATTTTTCTTTCCTCTATTACAGTGTGATACTATGTATTCTGAAGCTTTGATTCAGGTGTTCTAGCAAATCCACATTAAATGTCATCTGTAGTATTGTTGGTATCAGAAATGGAAAAGGAAAGCCTTAATCAAATTTATAAAGGCACATCATGTACATATTTCTCAAGGAATCACAAGACCTCTGTGTTAATTAGTACTTTTGTCTCCTTTTTACTATCTGTATCTTCCTTTTTCAGTTCTTTGTCAGTGCTGTTTTCATCTTACTGAGATGATCAACAATAGGTCCTCAGAAAGGAGAACTGAAAACTCAGAGGGCTTTACACAACTCATGGGAACCTACTGCTGCTATTAGTTTATTAGTTCAACAAGAAAATTTCGATTCTTATTTTTTCAGCACACAGGGATAAGAACCATAGAAAAACTTCACCTTGCTTCACTTCTTGGACATGCACTCCTTTTTCCCTCTGCAGTATCTGGACCAAATTTCCTGTGTTTTACCCTCAGTAGCTAAGGGTGAAAGCACTCCAGACAGTCTAGCTGATAGTAACAAGAGTTTCTCAGAAATGGTTTTGGTTTTATGCTGGAGAGCAGCCAGTAACTGCTTCTCTCAAATTTGTCTCTAAAGGGCAACATTCATGCTGTAATGTTGAAGCACAATTAAATCACAAGCACTACTAAACCTCCTAGGGAAGCGTGTTAACACAGTTAATAAAAAAAGAAAAGTATGTAGAAAACCTATTTCTTTTCAGAAAAACATATTTTGCAGGCAGTAGAAAAGCAAGCCTCCTCAAGCTACCACTTTAGGTATTAGTATAACAAGCTATTGTTAATCTCCTACTGGATTAGGTCCTTCTTAGTGCCAGTGCAGTCCTAAAAAGACCTTCTCTAAGGGAAAGCAGTTTACAGTGTGTGTTGTTGCCCATGAAACTTGTCAAGAATGCTGGATGAAATGCTGGTACTTAGTACTGTAGGCCATGGTGCTTGAAGACTGGACAGAGAATATTAGCCTAATCATTCAGGCTGAATTCAGGTAATTTCAGCCACTCAGTCTGAAGTCAATATAAGTATCAATTAATATCTCCCTACCACTAAAAAGAACAAATGGAGCACACTATAAAAAACACTTCCAGAAACTTAAAGGTTACATTCACGTACAAAGGTATGTTGAACATCTGGAGATTCCAAGTCAAAAGCCTTTACATATCTTCTGTGCTGTGCAATGTTTGTTTAAAATCCATTAGTTCAAAGTTTAACGCATAGGCGGTTCAGAAAGGAATACCCATAGCATTATTTAATCTATGTTAAAAGTTTCTTGAATTGGTTCAAACTGATCAAAGAAAGGTTTTTTGCAGTTTTTGTTCAAAGAACAGAATGTACCGGGTAGATCATCAAGTTCTAGTGTGTCATCCACCCTTCACACAATCCTTAGCTAAAAACAGGGAACAGCTAATAAAGGCATGAGGCTTCTGAATTACAACATTACTGAAATATGCATACCCTTTTTACATCACAAAAAAACCCAGCTAAAATATAGCATATTAGATCAAGTCAAGCAAGGTCACAGCAGCACCAAAACACTTAATTATTAACTTACATTCAGTATACAGAAATTATTTATTCCAGGCAAGTATCTAATGAAACTTAAGCCAGCAAGACTTTGTTTGTATACTTTTATATGAATATACTCCTCTTTTTCTTTTAAATCTTTTATGTTTTAGAAACTTCAGCTTTTTTCAGCAAAGGAAAAACGTTTACAGTAAATTGAAGCCTTCTAACAGCAGTTAAGCAAGCTCACTTACCAAACAAAGCTCTTGCAGCATGAAGGATAACATATAGGGACAAGGATTCACCAAGTGTTAGGCAGGTCAGTCACAGGAGTATCAATGAATATCCTCACTTTACAAGACTAGAGACTATGCTCTGTTTTCTCCATGTAACATCAGGTATCACTGCCAAAATCATGAAAATTCTGAGTAAAGGGATGGCACTGCTAACTTTCAAACACATAGTTGTTCTGAGAATGGGATATTCAGAGACAACCAGATTCCAAACAACTGGGATATCACAGCTGGTCCAGATTTTAAAAGTTTTTCTGTAATTAAAGTATCACAGGTTCTTTCTAGTGTAGAAGTACTTACTTTGGCAAAATGAAATAAAGCCTAGCAAATGCAGCAAACCAGAAATGAGATGAACCTGGATGTAGGTGTAGCGTGATGAAAGGTGGAAAAAAGTTGGTGTGGGTAAATGTGAGGTAGGGACAACTTTAGATCACATATTTGTGCTCCCCAGGAAGCTGACTTAAGGTTTTAGAGGCATCTCACCTAGAGCACAAGTGCATTTCATAAGCCAGTGCTGATTGGCTGTCTCCTGCTCTGAGTAGGATCAGAAATCTGGTCCAAGTTTCACGGTTAGGCTTTATTATATCCCATCACACGCATGATCCACATGAAAAGACTCAGGACAGGCTTATTCACAGGCTGACAAGGTAGAGACATGTAAGACCCTAGGCTCACCATACAAGCTCATGAAAGTGGTTTCATGCCAAGCAGATATAAGGCCCCAAAAATCTGCCCAACATTATTTATTAAAGGGGCCTTCAGTTTTTTATACCTTGAGGCCATGCACAGGAAAAATGCAACAATGTTTTCAGGAGGTCAAAATAACACACTTTTAATGGCAAACTTTGGAAAATAATGGAACTTGGCAAAAGTTTAAAGCAAAACATTCAATCAATATAAAGCATTTCACAAAGCATTGACTTGGCAAATTCCAACCTATCCAGGTTTAAGTTACCCAAATATCAAGTAAAGGAAATTAGGAGAAGAAGAACAAGCAAAGAGAGAGAGATTGGGAGAGAGAGAATTGTAACTGCTGCCTCAGATCCAGTGTACTACAGATCCAGCTACTACACATCCAAGTGCAATATGGCTGCAGAGGCCTCATGGCACTGGTTTTATTTGCTCTGGACTACTGTGGCCACCCACCTCAGGAGGGGCTTCCAGTCTGCCAGACATTTAGGATCTGGGTTAGGGACTCCAGGGGGTGGGGGGGCATGTTTTCAGGTGTGTCAGTGACTGACAGCTGCACTAGAGGTTCCCAAGGAGGCAGGGTTATGGGGCCAGAGCACCTTTCCACCTTGGCAAAACACAATCTGCCTCCTCCCTCAAGCACAGAGTCATTTCAAGCCAGTAGTAACATTTTTCCAGTCCCTCACAAGACATTACTCAATTCCCCTGAAGGTTTTCCCATTAATGATGGTCAGTTAAGAATCCAAGACATGCACAACATCAGTAAGATGCCCTTATGTTTAAAAGGTTACAAGCAAAGGACAGATCAGCTGTGTAGATCCTGCAGACTGAGAGAAAGGACAAGTGATATCTTTATGGAGTGCCCTAAAACTGTTTCTGGCAATGACAGAACACTGAAATGAGCATTACTTTCTATTTATTGTCATGTACATTCTTACAAAACATTGGCACCTGTAAACCAAGTATTGGGTAGTAACAGATCTCATGCCCAGCCCTCCTCTTAGTATGTCCACTGTAGAGGGGAAAAGAGAACACAGAATCTCCAATTTTGAAAGCTTTGCCATTAGTCAATTTGTTGGTCAAAATCAAGCAATGAAGAAGAAAGAAGCTTAAACCTATTCAACCAAAGAAAGCTTAAGAAAACAAAATAAAAGGGAAAATTTATATCCTGCATCAGTAGAGAAGAAGGAAGAAACATAATTCAAACACAAGCAAGGAACTGTTCTGTTCTCCTTATGGTAATAACTTTTGGGATTCTCAATAAAGGAAAAACATCAATAAATGGCAGCAAGTTCATCAGAAGGAGACACCAAGATGGTTGGGGACTGGAGTACTTGTGCTGTGAGGAAAGGCTGAGGGAATCAGGCTTGTTCATTCTGCACAAGGGATGGATTTGGGAGAGACCTTACAGCAGCCTACCAGGATCTGGAGCAGTGAGCCAAGTATCTAGAAGACAGAGTCTGCCTCTTCATAGTAGCACATGGAGGAAGGACAAGAGACAAGAAGCATCATTTCAAGTAAGAGAAGTCCTGACTGGACGTAAGGAAGATTATCTTTCCCATGAGGACAATCAGGCAGTGGAGAAGGTTGCCCACATAGGTTGACAAACGTGTCCTCTTCAGTCTCACACATTTTCAAGATGAAAGCTTGAATAAAGCTCTGAGCTACTTGGTTATTGATCTCATAGTTGACCCTGCTTTGAGCAAGAGATTTGACTAGAAACAACCCAAGATCCTTTCTAACCTGCATTTTCCTATACATTCTTACAACATGAAGCTGCATTATTAAATATTTTCAGTTTACTGTGCATGATTAAACACTGAACATCTATACAAAACACAGATACTGTAGAAGCAAATTCTAAAGTGATTACGTTTAAATAGACATCTAAAAATAAGTATTCTTACATTATTCAAATATTTGATATTTACTGTTACATTTCTATAATATCTAACGCCCTCCCCAATAGCTATTTCTAAAGGTTTTCTAAATCTACATAGTACCTACCTCTTATATTGCTACTCAATCTAGATTCAAACAGTCCCTTTAAGTACTAGTCCTCCAACAGACTGAAACTTCTTTCCATGAAAAAAGACGAAACAGCCTCCCTTCTGTTTGGGGGCTTTGCCTATCAAAATGCTGTTGAGCACACGGATGGAACTCTGCAATTTCATGCAAAAACATGAAATTGAGTCATGTTTCCCCTTAGACCTATGACAGTAGCTGGTTTCGGACATGAATATAGGAAAAGTGAAACAAATTAAGGAAGCAGAACAGGAGACTGACTTTTTTATCTCCCACTAGCTTCCCTTCACATCAGAACCTTCCTTCCCAGTTCTATACTGAATAAATACATTAATTAGTAAGATATTTACCCTCAGAAACAAATAAGCAGCAAACGGTAGCAAAAAGAGAGAATGGCCAAAACTTCAGCTTTAGATGAAGGAGGATTCAAAATTCTCTCAAGAAAACAAGAGAAAGGGTAAATGGTCATCTAGTCCAGTTGTCTAACTTCCACATTGAACTGCAACTTCCTTCGGTGCGTTTCCTCCCATCCAGTTACACACAGAGCAGCTTTGCTTTGACACTTTGTAGAGGCCTTGATCTGAAAAAAATAGGAAGTTTAATTGCAGTTCAGGTCCAATCTCACTGCCAAAAAAGGAGGAAAATAAAGTGGGGGAAAAAAAAAGCTGGTCAAGATTCACATCGCTAAAAATAAGGAGGATGTAAACAGATTACATTCCTTTCACAGAGTGAGATGCATACAAGAAACTACAGGTTTAAAAATAATAAATTCATAGGATGGTTAATTGGACAGCTTCTAGAAAGAAAACATAAAAAACCTCTAGTATAAAAAAAACCCTCTTCTTCTTGCCTTATTTCACATTACCTGTAAGGGATCTTTTTCCCCCGGAGTTTTACAAAACAGAGCCAGATGCTACAGAACAGATAAAGCAGCTAGATGTTATGCATGCAGTTAATTAATGTTTCAAAGAACAAAGAAGGGAGAAGGGCTTAGCAACTCCATTACTGTAACCATTTCCATTTAACATCAGGGGCATAATAAGGTCTGGGCAACAACCAACCACATGAAGTTTAACAAAGGAAAGTGCTTGATTCTGCACCTGGATGAGGCAATCCCAAATGTACATACAGACTGGGGAACAAGATGCTGGAAAGCAGTGCCACAGTAAGGAACCTGGGGGTCCTGGTCAATGGCAAGTTGAATGAGAGTCAGCAGTGCCCTGGCAGCCAGGAGGGCCAACCATGTGCTGGGGGGATCAGGCAAAGCATCATGGTTGAGGGAGGCGATTGTCCCACTTGCTCTGCACTGCTGTGGCCTCACCTTGACTATTGTGTGCAGTTTGTGGCATTGCTATGTAGGAAAGCTATAAAAAGCTATAGAGTGTTTCCAAAGGAGGGCAACAAAGATGGTGAAGGACCTCAAGGGGAAGCCGGATGAGAAGTGACTAAAGTCACTTGGTCTGTTCAGCCTGGAGAAGAGTAGACTGAGGGGAGACCTCACTGCAGTCTCCAACTTCCTTGTGAGGGGAAGAGGAGGGGCAGGCACTGATCTCTTCTCTGTGGTGACCAGTGGCAGGACCTGAGGGAATGGCCTGAAGTTGTGTCAGGGGAGGGTTAGGTTGGATATTAGAAAAAGGTTCTTCACCCAGAGGGTGGGTGGGCACTGGAACAGGCTCCCCAGGGAAGGAGGCACAGCACCAAGCCTGACAGAGTTCAAGAAGTGTGTGGACAACACTCTTGAGTACCTGGTGCGACTCTTGGGGATAGTCCTGTGCAGGGCTAAGGGTTGAACTCTGTAGTCCTTGTGGGTCTCTTCCAACTCAGGATGTTCTGTGATTCTGTAACCTTGAATATAAAAGGAAAATTATCAGCCTAAATGAAGGAGAAATGCCAGTTAAGGCCTCAGGCTGTGCTGATTTACATTTCTAGAAAATCAGGCGAATAGTATTCAATTCTCAAGTTGCTGTAGGGATTGCCAAAATCAAATCCACCTTAGAGAAATTGAACACTTGATCCTGCAAACACTGTCGCAATGGGACTGGAAATGAGCATAGTTGGGCTTTTAAAAGGTGGCCTGGAGTGAATCAGTCAACTGCTGTGCCATGTACAATTTGTAGAATATGAACAAAAATAGCAATCTATCATGGCCCCTCGGCCAGTCCCAGCTCCTTCTTCAGCCCGGGCTTGGTCTGGCAACTGCCCACGGGCACACAGTAGGAGGGCAGCACCTCTAGGTGAAAAGCCTCCCTGCCGTAAGAGGAACGGCTTAGAGATGCTTAAGGGCAGCAGGGCTGTGTGTACCTCTGCCAGCCCCTCGAGGGTTTTCCCAGAAAATGGGGGACAAGGAGGAAGCAAGTGACCCTTTCTGGTTGAGAGAGTTTTAAGTTTATTTCTCCCCGAGGGCAGCGAGCTCCCAGAGGGTCCTATGCTTAAAGTGGGCAACCATGAAGAGCAAAGCCACTTCCTGTGTACAGACTTTTATAGGGGGGTTGAACCAATGAGAAGGGAGGGAACAAACCACTAGGTGTAGGACAGGGGGGTTAACAGAACATTCCAACTTTGGGCGGTAACATAACTATATAATATAGAAATACATAATATAGAAATAAACATTAATTACCCACTGCAACAGCAATCTACCTGATATGGATTGTCAGAAAGTGACCTTAGATCTGTAACACCAAGGAAAGCCAAACAAATACTGAAATACTTGGCTTTACATCCACTGGAGCTGGCTGCTGCTGTTATTTAAAAGTGCTGTAGTTCCTCTTAAATTGATCATTTGAGGAACATTCTTTGTAGCACTTGGCCACTCCATAAACTCACTACATACTACTAAGTACTGAGTAAACAGAAGCCATAGATAATTTATTTGATGGATGCTCTGACATCCAATTAAATGTAACATAAATTCCATATGTACTAACTTGTTTCCTTTCACCTCTTCATTTGTATGAAAATTGTATGAAAATTTATAAGTAATATCCTTATTTTCAAGTTAGTGAGTGACAATATAGACAGACAAAACTGAAGCCCACTGTGTGTAAATTGGCATAAAATCACTAAAGGCAATGAAATAATGACAGTTCATATTCTCTGACAATCTGGCCATCTTGAGTCACAAGCACGATTCTTAAGCAACTTAAAATAGATGATGTTTTTGGACTGTAATCAACTTCATTTGACAGCACTAGTACCCTGTTTACCTGCAAGACAAGACTCCATGTATCTTCTGCACAAATACTGCTCAAAATTTATACTAATTCATATTGACGGTTTTGTTAATATAAAGTGCTTGTTTTTATGGGATAGTAAGATTATCAAATTTGAAAGATAACCCATTCTAAGGTGTTTAATTCATTCAAGGAAGGAATACAATTTTGTTACTGGAAGAAACACACTTTAAATAATCCACCAAACTTTTGCAAAAATATTCAGATCCTCAATGCAATCAGGGAGATCTCATATTTACACAAAAAGGGCTAAAAAATGAGGAAAACATGAACAGATGAAAATTGAAGCAGTAGGTTTGTTCTTTAATACCTGAGACAACTGAAAAATTAGAAAAAAAAATAGAAAAGATAATGCCAGTTGTGGCAATGATTGCCTTGAATACTTCAGCTGTGCTTCATGATGATACTTTAAGTATATAAAATTAATTAAATAAATAAAACATAAATAGAAAAAAAATCCATAAATCTAATCTAGAAGAGGAGAGCTCCTTCCACAGACTTAGTGGTATTTGCTCTTCATATGGTATGTATGATGCAACAACATTCAGAGGAATCCAGTTCTGCAAAACTTCTGCTAATGTATCATTTTATTATCTCCTGAAGAAAAACCAAAAGTGACAAGAAAACCAAAAAATATAGAAAGGAAACGAATTAAATATTTGTCTTCCCATGCATTAGTCATTTATGGATGATTCTTATAAAAGACATATTTTTAATAGTTGCTATAGAGCATGGAGATAACACAAGAGAAATTGGAATGTTAGGAATAAAATAAAGCATAAGACTAGTAGATATGAATGAAATTAATCTTAGCAAACCAGAAGTTGAAAGGTTATCAAGGCAAGGTGGGGAAGGAAAGGAAAGTCATGGAAACATGACAAGTCATTGAAAAAAGTCATGGAAAAACAATGTCTTATGGCCAGAATTGAAGGTGACCTTGGACTCCTCACAGCTACAGTATGCAATGCAACAGAAAGCATGAAGAACACTATACTAGAAAGCAGTTTATTCCAACAACTGACTGATTTTCCAGTATAACTAAACCACACAAGAAATAACAGGCTGCATTTCTGGCTCCTATCATACAGCACAGCAACACATTCAGTATTGCCCAAAAATGTATCTGGCATATGCCAGATAGTTGGGTTTGCTTTCCAAAATGGGAAGACAGTGACATTTTCTCTGGAGTACTATTAGACATTCACTACCATGGAATTTGGAGAGACAAACTCTCTTAGTCAAGTCAAAATCTTCCCTTAAATCTACATTTAGGTAATCAGACTGATGGAAGATTAAAGGGAAATGGATATACTGTCATTTCTTCTAAGTACAAAATGCAGTACACAATATAAAAGATGCCTTTCTGCTTTCCTCAGATACCCAAATCCTCATTCTTCCAGTGTTATGCATTTCAAGCATCAATTTCATTAAATTCATGGGCTGATACAACAAAAGACCACAGTGATTTCCTACCAGTCCAAGATTTTTATCAATTTTTTAAGCCCCCTTAGATAGTAGGCAGCATATATCCTTGATATCAATGTGGTTTTAGTAACAATCCTGGCAAAACGAAAACTTCTCCCTCACATTGCAAAATGAGAAACACTTCAACTAAACACAGCCTGGGCCCATTGCCACCAAAGTAAATATGACTCTCGTTAGTTTTCAAAAGACTGGACTTTCGCAAGAATAGTATTCACATCACCTTTCGTCAAAGCTCTTGACAGAGAAGAATTAAACTGACACAGAAGAGGAAAAGAGTGAAGGAGAGTTAAGACTGAAGTTCCAGAATTCTTTTATAGAGTAAAACCTTTCCTCTAAGGTCTCCCCAAATAATCCGTTTCGCTAAAATATTTGTAGAGGCACATGAGAGGACATTTGACACAATCTCATGTGGTGAGAGCATGTGTGAGGCATCTTTAAGATGCTTGGTTTGCTCATCCTGCTTTGTCATTCTTCCTAGACTTTCTTGGCCTTCTTGCTATCTGTCTGACAAAGCTCTGCACCACACCATCTGCGTGCCAGACTCCTCCAACTGCAACAAGCCACAAACAGCAAAGAACTGCAAGTTCTCCAGCAAGTGTGCTCAGGCACTGTTCTTCTGATGACCTTCATTAATAAGTTACTCCCGGAATTATTCTTTTTAAACAAGGCAATGAAATCATAATGTCATTCACATAACTGGATTAAAGGACATTTCTCTTCTGGGAAACAGCTATTTTACTCTTCTGTTGGGCAAGAAAAAAGGAGGAGCTGGATACTGAAGAGCTTGACCTATTCATCACATCCTCGGTTTCTACAGGTCACAGACAAAAGAATGAGTGGTTTTAGTCATCATCTACCTGGCCAGAAAGTCTAATTTCCTATGTGATAAAAAAGACTTCAGTATACTAAAAATCATGTAAGAATTCTGGCATTTTTCTATACCTTCAGAAGTATTTTCAGTAACTCTTAAAGAAAACTAATCAGTGGACTAAAACTAGACATGCAAAGCCAGGAACAGCCATTCAAAAACAAGAGTTTCCTCAGATGTCATTACAACCATCAGTCATGATATCAAGCCAAATAAGAATGGCATAGTTAGTGGAGGGAGAATTTACCAATAACCAAGCTGTGTGATGTAAGCCAGCATGTGAGATACTTCAGAGAAGGGAATTGAATACAGCATCTGTTACAGCACAAACTAGATGATATATAAACAGGCCTGGCTGAAGAGCAGGTCGGTTATTTTTAAGACCTATTTTTAAGACACAAGGTCTTTCTGAAGTGCAAAAACCAAACTAGTAACTTCAAAAAGTCTCACAAATGCTTTCTGTATGCAGGAAAATTATGATCCTGTAACCTTATGTATACTGCTAGCAGTTAATCTCACTAGATTAAAAAACGAAACTGCAGTATATGATTTAGCACAAAGCCAGCCTGGAGCAAGGAGGCAGTGGAAGGAAAAGAATGGTTAAGAACAATAATGGGAAAAGGACTCTTAAGATGTATAAAAAGAAGCAAATTTACCAAAAATATCTTAGTTACTTATACTCACATTTTTCTGATATGATCATTCACAGATGAAATCCAGATCCTACAGACAATAATTGGAATATTTCCTTTCACAGCTACAGCCTTCAGTTACAAGGAGTTCATCAATGATTAGTCATGCATCAGGAACTCCAAATATACATCTATATATAACATGGATGAGTCATGCCATGATGCATTCTAAACAGATGAGTCAACACATTCAACAGCTTAAACAACACATGGGGAAAGTTCTTCCTGTTCATTAATGTCTGCCATTAGTCAAGCCTAATAAGCAGAACCAAGGAAAGGTGTTCACGACAATTCACTGCCTTGTCATTTTATTTATTTGTTAAACAAAGGTTTCTTGAATTCTTGTTGTCTGCATATTACTTTAGCATTGGGTACAGGATTTCTTGAGTTTTGGTTTTTGTTTCTTTAAAATTGCAGCTGTAATAATCCAGACCCCATAATTCACTAGGTCATGTTACCATATCTATCAATTACACAAAGAGAATATCCCACTAAAGAAAGCTAAAAGCAAAACGATCCTATTTATCACACCATTTAACTACTAAGTCATGTTATAATTAAGCACTATGAACTTTTTCAGCAAGCAGCTCCATATTAGCAACACTAGGCAAACAACAGATACCTGATGAACAAATCAGTAGACTCTGTTCACCATGCTACTGTTCTGAAATATGGGAATTGTAGGAACAAAGTATTAGAGACCAAAAGATAAATACAGACTGAAGATCATAATTTTCAGTAGAAAACTAACTCTTCATCATGTCACAACTATATGACAGAAGAATGTTTTGAGCAAATCAAGGTTGATAGAGAGAGAGAGCTTAAGACTTAGAACCATCAGTCAAAATTTTTACTACTTAAGGTCATGCTATATCCTGAGCTGCTGTACGTTTATACACTTGAGGTCTTTGAAGTCATGTTCAATTAACAAACTGAATTATATTTTTAGGATGTTTGGTAAGATTTCTGGTTTAAGAGGGCAATTTCCCAGAAAAGTTACTTGTAAAACATCAATGAAACTGTAACCAATGCAGCTGTGCTACTCAGAGAATAATTTTACTTTTAGTCACTAGTATTACTGCCATACAATAGTAAATTTTAGGCTCTGCGTCAGGAAAGTAATTAAGCATGACTTGGATTAAATATAAATGCCACCCAAACTGATTCAAACAGGATTGGGTACTAGCTGGAGTATCGTGTTAATCAGGAGTGCTTTTCTGGATCAGACCTTAGCACAGAACAACAAACATGCAAATAATAGCAGAAAGGGTTTCTTAGTCTTAACTCATGAATGCTGTCAAACTGCCCCATGGCAGTACTCTTCCCAGAGCAAGCAGTGGGTTAGAACATGAGCACACATTTCACTCTTCCCTATACAAAGTCTGATGTTTCCTCCAAGCTGCAGAACATATTATGGAAAGATCAGCTTCCAGAAGGCAATATGAGTACTTGGGCTTTAATTTTTCAAACCACTAAGCAAGATTTTCTGCGGCTCATCTGTCAACACACTTATTCCTGTGACATGCAGAGTGACAAATGTGGTGGCCAAGAAATTACCGCACTATTTCCACTGCTAGTACATTCATTTGGCTCCAGCTAAAACACTAGAATCCAAAGGACTCCACAACTAACAATTTCTTCTGTTTTAAATGAATAATCTCATACTTAATTGATTAATTAAAGGTTCTAGAATACCAACCCTGCAGACTGAAATCCTCTCTAGAGTCAGCATAGCAAGCCACAACTAAAGATTCCCCATAGTATCTTCTTGCATTTATCATCTCTAAGAAGACAACTTTTGCCTCTGGGGTAAGAGTGGGGTTCAATAACTGTTTGATAATCCCCTTCTTTTGATTTTACCTTCTGTGTTCTTACTGATGTGAAGACAGCAACTATTTCCAACTAAGAAAAGACAGAGAGCTAGGCATAGGTCAGTTTATAGCTCAGCTTTAGGAAAAAAACCCTTAAGATGGTCAGACTGCAGTAAGATGAGGTTTAACAAGTTCATTTGGAAAACAACACAAAACTAAAGGAAAAGGAAATGCAGCTGCTACTTACAAGCAGTCATCAAACCATTACTGTTGTGCTTTTATTCTTGCCAGTTCCTCAGTCACTAATCATTTCTGATCCAGTACAACAGCTGTAATACTGTATATAAATGCATTAATGCTCTAGGGAGATATCCTGTTTGGGAGAACACTAACTTAAATAATCTTTTTAGGTTTTCTTTTTGTTATCTCACTACTGATGATTTACAGATTTCACAGGAAGTCTTCTATGAGCCAATACATGACTGCACAACCAAAGAATCTCCATATTTCAGGGAAACATGTAGGCCAAGTGTTTGTTGGAAAATGTACAGATGTAATCTGGGAATGCTCAAAGATCTGATGATGGGTTATTTTTTTTGTGATGCTTTTCTACAGATACTCCACTTCCACCGGAACTATGGCCTTATATGTAGAAACATGGGCTGTAACTTCCTATGACGTACAACATGTTACCATACATGCTTTCCTTTTAACTCATCAAGTTTTCCAGGCTGCTATCCACTCTCTGATGAAAGGAATTTCACTATTCATACTACACTAATTCATTCCAGTGCTTAAGATGTCACCAAATTTTACACCTACATAGGCTAACAATTCACTGTGTACTGCAGGGCAAATTTTACCATAGATTTGGGCCAGGAGAAAAAAAAAAAAAAAGAAAAAAGAAGAAACATTCTAAGAGTGGTTTGGTTTCTTTTAATGTCTTCACTACACTTTTAAATAAGCAGTCCCAGAGTATATACGTCTCTGAAGAATTCTTCTTGACTATGCAACACTTAAAATTATGAAGCAAGGAAACTCAGGGTACTTCTATCAGTATGATAAGATTACTTCAGAAAGGAACAGATTACAAAAACTCTCAAAAATAAAGTCTAGAGCTTGAAATTTGTACCAAAGAAAGTCTATAATACAGCATATAATTATCGCTCTTAGCTCATTATAATTTAAAATACAGTATTTCATTATATTCTGCTTTGATAGATATGAAGAAGTATATTCTACTGTTAATGTGGCTTGCTCTTTCAACGCAATGCAGAAACAATCAACCCATGCTGAACATTCACCTACTATGCTGCTGGTATCTACTTCAAAAGACAAAGAAATTAAGTAAGTAGCCTATACAACTTTATTACAGTATGATACCTAAGGTGTTCAATGCAGCAGGAGTCAACAGTAATGAGAAGTTACGGACTTCAAAACTGTACAACTGCACTGGAATTTTGCTATGCTAATTAAAATTATATTGGAAATCTGAACCTATGAAAGAGACATTCACATATGAGAAATAAGTTATGACAAATTCCACTAGTGAATTAGACAAGAGAACACACAAGCAAAAATAATTTCACCCCTGGTTGTTCACACCATAAGCCTCTAAACCAATACCCAAATATACCCCTTCTCATTTGTCTCCTCTTCAGACAGGATTCTTACCAATTCTCCTTCTGCCTCCTAACTATCTGTTTTCCTTTCCAAACTACCATATCCATGTACAGGCTACAGGTTTTATTTATTTAGTAGACGGTACTGGCAGTTCTTTAACTAATAGGCCAAGCAAACAATCTTTCACGATTCAGCTCTTTGACTTGTGTACTTTGTTAAATCACTGTTCTGTAACCTGATTTTCTATTAATTGCTATGACTTCTCTTGTTTACTTTATTTCACATTAGCAAGAAAAAGAACAGGTAAAATTTCATAATGTATTTGTTATTCTAAAAAGAGTGAAGTATTGCAGACTCTCAGGTGCTGAGAATGAACCGTGAAAACAAAGCCCGATAATTACTTCTATCACAGCTTCATTAAGCAGGTTAGAAGAGGACAGTCCCTCTGATTACAAACTGGGTTTTTTTCCTGATAGTGAGGGAAGTGTTACTAAATGCAATAAACTAATTTCTATCTCCATCTCATTCTCAGTCATTTGTCAGATGCAATGAAGGAAAAGTAAAGATACTCAAAGTATCAAAATATATACTGTTTTACTGCATATGTGATTTTTGTTTGTTAAGTAATAATTATTATCAAGCAATGAAAAATAGTTTTTACTGTCACGATTCTTTCTGTTCCCAGCACCTCTCTTCCCAGTTGCATTTCAGAGAGGAAAGAATCCCAGGGTGAAGGCTAGTTCATCTTACCTCAAACTTCACATAGAGAGAAAACAGCTGTGGCAGATTTAACCTAATAATACTGTCAGCAGCATTTCACAGAGTTCTGGCTTCATCATTTATAAGGATAGTATTAGTTTATTTGTTTTAAAAAACCTCTTACAAGAGCAGGAGATCAAGGAGAAGGTATAAGGTATAAATTTTGTTTACCTAAGCTTCTGTAATTAAATCATATAAAATTTCAATCTTCAGTTTAAACAGATATGATCACCATAATGTGAGAAAACCATGACTACGAATAAACTCAAAAACAGAATGTAACAAGCTGGGAAGTAGAAAAGCATGTAAATATTTAAAATTAATTCTTGATTGCTTGTTTTTCTGCTCATCTCTAAGTCTGTCTGGACATTATGACTTGCTCATAACGGCATTATGAATAACATTATAGAATCTTTTGCAAATGCTGTATATTCAAGATAAAGGTTAGCGTTTTGTTCAGTACTAATGAGTGCAGGATTCCAACAGCAATGTGTAAACTCTATTTTAACTCTCACTACTACCTTCTATTCAAGTAATAGAAAATCAAAGAATCAAAGTATTCAAATCTAGGATTTACCTCTCTGGTTGATTTGATACAGGTAGATTTGGTAATTTTTAAGCAGGCCACAGGAAAGCAAATAACAAAAAGTCAATCATTCATAGCATTTTTAACAGTATTTTTGCTGTTTCCATAATGTAATCCAAGATCAAATATTTTTCTTTTTTTTTTTAAATTAAACTACTTTTAAGATAATGAAAATATCAATCCTACTATGAAAATTTTTCAGAGTTCATTTTTTAAAGAAGTCCCTCCTTGGACTTTCATTTTGGTTTAAAACTATTTTATTTCTGAAAGGTTATACATATATCTATAAATAACACTCAGCCACTGAAGATTGGGCAGGTTCTATTGGGGAGATCTACCTCATCCTGTATTTAATTAAAGCAATTTGCACTAGAAAGAATTTTTGCTTGATGTTTCAGGCTTTCTGTCACTACAACTACTGGATTTTTTGCTGTTTCTCCTCCACCGTTGGAGCTCACTAGGGAGTTTCATCAGATTTGTTCTTACAACCCCAGAAACACATCAGTTTTGTCCTTACAAGTCCCTGTTGCTTTGTCCTTCTTCTACCTCTGTGTATATATAGAGAGAGAGATGTAAACATAAGTCCAGTGATTAGAAAATATTCATTAAAAGTACATGGACATGAGAGGGTACTTTTTTCTAAGCAGGAAAGAAAGAAGGGGGAGAAAAAGATCACACAACATGATCCAGAGAAGCCATGTAACTTCCAGAAAACATGAGAAAGAACACTACCAGAAAGAATTTTTTAGAAGTAATACCATTGGTTATTATGCCTGTTCCTTCATAAGTTCCATCAGGTTGGATACTGAAGGGACCACTTGAGATGGCAGCCTATGGTTGGGATCATGCAATCAAAGTTGCTGCAGCAGTTTATCTTTGTGAAGATAAACTAAAGCTGCCAGAATCTGATGTTTGGAAAGAGGTGACAAGCTGGTAGTAACACAGCTGAAAGCAAAGGACAATTTCAATAAAGCACTGGTTAGAGAAAGAAAAAAAAACAACACTATAGGGCTGCTCTAGGCATGTGACAGGTTACTTAATATGCACATCCCAAAGCTTTCTCCTGATTACCATTCCTACAGCATGCTTTATGAGACTTGAAAGATTAACTTCTGTTCACACACTTCTTTGTGAAGCAAGAGCCACCTTGCCTGGATGCCATTCAGTGATTCTCACGGCATTCTCTCTTTTAGTTAGTGAATCACACTTTCAAAGTGACATGAGAAGACCTTAAAAAACCTGAACTGTCTATTACCTTCACTTAGCACACAGGTACCTAAATGATGAGAACCCTGGAGGAAGTAAATTGGCACAGTTCAAACTCCCAGAAAATTCTTTGAGCAGAAGATGATTACTTTCTAGTTAGCACATCACATTCCAGGCTTATTACGAACAGAACTAGGATATCTAACTACAAATTTTCTCACTTCAATGAATAGCATAAAGAAACCTCTCTCTCTCTTGCATGCACTAACATATCATTTCCCCCAAAATAAAAGCTGTTAAAACATTGGTTTCAGAAGCACTCTGGCAAAGTATTATCTAGCACTTGATTCCACTTGTGCCCAAAAATCCAAACTTCCTTTACAGTTTTGTTAACATACTGCTATGAGTAACCAATTCATTAGTATCTGCCTGAATCTGCAGTAAGCATGAAACAACTCCCTACGGGACATTTATAACTTTATGAAACAATCATCACAGGATAATTCTAACACTGAAGCAACTGAGCAGTTTAAAATATATAAAAAGCAGCTTTTCTCTCATAAAACTGACATAAATTCTCTTCAGATACTTGAAGCGGGTGTTTCGTGCAAGCAATAACTACTTTACTTGTGAACAAGCAAAGGCATGGATTTACTAATGGTGAATAATGTCTGACCCATCTGATTGTCTTCCATGATAAAATGACAAAATTTGTGGATGAGAGAAAGCAGTTGATATCAGTTACCTCAACTTTAGCAAGGTTTTCAAGCACTCTCATAATATTCTTGTGCTCAAGTTTGCGACTGTCTGAATAAATGGGTGGCTTAGATGTCTGAACAGCAGGGGCCTGTCCTGGGATCATCCTGTTTAACATCTTCATCAACAATCTGGAGGACACAATGGAATGTTAAAGATCAGGCAAGTTTGCAGATGGCACCAAACTGGTGGAAATCAGTTAACGCACTTGAGGGCAGGGCTGCCACCTACAGAGAGCTCAGCAGACCGGAGGAAAGGACTGACAAATTCAGTGAAAACAGATGGAAAGACCTGCAGCTAGGAAGGAAAAGACTCTTGCACAGTTGGAGGTAGGGTCCGACTGACTGGGAACCAGTGCTGGTGAAGAGGATCTGGTGTACAGGGAGAGGGGTCAAGCAGCTCATGAGCCAGCAGTGTCTCCCGACAGCAGCAAAGGCCAAAAAGCATTCTTGGCTGTATTCACAGGAGCAGAGCTAGAACAGCAAGGAAAGCAATCACCCTCTCTACTCAGAGCACTTGTTAGACCATATCTAGATCCTGGATCCAGTTCTGGGCCCCTCAGCGTATGAAAAACATGGATAAAGAACATGACTTTTAGCAGAGATCCACCAAGATTGTTGGAGGCTGGAGCACTTAGCCAGTGAGGAAAGGCTGAGAGAACCATCCTTGTCCAGCCTGCTCAATAAATAGCTTTGGGAGGACCAAACAGCAGCCTGCCAGGGGAAAGAAGATATATAAACACATTAAAAGTGAGAACCATCATCTCCCTACAGGGGCAGCAGTGCTTCTCTGCTGTATGGCAGCCATTCTACTCTTTGCTCCATAATTGAGAGAGAATATCTAGAACAGAAAATCATACAAGAGCATCTTGGAGATACAGCTCAACTTGGTCATACTCTTGGGCCTACCTCCTTTGAAATCAATCTGATAAAAGACTATTGATAAAGAGTCCAAAACAAAATCCCATCAGCAATTAAGATTCATATTGTCCCTATAGAGACCCACAAACATTCTTTGTATTCCAAATTACCCACTCCTAACATCATGCTATACATCTGTGGATTCACAGCCAGACATGCATAGGTACAGACAACATTGGGCTCCAAAGTTTATTACTGGAATTTTACCTTTTTCTTCTAAAGTAGTTTGCTGTTCCTCCCCTCTGAGAGTCCAAGTTCAAATCAGGACTGGGACTTCTTGCCTCATACACCTGAAAAGCAGATGGCAGTTCTTTTCAGCTCTGCTGAGCCCCTAGCATGGTATGTGGCAGAGCTTGAACCAGTTGCACAGGTTGGACAGTTGCTCCCTGATTGCTATAGCTATGAGACACATAGCCTGCAGTAACTATAGGCCAGCTCCAGCATAGTACTAGACAGAGAAGTCCCATGACTTCCTCCATCTGTTCAATTGTTTGGGCTGACTGTAACTGCTTGGATTCCTCCACTTTATAAAGAAGTCCACTTCCCTTCTACCATGAGAGTCACATGAAAAATTTCACTTTTTCACAACCAAGGAACACAAGGGATTATCAAAGATACTGCAAGGGCTCAGTGAAAGCATCACTGCAGCTTTACCATAGGTCCTGCTCTGTGGGATAGAGCCTCAGAAGACACAGATATTCTTGGAGATTTCCAAGTGTAGCTCAGCTTCCTATTTCCCCCAGAACTGAGATCCCACTTCAGCTTACCCAGAGAGGCTCTTCTGAGCACTGACTGTCCTTCCTGCTGAAGGCAATAACTCACCCCCCAAAGCACTGCTGCACTTGCCAGGCTCTGTGCTATCCTGCCCCCCAGCAATCACAGTAGCCAGCTGAGAACCCTCAAAGCTCACCATTTAGCCCTTCCCTTGCCACTCACTACACGCACAACACCTGTGCAACGGCCACCCACAAAAATTTAGTCAGAAACAGGAGCTCATGTGAAATCATCAGCATTTATTAATTTCTGCCATTTCTGTCTTTGGTATAGGAAACTAGCCATAAATCAGGCATTTTTTTCTCCCTGCTGTGATTTGTCCTTCTTCATAATTTTAAAAAGAATACTTTGGCAATATTTGTGCAAGCCGCTCATGAATGGTTTGGTCCTGCTTCTTTAATATTTGTACTTCCTCCTGAAGCATATTCCTAAACATCTTCCTTCATCTTAGCCCAGATGGGAAGGGAAGATGAAGTGTCAACTCTGTAGACACCACTATTTCTATATAACTAAAATGGTTTTCTGGGATTCAAAAGCTTGCTATTCCTAGACACATAACAATGCGATACAACAGATAACTCAGTTTCAATCTCTTTCTCAACATTTTCAGGACAGTTTGGCAGCTGTGCCTAGCATGATCTGTCATGAGTAAACTTAAATGAAAGCCCTGTCACTCTTTGTATTTCTCTTCATATTTCTTTGGTAAACAGGGTAAGGGCAAGACATACACTCTAACTGCTGAAGCTCCACTACCATTAGCTTACAGTTTAGCCAGGCAAACCTGCAACTCATGGTTCATAGTTGTAAACAGCTCCTAAACCACCCAGCAGCTATGGGTGCCACATCAGCAGGTGAGTACTCAGCTGAAGTCTGTCTTTAATACTGGATGTTTAACAGCTGTGTTTAACAGCTGAAACAGTTCACAAATTCAGAAAAATCAGCCTGTTCATAACAAGCTGGCAAGGCGGAAACAGGACTAAAATCATTACATGAACAACCTATTTTAGGCTTGCTATACAAGGCTTGCTACAAGATAAAATCACAGTCAGCAGAGCAAGAGCCCTTCTATATTCCTTGTGGTCCTGGTTGGGTTTGACCAGTGGAGTTTAAGCTCTTAGCAATATCCAGTCACCTATTACATTTGTGCAAAGGTACTGGTTAACACTGATTCATCTCAGTTAATGGAAATGGAGTAGGAAGCTGTAGGAGGAAAACTAAGAACGTCTGGTGAAATTTGTCCCTTGTGTCCTTGATGTTTTCTTTTTGGCCAACACAGGTGTCTCAGTGAAGCACAAGCATATATGTAAGGGAAGGGCTATGTGTTACACTCCAGAAAGAATGTTATCGACACTGACATAACTGCTTAGATTAGACAGTTAGGGCTTTTTTTTTTTCTGAACGCTGTTATAAAACTGCAGCATCAATCAATTAATATAAAAAAGCTGATCAAGATTTGCAAATATCTGGTGCTCTGTGGTCAGTCCAAAGACCAAGTTGACAGAGTTCAAGAAGCGTTTGTATAGTGTTCTCAGGTATATGGTGTGACTCCTGGGAATGGTCCTGTACAGGGCTAAGAGTTGGATTCAATGATTCTTGTGGTCCCTTCCAACTCACCATATTCTGTGATGATATTAATGTGTGCAACTTGGAATACAAATATATTCAAGATTATGCCAATGGAAGCTTTGCCGCTATTACTGTGTGCTGCTGCACTACAGAGGAAACTGTTTTCATCAACATACCTTATCTGAACTATCTTTGGAGTCCCTTTTTATCAGTTTTGGCTCCAAAACTCGATCAAATTTGAGGCTTATTTACAGACAGAATCCCCAAACCTACAAAGTAAGTCATAATGAAAAAAGGAATTAGCGAGCAAATAGGTTTCTTGTTACCTAGTATTATCCATTAAAACAGTAATTTCCGGCATAAAAATAAACTGCTGAACTTTGCTTCCCTGAAGACTCAAAATGAGTTTTTTCATAAGGTGACAATTTAAATCGTAGTTATCACAGTAGTCAAAACAAGCATACAGCAACACTAAAGTCCTGTTATCCTTTATAGCTGATCTATGTTAAAAAAAAAAAAAAAAAAACACAAGTCAACAAAATACAGAAATTGTATTATTCTCACTTGCATGGTCATATATGTTTCCATGTAAGGACCCTTTTGCTATTTATCATCTATTAGAACAACAGCACTACATTGCAGTGAAAGTATACAAACTTTGGGATGTTTTGGCTATATTTTTTTATTCATTTTAGTATCATCCTGGGACATTAGCTTTTAAAGGTTAGAAGTTCGGGGGGGGCAGGGGGGGGGTGTCATTTGTAGCTAATTATATCACTGTAGAGAAAAGCAGTCTCTGCACAGGAAGACTGGATTGATTTGTGTCCCAGGAAGGATTGTCAGAACACTCAAGCTTCTTAGCAGAATCTACTGAAATGTTCAAGATCACCTGCACATTTGCAATGTAAGGGTGATACAAGTAAGCTCAAGAGAAGACTGGGGGCCTTTTATGTATGACATAAGCATAATGATTGCAGCAGTAAATAAAAGGAAAACAGACCACAAAAGATGACTTTAAGCAGAGCTGGAAATCTAATCCAGAGCTTTTAGGTCCCTTCCAGCATCTTGTTTACTACAACATATTGCTTCCAACCAAAATGGACCAAGACATGATTAACAAGCTACTAGCAAGGGAAGTGTTGGGCATCTGTGGAAGCAAGCATAAGGTCAATGTTATTTATCAAGAATAAAATTTACAATTTTGAGATTTAAACCAATCTGTCGATTTAACTTTTCTTAGTGTTTATGACAGGATTTTCATGGATTTTT
This sequence comes from Calyptomena viridis, assembly GCA_013390005.1. Classification (NCBI taxonomy): domain Eukaryota; kingdom Metazoa; phylum Chordata; class Aves; order Passeriformes; family Eurylaimidae; genus Calyptomena; species Calyptomena viridis. Next base: position 36,442 of record WEIV01008976.1, on the reverse strand, counting down.
TTTCTATCAATAGTCACAGCTAACCAATAATTTCCAGGGTGAACAATAACCTGAAATTATTTTTGGTCTGGTCTTCTAGAGAAGGGGCAACTAAGTGATCAATACGGTGTGTCTGCACTCACTCCAGGAATTTTTGATCCTTCTGGTCATCTTCAGCCAAGTTTGAACACAGAGTGGACAGCTGAAAAATACATTAAGTTTTACAAAATTCATTAAAGTTGATGGAAGAGAGAGACTGGCAAGCAGAATTCATCTATTTTGTATTCTGGATGGCAGCAGATAATCAACCAGTTAGCAGAGAACTTGAGAGCAAAATATTCAGCACATGTGTATTGCATTGGCATGGCCAGCTTTCACTAGTGAGGAGTCTACAGGGATGGTTTCTTTGAGAAGCTGCTGAAGCTTCCCCCATGTCTGACAGAGCCAATGCCAGGCAGCTCCAGGACAGACACATTGCTGGCCAAGCACAGGCCCATCAGTGACTGTGGCAGAACCTTTGGGATAACATAGTTAAAAGGGGAGAAAATTATTGTGCAGAAGGAACTGTGTCCAGAGAAGAGAGGAGTGAGAACGTGCGAGGAACAGCTCTGCAGACACCAAGGTCTGTGGAGAAGGAGGAGGAGGAGATGCTCTAGGAGCCAGGGCACAAATTCCCCTGCAGCCTGTGATGAAGACCATGAAGTTAAACCTGAGAAGGAGGGAGGGGTGGGGGGAAGGTGTTTTTAAGATTTGTTTGACTTCTTGTTATCCTGCTCTGATTTTGATTGGCAATAAATTGCCCTAAGTCATGTCTGTTTTGCCCATGATGGTAACTGACAAGTGATCTCTCCCTGTCCTTATCTCAACCCATAAGACTTGCATTAGACTTCCTCTCCTCTGTTCAGTTTAGGAGGGTAGTGATAGAGTGGCTTTGGCAGGCATCTGGCATCCAGCCAAGGTTAAACTACCACAACATGCTGTCACTCGTCTGTGGAAATCTCTAAGGAATGCAGGAGAATCTCAGATTATTTTGTTGTTCAGAATTATGTGATAAACTAGAACATAAACCTACATGAAACTGCACATCCTATTCTTCACTGCTTGTATAGATTTTATATTGCTCCCATAGTGGCAAGACTGTGCTAAGCAGTTTTTCAGAGCTGAAAAAAAAAAAGAAGGTCCCAATCTCAAAGATTTCCTAAACTAGAAAATAACAGCAATATCTCAGGTATCACTGTCTGGATTAGAATGAGATAAATAATGAAAAAAAGTAAAGTTGCCAGGGACAATCACTAACTGCTATTTCTATTATGTCACTGTACATTCTCCTCCCTTTAGTTTTCATTATCTTTTACATGAACCGGTCCAAAGCTTTAGAAAATAAAAGTAAATAATTCAGCAAACTTTTCACTTCTCTTTTATTCTGTGTAAATAAATTTGAACTTTAGCCACAGCAACTTTCACCTTATTTGGCCTTCAGATAACTCTTTTTCAGTTTCCCTCTGTCACTCCAAGATGACCTTTGCAGTCAGTCAGGAAATGTCTACAGATTACAAGCAGTCTATTGCTTTGATGCCTTGCAGAGCTGGTGCCAGTGGCAAAGAACATTATTTTTCATTTTATTTTTAATCAATTTTCAGAGAAAGAAATAACATTCTTAAAAGGCAGATTACATGCTCAGTCTTGTCTTATTTACGGGCTTGACTTCCAGTGACTACAACAGGATGCTGCATGAGCACAGGATTGAAACCTTAGACATTGTTCACACTATGGAAGATTTTTTTTTCAACAACTTTGTACAGGAAACTGTAAACAGACCAAACTAGAAATGAAGCAGTAGAAGTCTGCCCTTAAGTATAACACTAGATTATGCAGTCGGTCCAAGAGCAGTGTCCATCAGAGGGACAATCATACATAGTTTATATGCAGGATCAGTTTGCTAATCCTAAAGAAAATGAGAAGTAGTCTATATCTACAAGAGTTTTCTTTCTGCTAGACAACAGCCAAAATAAAAATCTTCCTGCCATTACTGATTTATTTGATCTATTCAATACTATTTCAGGATATGAAAACCTGGATTATTTTAACAGTTCTACCAAAAAAAAAAGGTTTTGCTTCTGATGTGAGAAAGCCTTATTTCTCACAGATGTGCCTGGTTATTTTACCTAATGCACACCTTTACATATAGAAGGGGTACCACTAACCTTATGAAAAGCCTGACCTTTCTCATCTTGTACTTCTAGTTCTGACAGCTGGGATTTGCTAAATCTCCCACCTGCATTTGCAACATTCTGCATTAGAGGTTTATCCTCCTACTGTTCCAGGGTTTTTTCTGTTTATCGGGTTCTGGGAGTTTTGCCTTACTCACACATCACTTTCTTACCAGTACTTTCTCACCTACTGTCTTCCCGCCCCTCTTACCTAGGCCAGTCTGTCACATTGTTTCATATAGCGAATAAATAACTCACGGAACTGACCCACTTGTAAGGAAGCTCTTAAACTCTCAATCCTTATCTTTTATACTCGCATGCCCCTCTGCTGACACTCCCTTTTCACTCTATCCTCATGAGTAACGCAGTATGGAAAGTGCTGATAAGAGGATTAGCTGACAAAAAAATCCCAGTGAGCAGCTTGCAAGCATACAGCATTCATACATACCACCACAAAGACTGAGTCCCTGGAGGGGGATATATCTCACCCAGATATTGCTATCTCAAAGTGAGCCAATTAGCCTAGGTTTGTCATCTAATCTTCCTCCATGTCAATGGGAAGAGAAACAAAAGTCATTGGAGAGAGACAAATCTGTCCAGCTATCTCAGCAGCCTGTCTTAGTAGGATATATCACCCACAGTAGATGCCTAGTGCTAAGACAGCTAAAATTAGTCACCACGGGGTTAAAACCAGGACAAGTGGAGACTTCCACACTTCCAAGAGGGAAAAGAATAAGCATCGCAGGAAGAGAACAAGTTGCAGGACTGTTGTCAGTGTCAGTGATTGCCTCCTTAGATTCAAACCTTCAGAGCTGGACAGCAGAGGAAGTAAACAACACATACTTCATTGGCACTGCATGGGGTGGGTGTACACACATTAAAAGAAACTGAACAAACAACGGGTCCATGGGAGCCAGGAAAGCCATCTGCAGAGGAAGTGTACAAAGGAGCATGCAAAGCAGCAAGCAGCGAACACTCCCGAAGAGCTGCGCGTGTCTCGCACAGCAGCACATGTGACACAAACCACATGAAAGAGGCCCGGCGTTCTCTGCCATCAAAACTGCCAAAACAAGCAGACACAGGGCAAGCAGGAGCAACAGTCACACATTGCAGATACACTGGTGGAAGAGGAATGTCTGAACTGCAACAAGCAGACAGAAGATTAATCATAGTGGAGCTTTGAACTCCAAAAGTAATTTTTGCTACCCAAAGTTAGGGTCATTTTTGTCTTCTTCTATTTGCTAAGGTCTGAAATACATTATAATATCTTTGCATTTGTTTTATGGCTGGGAGTTCCAAGAAGAGAATAACAAATTCATTGTGATAATAACACCTTTTTTTGAAACAGAAACCTTACACAGCCAAAAAGCAGCATTTTCATGTTAGCTCAGCACTTCTAATAGCTCCATGTGGAAAAAAAAAAATTAAGAAAATAATAATAATAAAAGCGTCTTTCATGCCTTTAAAAGCCTAGGAAGCAAGCAGCGAGATTTTGGGGTGGGGGGATTTTTTTTGAGGGAAGGGCTGGGAGAGCTGTCAATTCTTATATTAGATGCTATTTCATCAGAAAGTATTGCTGTTGCTATTGCTGGTGTTATTACAGAAGTAGAACATGGTATTAACGTGAGTTTTTAGTCACTAAATTCCTATCGAGAACTTGTGAAATTAACTTAAAATAGTACAACTAGTCAATATTTAGAAGACGATACAACACCTTTTTTTCTGAAGTTTTTAGGCACTTTTAGAGTTTGATGTTAAAATCCAATATGACTTGATACAAAAATGATCTGAGAGAATACTCCAGTTCCAGCAGCAACAAATCTGGCACATCACATGTATTTATAATACACCACGACTAGAGAAGAAATCTTATTTGCAACAGCCTCTACTGCTATTTTTGCACACAATTGATTCCTGTACATTTCCTTGCCTCATTCTACATACTTTTGTAGAAGAACAGAATTAGTTCACAGGATTATTCCTGGAAAGTCTCTGTTAAGGTCCCATACAATGAGTTGAACATGTCCTTGGCCTGTCATTATGGAAAGTACCTTGTAATTATTTTTGCTCAAACTTTAATAACAGCCAAAAAACCCTCCAAGATTAATTTATGAGACAAATTTTCTCATTAAGTAAGGCTTAAAAGAAATACCATACCAGTTTGCTCAGTGGCATTTCTCTCTGTTTCTGCTGTATGCTCTTCCAGTCATTGCATAGGTAGAGCCCAGTGCACCTGATTCTCAGAGGATGTCTTCAGTCAGAGTTTATGGGTGGTATTCAGACTATAAAGACAAGTAGTGTTTAAAACTGAATACAGAGCTTAAATGTAGCAGAATGTAGGTCTTAGAGTCCTCCCGAATGTTTCTCTCTTTTTGAAATCAAAGAAATAAGACATTACGTTTATTTCTGTTGACTGCCAAACTGAATAAATGCTACAGTGCCTGTTTTTATCCCTTATGTAAATAGGTACCCCTCAGTACATACAAATGCACATGTTAAGTACAGATCTCTGAAGCCTCTGAGTAAAATTCTTACTGCTTGGTATGTTTGTTCTCATGTCAAGCAAGACACATTGTGGTGACAGCAGAATGTTCCCTTCAGTATTCCAGCTCTGCATCCAGTGTGGGATTATCACAGCAGCCTTGTCTCAGGCTTCACAAGAGGATGCAGGGGGAATGGCTTCCATCCTCTGCTACTGTAATGGTATTCCAGGAAAATAAGTCCTTCCTTTCTTTCTTTCTAATATTTTTCATTTGTCTTAGAGCTGTTAACTAAGCAGCACCAAAAATAGTAGGATCAGTACAAACACATAAAAAGCTCAAAAAAAATCAATACAAGTAAGAATAACCACTGACATGGTTAAGAATTAAAACAATCTGGTGGAGAGGGATATCAGAGAAATATAAAGAACATCTTTCATTGAATAATATATTGAGTAGCCATTGCTACTCAATGCTACTAGATACAATGCTTACTAGATACATCTATCCTAAGAAGTGACTGAGTCCTTGTCATGCCCTTACACGGCAAACTTTCTAAGGGAGCATATATTAATTGTCCTTTCTGTTTACTTTGCTGACTCTCAGGAATAGCCTAAAGTAACCCTAACCAATAAACAACCTTTTCTTCATCTTTGTAACCACAGTGATAAACACATATTCCAGTACCTCTTGGAATATATCATAAAAATAAAATCTGTACGTGCACCTGGTTTGGCAGTCACTGCTCCTTTCACTGTTTATATGTGTTTATCTTTTGAAGAAAGATTTTTTTTTTTAGAGAACCTGGGAAGCTCCATGTATGACCAACTGTAAGGAAATGTTTTCTCCTAGTCTCAAAAATTAATAGATTTTAGTTAGAAGAAATATCTGCTCCTCCAGTTAGCACAAAACCACTCTAAAAACCCTCAAACCTCAACACACACACACAAAATCCAGCTCAAAAAATCAAATCAGCATGGTTCTCAGGTTCTCAAATGCATGCACATCTATGGTCAATGGGATAAAGTACTATTAACATCTGAGGGAAGCAGCAAAACAGAAAAGGTCTTGTATACTGTAGATTGTGTACACAGGAGAAAACTGTATACCACAGATTGTAGCTCAGTTTATTTCATTTAACAATCTAACCTCAATCCAGTTATGTTTACTAATGAAGACTATTATGAATTTTATTTAGATTTTCCAGTCCCGGACTCTCCTTATGTGACATCACCTGTCACAGAGCCAAGAAGAACAAAATGGTCAATAGGAAAGCATCATTCTACAAGGAGCTACTTTATCATCTTGCAAGTCATGACTGAACAATATAGTAAGCAACCAGTGAGACTATGACAGAGGCGAAATTTACACTGGTGAGAAACCTGACAGAGTGATTCAAGTTCCTGCTTCATGAGACATTCTCTAGCATCATTACCTCAAAGAGGAGTAAAATTCAGGCCAGTATAAACAGAATGCTGAATTAGGATGAAGCTGCACAGAGACACCATTGATATGCCCTTCTCATTTTCCATCCATGGTAGCCAAGCTGGACCCATATTTTCAATAGACTCTGCAAGTTCTCTGGACTGTATGTTGTCACAACCCATGCAGAAAATATTTCCCAGGCCAGTGATATTTTTTTTTAGAATTGTTGTCTGCTTCTGGAAACACTGCCATGCTAGTGCTAGCTTAAGAAGCAGCACACTGACGTGCATGTATTTTCACAAGTCCTTTTGTTTTCCTTCCCTATTCCACAGCTGATGACAAAACTTAGTTTGCATCTTTAATACCAGGTTTCTGTATATGTAATAGACTACCCTAACACCTGGCCCTGCAAGCATGCTTATGTTTATTTGTTCCCAAGAGAAATCCTTCTTGGCTAGGATGCAGCAACAGTTCTTTCACCCCATGTATCTATTATGTTGCAGCAATATGCTCTATGCTGCTTTAAAAGATTAAAAATAAAAAAAATTTAAGCAAAAACTTCAAAAGCAAAGTATCTGCACAACACTAAGATTCTGAAGTAAAACAATAACCATTTGCATCATCAGAAGTCCCCTCTCATGAAACAAACAAGGAATTTTCCTTTAGCTTTTGCTATTGGCAATGAAAAAATAACATGGGCACAAAATGGCCATACTCTGGTCTTACCCGAAATCTGGGGCAGATTTGAACCTACATTTTTGAAAGACTTCCAGTTACATCACAATTGATACTCCTAAAATATCCAATTAAAAAAAACCCCACCAAGTTTCAAAGAAAGTGTTGCATAAATTAATAAATCATATTCCTGCAATTATTTCTTTTGCATGGAGGTATTACAATCTTATATAGAATTAATGGGCTTCAGACACTCCTCAAAAGTAGACAGCCAATATATTAGGCATCTTCATAACCATAAAATGTTCCATCCTTGTATGTTCAAGCAGCTATACAGTTCTATGCAATCAGCCATAAAGCCCTGTCCCAGTGATATTAGGTCAAAGTTTCTGAATTAAGCAGACTGAAATCTCAGTTGGGAAGATTAAATGAAGTTTGTTTAACCTCTCAAATTACAAAATACAGCATAATTATTGTCGTTGATGTTAATATTCTTGTTGTTGGTAGTAATGTTGTTGTTGTTATGATTGTTATTTAGGCAATATTAAACATATATTTAGATACCATAGATGAGGCTAAAACATACCTGTAAGGCTACTTAGCATTTGTTGAGCTAAGATAAAGGAGAGAAAAAGAGGAAAAGGGAGAGAGAATCTCAGGGAGACGCCGAGAGAAATAACAAAAAGCAGGAACAGAAAAGGGGGGAAAGACTGAAGAGCACATGACTTCTGCAAGAGAGCAAAGCACTTCAGAGAGGGAAAGAGTGAGACGTTATTTACAACAATAAATTTTCATAGATAAGAAAAAATAAATGAGTCAGAGTGACACAACATGATGGAATTTAATCCAGCTGTTTGTGTCCTATGGCAACACCAGATAAGCAATATCAAAAAATATGAATTAGGAAATCCAGATGGCAATAAATGTTATTCTCATCAATAAAGAACAGATGCCAAGAGTACTTTTGACACGAAAATATTATTTTACTGTGTTCCTATCCTGTGAAAAGCTGGACAAGACGATCCTGATCTCTTTAAGTTACTTCAAATGTTACTCTTATTTTTTTCATATACTCATGTTACTATGTTAATCCCTTCCTGCAAATTATGTCACATAAATAGATATATCCTTAATATTATAATAAATCCTGAAATGTAGTGGCTTGAAAATGGTACACAGGAGCAATTTTCAACAAATACTTTCTTTTTGTGAAGTGGCAATAGTGTAGTAATTGTGTAGCAGCATTCTGGAATCCAAACAGTTCAATGGACATTCTGGTCATTTTTTGATCTCTTTATTGCCCTCAAAACATCTGGAAAAGATAATTTTCTTCAAAATTATGTGAGAAACTAAGGAAATATTTTCTACTGTGAAAGCTAAAAAGTACAAACTAAATTGAAAAAAAAAAAGGCTCCCATTTAATCAAAATCAGAATTCATAATTTTATGAAATTGTATTTAATAGCTTTTTAATATGAAAATAAAAACTAGCTTTGACCACATTCAGAACTAGCAATACTGTTTTCCATTACAGAAAGGAATAAAATTCCTTTCTTTATCAGCTACTAACAAAGCTAAGATAATGCTTATTCATATTTGCTCAGAAACAGCATTGGATGTTTTCTTCCCTGCCATGTTATTCGAGTACGTTATTTATTGTTTTGTTAGCAGTAAAATTAAAGGATAATTATCAATTATTAAAGCTTTGGAAAAGCATATGCCAAAATAAAGCAGAAATGAAGACTAATTAAGACTAAATAACAAACATAATAATAAATATAAATAGATTTTATATAAATAAATAAAATTAATAATTATAAATAATAAAAATAATTAAGACTAAAAAGCCAACCTAAGGGCTGGGGTTTCCTAACAGGTATTTATCTTCATAACTCATTGTCAACGTATGGGCAAAAGAGAGTTATACATAAAAATCATCTAACCATCAGCTAACCTGTAGATGAGTCTTGTTCTTCCAGCCATGAAAATAAACCACTTATAGACTGCCCTCACTTTCCATCATGTAAATCTCTACTATAAGCCTTATTTTAAGGGGCAGATGGACATAAAGAGGCACTTAGTTTCAGCACCAAATGTAAAAATTCAGTGTAGGGATAAATAGCTGCCTATACCATTGATGCCACCAAAGAAGAAGAAAAGTAATGCTTTCCCTAAATTCCAGCTCCAATAGGAAACATAGGGGTGTGTGTAAGTTATAGCAAAATATTACTGTAGAAAGCCAAAAGATTTTCAGTGGAGGCTATCGAATCTGGTATGCTGTACAAGTTAAAATGAAGCAAAATAACTCACTGCTCACAGTAGCAATGTGCTAGCATTTTTATTTAAATATAGGTGAAATAATAAATTATAAACTGAGAAATTACATTTGCATCAGAAGCAATTGTATAAATAACAAAACAAAACAGAAATAATTGTAGGCTTATTGTCGCTTCCCTATGGGAAATTCTCCAAAGGGAAATACCTGCCTCTGAAATAAGTATGTAAGACTGAGAACTCTCCAGTGACAGCAAGCAGAGCATTACCATCTTTCCTCAGACATCATCAACATGTAATTCTTTCTGCCTTGAAATTCTGCCTAACTACCACATAGCTAGGATGTAACAGTTGAGGCATTTATCACAGAGATGTGCTGCTGAGGTGGCAGTTTAGATCCAGCTACAGAACATGCTGCATGCTAGTATTTACTGAGCCCTGGTCCCTGCAGGAAAAACATTAAGAACTTATTTGAGGGGAAAATGGAAAAAATAGTACGAACATGTCTTTCTTTTGACTAATCTATAGGAAACTGCTGAGTAATAAACAGAAAGTTCTGTATGGTACCTGAAAGATAAGAAGTCTTTAGATGACTTCCAACAAATCGATGCATCATTTAGGCATCTGGATAAAAACAAGCTGAACTACAGAATATTCTCCAGAAAGGACCCTGTCTGCTCTTGTTATGACCTCTGCCGAGGCCAGCCAAAGCATGCTGATATTAACAGAGGAAAATTTGGTTAGATTCAGTCTGAGTGTCACATCAGTATTTTCTCCATTATCAGTATGTAGTTATACGCTGCCCTTCAAGCCCTGTTCTAATACAAGCAATCCAAATGAGGGGAAAATGGTTTCCTTAGCTTGAACATAGTACAAAACATGCAACAGAGCTCAGCCCCATTCTCAGAACATGATGGTGGATCAAGGAGGTATATGCAGGTATATGAAGACTGGTAAAGTTGTTATGTTGAAATACATAACTGAGCACTATTTTTTTGCATTTTGCACAATATTTTTGTATGACAGGTTCTGTGTGCTACAATGCTGACGAGTCTTTCAGCTGCAGTAGTTCAATGCTGCTGTCATTTTTAGGCAGGTATAACAGAGCAGAACATATAAGAGGCCTACGCACACTGTAGCACTTCTTTGCTGAATTTAGATGGCTATCTAGAATATTTGGCAGCAAAGGAAGTATCAATTAGAGTCAGGTCACTGTAGCATGAGTGAAGTTGGCTCTGGCCAAAAGGGAACTGTTCCAGCCTCTCTTTTTAATTGCTTCTGACATTTCATGAAGGAAATAGAACAACATAGAAAAGCGTTCTGAAAAAAATAAAAGTTTAGTCTGTTTATATTCCAAATTCTCTAGGGAGAAGGGGAGGGATGAATTCTCACCTGTTACTTATTACCAAGAAACACAAAAAAGTCAAGAAAATCAGTCTCTTCAGTATACATCTTTTTTTGTTTCTTACAGTCCAAAGATGCACAAAGGCCCAGCACAAAGGCCTGAGCTCTACATCAATGCCCTCTTTATTGAGACAACATTGTGGATAGGCCCTAAACTTTGTGACTTATGACAATGGCCACCAAGGGGATATGGGTAACAATATTACAAGTTCGACAAACAAAAAAACCCATCAAAAGCAAAACACGAAAGTATTGCAGGTAGGTTTAGAAAACAAGACACCTAAAACTGTTAGTTAGTCTTAAATTACATGGCTTTTAATCATTAGACTTTTAACGGCTGCACAGCAGTGAGCAATTTTTAGTGGTCAGATAAAGTTCCTGTTGCTCAGACAGTGTGTTTCATACTATAAAACAGCTTGCTTACTTGTTCTGACTTTTTAAGTGAAACATATAGTGTTACAGACTTTGTGTTACCTCCACGACGCGGTCCTTCGCAGGTACGTTGGGAGGTCACCAGATGTCAGCTCCAAAGAAGGCTTGTGCATCAGCCAAGTTTATTATAAGCAGTATCTACATAGCTATTACACGCGGCCGGTTTCATGCATACAGTTAGGTCCTACAGGCCTGCCTACCTAAGCTAAGCTAACACTACTATGCTACCTATAGTTCCTAATCTAATCTACTGACCTTAACAGACAGTATGTCCATGCCACGTAGACAACATGCCTATCTGCCTAGACACGTCTGTCTCTGTGGCAGGATGTCTGCCTGCCAAGACAAGATGTCTGACTCTGCCTCTCTACGCAGTAAGCAGCTATACAACACACTACAATGGTTACATTAATCACCCAATAGCCTACAGGTCAGCTGTCCTTGTCCAACCATAGGCATCAGGCCACGTCCACGGGACACATCCCGTCACTGCAGCTCCTCTGCCAAGCATCCCCTGATCACACAGGTGTCCTGCTCCCAGCAGGCCACCACAACTTTGTTGCACAAACATTTAGACTACCACACCTGACTAACTTGGTTCAACTTAATACCTTCCACAGCATCTTTATTAAGTGAGGCACTGCCCCTCCACACCACAATAGGAAGAAATATAGAGAGGGATTCAGGTCATCTAAAATCTAGGTATCTAGTTCATATTAGTTTCCCATGTTACCTTCATAACCACTGAAAAGTGTTGGAACCATCCAGAAAGTGAATCCTTCCAGCTATTTTAGGCACTATACTTTTTTTTCAGATGCACACTTCCAAGCGTGCATCTCTCTCTACTCTATAGAAAAGATGCTCAGGCAACTAGATTAGATGAGCTGCATAACTTTCAGTTGCCTAAAACTAGATGTGATGAATTCTACTTAAAATGCAATGCTGACAATTTCCTAACACACCAGTAGTCTATCTGCTATTTTTTCTGTTTGAAGGTTTTCTCCACAATCCAAACTATTTCCTCTCCGCTGTCCCTGAGGAAGGGATGGTATCAGTGGTCTCTAAGCACTAAACTCATAATATCAAAGTCAGTTCTCCATCTGACTAAAAACACTGGGATCATGTGTCCAATAAAGATCTCCAAACTTCCTTTTTAGATGACTTTTTCATGTTTCCAAACAAGTACCAGAAAGAACTTGTCTGAACTCACATCTGATTTTTCATATTACTGAGAATCTTTAGTAAGACTGCTTCTTTGTCCTAGTAATGGTGTCCCTTCAGAAACTCCTGAGATATAGAAAGGGACTTCATAGTTTGGTAATGTCCACTGGGGAGAATGATGTTTGTGCCTCTGCTCTTCCTCAAAAGGGACTTTTTCATGAACAACCACAAATGTCTATACATCCTTAACCTTTAGGAGGCTGCAAATAATCATTGTTCTCCAAGCATGAAGATTTCTGCACAGAATACACATTGTTATTCAGACTCCTTCTTCTGTTGTTTTCTGCCTTATACTACAGTGGGAACTCTCATCTCTCTAAAAACTCCTAGAGAATTAAAAAAAGGAGACCAAATGTCACATATTTGCTATATCAACTCATAAAACCACAACAGAGACAAGAAATGGACTTAAGCCAGAAAGACTGGAGCCACATCCCAATATGCGCCCTCCCACAGAAAGAGCAGACTGAGATCCTCTGTTCTGGTCTGGATGCAATTCTGCCATAGATGGAAATCGTTTAGACTGATGAAGAAAAGACTTGCCAGAAAAACAACAATGCCAGTGAGTTCGAATACACTGTCTTAATGTCTCTCCAAGTTCCTAATGTGTCTAAGAACATGCAAAGCTGACTATATTCCTTGCAAGTAAACTTCTGGGGCAGAAGGCAGGAACAGTCAGACTTCCCTGTGGAATTCCTTGGCTATCCAATGAGTTGACAAATAAACTCATTGACACCACCCAACACACTCCTTCTGTCCTAAGCTTTTCCTTCTTGACCTTGTGCTACATCTGGTTCACAAACTTGAGTTCTGGCTGCTGCTGGTGTGATGGTGCCGATGCTATTGAGGGCTCTGAGGGCTCCTTCTTGGATGAAAGCCAATATTTTAGAAGACACCTGAGTTAAACACTTTGTTCGTCTCCTGATGCTTTCTCTTCTGGCATCAATTGCTTGCCTTAGGACAAGAAAAAGAGCTGGGTCAGGATTCCTGAGGGAGCTCAGGATGTACTCCGGATACTCTCACACCATCAGGTAAAATTCCACCTCTGACAAGCAGGTACATTCCCATGGCATCAAGGAATTAGTAATGCCAAGGTCTGTGATACAGCAAAAATTAAAGCTCCTGGATTCTATGTCTCTGGCTCTAAACAGGCAAAAAAACAATCAATGAGAACAAATTCAGTGGAATTTTCCTTCATCAAGTATTTAATCACATGCTAAATCCTGTGTTGTTTCTACAGTTGTCTAGGTTGTCATTCTCTTATTTTCTAAATTATTTCTATATCTTTTTCATAGTTTTTAGTTTGCAGGTGCAAATATTTAATTAATATAGATCCAGACCACTGGATCTCATTGGGCCCCCTAAAACACCTAGCATCATTATGAGGAATGTTCACAGAAAATTAAGATGAAACTAAGAGGCTCCATCTTTAAAATAGAAATTTATATATAACAATATCATAGATTTAATCAACAGATATAATTTTATATATATACACACACACATATATATTGGAAATATTCAAACATATATATGTAGCACATATCATACATGTAATCATATATATAATCAATATATAATGATAATATATAAAAATATCAAATTATATTAACAAATTTTAAACTACCTTGATGTTTTAAAAATTTGAGAATCACAATATACTAGTTAATCCTACAATTGCTACTTCACAAAAAGCAGCTCCTGTCTGAGTTGCTAACTCAGCAAAGACTGAATAGTCACATCAGTTATCCTCCGTATCAAGCCTAAAAGTTAAATCCATACACAAAACTGTAGTATTGGTGGTATCTCAACTGACTCTACTGGTGCCTTAGTGAAAATTGCAGTAACCTAGATTCACTACAAGGAAAAGAGTGTCTTGGCTTATTGGTTTATGTGAACATGTTCTGAATAAAATAATGATGAAAATATGGACTATAGCCTGACTTAATGGAGGAAATGGTGACAAACAGAGAAAAATATACCTGCCTTTAATTTTTCTATGCACCCATAAAGAAATCATAACATCTAAAATGGTTACTCCAGTTATAAGTTGATCTCAAGGTCCTACATCTCTACTCCTGCAATTGTGTAGCTTTCTGGTGTCAGTATATTGTGTGAGAGGCACTGGGACACCTCCAGTCATCCCGCTTTGGACATGGGATATATATGGAGAAGCCATAAAGCAACAATCAGAACTTCTTTACAGAAAATAGTATAGATACTCGTGTCTTAGAAATATAAGTTGACACAAGGGCTGAGGTTGAACTGCAAATGTCAAAGCAGTACATGGAAATATTTCCATGCCCTATTTATATTCATATTTTATTAAAAAAAATTTTAAAAAATTTCTTCCAAAACAACAGAAGACATTAGTAACCCAAGCATTTTAAAATAAAAACAAGCAGCTACTATGGTAACTGGATTGCACCAAAATTTGGATTTGGGTTGTTCTCATCTTCTGCCCTCCAACAAAGACAGCCCTACAGCCTCTTAACACTGCAAAGGTTGGAAGTCATATGCAAGTCTGATGGGAAGATCAGCAACAAGCTGGCTCTGGTTTTGCACTGTCATTTCAGGAATCAAACCCAGTTTGCCCAGACAGAGCTCCAATAGTCATTCTGATGTTACATTTTGCTTCTCTAAGGACTCTGAATCATCCTTTTGTTTACTCCTCCCATATGCAAGGTCCCACAGGAGGCAGCTTATCCTTCCTAGCAAGAAAGGCTGCACATAGGATCTCTCATGAGCATGTGTAATATCACTGCTGAATTGGCTAAGGATGCAATGCAGAGTACCAAGAGACTGAGCACAAAGCCAGCCTAGGAACAAAGAGCAGAGCCTTAAACTGCAGTTCCACCAAGCCCATGGTACTAGTGCCAGATTGCTGTCATGTTCTACAGATGATGGAATGCTAAGCAGGCAAAAAGCATAATTTTCTTGCATTAGGGTTTTTCTGTCCTTTAGAGGGGAAAACTTTTCCAATAGAATTTATCATGCTGATTTCAGTGGTTTTTCACTTGTTAAAAATTATTCTGGATCACTTTTAGAAATTATGTCTGACCTGAATAGTGAGGAAAATCTAGAGTTGGGAGGTTTGTTCCAACTTCCTAAAAGCAATTTTGAGCATATCAACCAATTATGATTATCGACTTACATTTCTTTTAAGATGGCTTAGACTTTTCTACAAAGCATCCTTGAATTATTCAGGAAACAATTCATTGATCTGTGAGAGTTAGACAAGATGGTACAGAAGATGGTAGCATTGTCTATCTATGCACAGCAATGGCATTTTCCATGGCATAGTAGTATTAAATAATGCATTCTAGTGAGCCTTAACATTTCATGCAGGGATTATGCTCATGAATTAGTCATGGTAAACTACGGGAAAAAAAACACCGGAATTATTACTCTCTTCTTCTTAAGCACAGAATAACATCTTTAAGGACTTGCCAAATAATTGAGATCATGCTTTTGTTTAAAATCAGAAGAAAAATTTGTTTAACACTGAGGGAAAAACATGTGTTAGCCTTGAGAAAGGCACTGTTATAAGGCAGCATCAAAGGATAGGGCAGCACCCACTGGATTCCTACTCCATTTTGGTTTCATACCCTTGCTCTCCAACATTGCTAAGTGAATCACTCATCTGGAAGGTCATTACCGATTTTCAGGGAGCGAAGTTAAATTATTTTTAGAACATTTGCTTTAAACCATGCTGCATTAAAAGGTGAAATGATGCCTATGCATTTTCAGTCCCAGACATACGATAAAAAATGTACTTGAATTTCCATGTTTTATAGGGTTAGGAAGTTTAAACGTAACAACAGATGCAAGTAAGGCTTGGCATCATACTGGGAAGTAGGCACAACAATCCATTTAGTGTGGATCTTTAATAGAAAATATTTTCACATCTTTTCATTTGTATTGGAAAGGTATCTGGTTCTGCAACATTTAAGTAAATCAGTGAAGTTTCTTATGGAAAACAAATTTAAAATCATTTCCTACTTTAGGCTGGGGGGAATCTGAGGTTGGAAGATTTTTGGCAGGTAAAAGGATCCTTGGGGTTTTAAGGAAAAATCTTCTAGTCATCAGACTTGTTGAAAATTTCCTGGTTTAGGAAAGCTTCATTCTGTTACGTTTATTTTGTTTTTCAAAGGCTTGTCACTATTCAAAGGGAGCACCAGAATTCAGGGACACCTGTTGAGATTTAGGGAATTCATTGCCTGATTTTTCATATATATATATATAAAATGCAGTATCCTAAAGGGGAGAAAATTAATCTTCTTAGTATTATGGTAACATGTTAAAGGATGACCTGGTGCCATGAAGTTCAAATGTTGCTGTTGTACAAGACAATGTAATCCAGAAATAGGTTTATTAGCACTTTGGGGAGCCAGGCTTCATGAATACACATTTAAGATTTGCACTAATCCATTCTAGGAGGCTTTTTTGTATGACACCAAAAAAAAAAAAATTCTTGCCTCCAGGATATTAAAAAAAGTAAGTTAAATTTCACTTATCAGAATGGAAAAATATTAACTAATCTTTTATAAATTTCTTTTACTTCTTATAATTGCAGAGGTTTTTGAATGAGTTCATAATTTCCCAATAATCTTCTCTGTGCCAAAGCACCTAACTAATAATGCTCCAGCTAAAGCAAATGATCATTCCAGTTCTGGATACACAATCCCATTTCATATATGTCAATGTATAACAGTTAACAAGCCAAAGAGCCTGCAAGGAAAATAAGTATAAAATAGCTTCCGTCTAAAATACCGTCAGGACAACATTTTTTCTGAGCCTCACTCAACACATCAGAATGCACTTGGACTTTTAAAGTCTTACTGAGAAGCAGCAGTAACAAACTATTGTCTTCCTTGGTCCACTTAAAGTAGTAATAGACAAAGAAAATGAAATTGACATTTCAGGACTTGAATTTTTGCACTGGTGTCTGATTGATCGGTAACAGCTTTATCATTTATTTAAAAGTAAACAGACACGTACCATAGATTGGGAAACGGAAAAAATATTCCAAGTGAGCAATCTAACCTGAAAGGTACCACAAAACTGTGAAAGAAAGAAAAACATGATAAGCAACATTTCAGAGCAGTGTGCTTGTTTATTTAAACCTTCAGCCAGTAGACACTAACTTACTGATGATTTGCAAGGGATCTGTCCTGTTTATATCTTGTTACATTACATAAATTAAAGGAAATAAAAAAATAAATTCTATCACATGCTATTGTCAATAGCAGTATTTCTTGTCCCTTTACCACCTCAGCAACTAGACTGCCAGTGTACCACTGTCATGATTTCAGAATGGTTCTCCCCAGTTTATTGTTCCCACTGAGATTCTCCAAACCACATTGTCGCTCACTCCAGCCCCTACTCTGTGGTGAGCTGAAGAGGAGAAATGAAGATACAAAAGGTAAAGATCAGGCATTGAGATAAGAAAATTTACTGGAAACAGCAATGAGGTAAACAGGTACAGCAGCAATATTGATAACAGACGTGTACAAAAGAGAGAGAGTGGTTCACATACAAAATGATCACCACAGAGCCCAACCCAGCCACAACCACACCACTCGGACTGGTCCCTCTGGCTCAGAACCATCGCAACCCCACCACTCCCTCTCCCATGCTTACTTGACCAGAAGAGATGCCTTCTCCTCGAAGAGATTCCCTTCCCCCCATGTCCCAGTAACGACATGAGGTGGTGTAGAATAACCTCCATGTCCTACCCTAGACATGCCCCTTCTGGCTACTGCAAAAATTAACTCTGTCTTGGCCAGTACCAGCACAACCATCATGTGCAAATGGTTTCTCCCAGCCCCACTTTCACGGGATGTGTGAGTCTGACTTTCTGAAAGATCAGGTAAGTCTGGTGAGTTGATAAGCAAGGAGAGAAATAATTGAAGTGAGAAGGACTGGTTGGCTTTGGAGTCCAACTGAAGTGCCTTAAAGATGCCCATGGCTCACTGAAGGTTTACAAGATGCTGTCTGTAGAAAGTTTTCTTTAGTTTTGTTTGGAAATCAAGCTTTCGCTTTGACTTTGATACCTGTATGCAAAATTGGCACAGGAGATGTGTCGGTGCAGATAGTTCAGGCTATATTTCTGCAACTGAATGACTTATCTCAAAGAGACGAAGTGCTCTGATCCTTTCACACAAAAACTTTCTCTCTTCCAGCTCTTCAGAAATTCTGAGGTAAATTTTCTGTTACTTTGCTGAGAAGGAAAATTAGCAGACTCATTGAAATAAAATATATGAACTAGTCACTGACGTTCAGAAGTGTTGATGTCACAGAGCAATATTGCAAATGAGCAAGACATGAATCCAGACAGCTACAAGTCAGAAGAGTGCAAGAAGAGACAGGTCTGTCTCTTCTGCAAAAGTTTAATACCAATCTATGGTTTGTCCACTGATGCCATATACTGTAGCAGTTACTTGGCAAAGGACAACACTGGAACATGCTATTTATTACTATATAATTTGCAACTTTGTCTTCTCCTTGTTCTTTCATAAACACATTGGCTGAGAACCATTGCTTTGCAGCTGCCAGATGCAATAAATCTCCGAGCACACTCACATTCCCAGCTTTAGCTTGTTCTCAAAGAAAAGGCAAACACTGTAAGATTTAGTAAACAACTAGCCTACAAATGAAAAACACCCCAAAGTCCTGCTTGATAAAGTTACACACACAGGACTGAAATCAATTTTTTGGTCAGGGAAGGAAAGGGTAAAGTGTGGTTTCAGTTTCTTGGGGGAAAAAATGAAAACTTTTTAAAATTTGACTTCTGAATTTGTTCAGTTTCTCTGTGATATGCACAAATGGCAGTTCTTTTCCTGAGACAGAGAGGAAGAGATACTGGTTATCGCAAAAAGGAAGAGAACACGCCTGAACTCTAAGAAAAGCTGAATCTGGATCTGGCTTTTAGTGTTTAGGCTTATTTCTAGAACAAACAGTTCTGCAGTGCATACTGCAACAAATGGATGAGTGATTCACTACAACGTGCTGGCCTAAAACAAAGCCACCTATTCTGTTTGGAAGTGGGGGTTCACTCAGGAGCCTGCAGTAGCGCAGGTCCTGATTAAAAGCTCATTAAAGCAAGTGGGAGATTTCAAGTGGCTAGGAGCAGCTTTGAATGCAGATGAATTCCTCTCCAGTCTTCAAATACTCCTCATCCTCCCTCCACACCTGCATATTAGCAAAGAGTCATGTTGAAGACCAGAGGAGCAAGCTGTGACTCAAAGGGCTGAGCAAAAGCTCTGGGAGAGTCCAATCCTCTTCTTCATCTTGCTAGCAGTCTTCCTTTCTTCCTGTAGTGTTGATTTTTTCCCCTTGTTTTCTAGACTTTTCTTTGCTAATGTAATTCAGATTTAAAACATTCTAGAATTGCAATCCTTCCACATTTTTGCATTGAAGACAATTATAAACGAAGATATGTTAATAGGAGTCATACTCAAATGGACTAAATGGGGAAATCACAGAGGAAAATGTGAGTGGTGCAAAACCCACTGTGAAAATCCACTCAATGAGATGACTTTTAGAATTTCCTATGAATACCCTGAAACTATTCTTTAACGCTTTCATCCAACAGCCACTCACAACTGGGAAGTTTATAGGTCTATTATAAGCCTGCCAAGAGTACTGTGGTCACAGTCAAATCCAAATAGCCTCTCCAAAAAATCTACACTGAGACAAAATTAAGTAAGTTTGGTTTCTTTGACATTTGGAGGGAAAAGAGCAAAAGAAAATTCAGTGCATAACTAACAATTACCATCTGCCATGCTAAAAATTGGTATTTTCACTTCCCAAGATAAAATACAATAGGCTGATATGAGGCTTTTATTCTGCAAGTGGTTATTTTGAGGGGCAAGTTCGTTGTGAATTTAAATACTAGAATATAACTTTTGATTAGCTGACAAATCCCAACACTCAGAGTAAGGATTCACAGACAGTAGGAAGGGAAGATGCAAGACCCTGACTGAGCAACAGGCCTTTTGCACAGTTCCCAGTGAAGAAAAAAAAATGAAAAAAAGGATCAAGAGCCACACTATGAGCACACACAATGATTCAGCCTAAAAATTTATACAGCAGCCCAGAAGAGAAATGAGATAAATGCGCCAAATAAACATCCATATTTTTGCAGTTGCTATTGGAATTTAAAAAATAAACCTCACTCCATATTGAGGTCTCCACAGTGAAAACTATCCATGATAGAAATTTTCAGTGAGTTCCTCCAGGCTCAGCAGCTGGGAACGGCAGATCAGGAGAGGATTTGCCTAAGAGCTTTACATTGATCTCAGTTGTGCTGAAGACCGTATCTCCCATCTTCTAGGTCCATAATTGGACAGTGCATCTTGAAGAGTCATTTTCTTCTGCTCTCCAAAACCACTTAGACTAGACTTTGAGATTACTCCTAGTATTAGCACAGCATAGATGGACACAGTAGTTTCCTCAGGCAGGCCATTCTCATCTTTTGCAGAAATTGGTCTCTGTGGGGTTTTTGGCAGCAGCTCTCAACCTCTTGCCAGCTCAAATAACCTGCCAGAAGCCTTTCACCATTGCCATTCCCTGTGCCCGGCTAACAGTCCTGAGTTTTTGTGCCTATTGCTCATTCCAGTCCATTGCACTCTCTGACATTGCTATGGGACTCAGCTCAGGCTCAATGATTCTCGCAAGGTAAACAAGGCCATAGACAATATGCTAAAGAGCTCAACTAATCCAGAAATAATCCCGCTATTAGAGCTGTTCCTTCACAATGAAAATTAAAGGAGAGGGGGTGGGTAGAGGTCAGGAGCAAAAATGAACATCTAATGAACATAATCCTGCCAGACTGATGTGACACGCTGTGTTGATTCTTCTGGAGGGTGGGTAGGCATGTGTGGATATGTTTGTGTGTGTGTGTGTGTGTGTATGTGTGTGTGAGAAAGAGAGAGAGAATGCAAACATCCTGAAGAATTCTGAAATACACAAATTTTATGACTCTAGAAATTGCACCATAAATTCTGCATACACTGAAAACAGAAAAAAAAATGCCACAGAACTGAATTTCAACTTTTTCTGGAAATCTCAGCCATGATATCTTTGGCAACTCACCAGAAAAACCTTTACTTTACATGGCATTTTGTGATCCTGGTTATTTAAACTTAATTTTCACTAGTGTAAGAGCCCGCACCAGTCTTCTTTGCCTATCTAAATACCTAGCTGAGGTAATTTTTCTTCTATCATCAGAATATATCACTTCCTTTAACAGGGAAAAAAAGCCAAATTTCTTCATTGTCCAGTGTCAAAAGCCATATGTAATTGTCACAAACTTAAGGCATAAATGCTCAGCTGGTTCAGAGTGTCACATGGGCCCCTCCTCTAAAATCTTAACTTACATACAGAAGATATTTACAAGAAGCATTAGGGATGTTAGCACACTATGAAATTTCTAATTAAACATCAGTTAGGAAGAGTCTTTTACTGCAAGGCGATTTTCCAGTAGCAATATGATGACTGAATTGAAGGATGGCATTTTGATCACTGACTATCCCATCACAAGATTATCAAAAAATACACATTGGAGAAAAAATAAAATACCATTTCTCTTGCCATATTGAGTGATAATTATTTCAAATAATGTAACTTATGAGTGTCAGCATGTATTTGTCAGTTTATTTCTAGCTAACCAAGGTCAATGACATTGCAAAGACACAGCGAAGGCTTTCCTTTATACCCAGGACATAGAAATCACACATAGACAAGTGTGGCACTCTACACCAGAGAACACTTGCCAAGACTACCTAGAAGGACTTCAGAGCCAAACTTTTCACCTTCAAAAAATATGTTGACATTCAGTTTCTCTATGCTTTTGCAAGTCATTGGATTAAAGCTGTAAAATCACATTAGACCATCAATGCTACAGCAAAATGTCACCAAAAAACAAGGTCAAGCAACATTTGAAATCTTCTTTTACCAAAAGGTACAGATAAAAAATTAGGGAAGGTTTCTCTTAGACAAATCCCTTGTCAACCTAACATGCTTCAAGCATATTAAAGAATTTTACAATCTTTATTCATTTTATGTGTTCCCATCTCCTTTGAATGGATCCCAACTTCTGACCCAAATGGAACTTCAAAACAGACTTTTATTTGGAACAACAACCCTGCCTCAAAAAGCATAATACTATCTTGCTCAATTTACTAACGGCAACAAAACCCAATTAATGATTGAATTTGTGCCAAAATGAAAATCTGGGTTGGTTGAGGGCTTTTGCAGAAAAACCTGTTAGTCATTTCATACAACTGCAAAGAGTCTTGATCTTTGCAGATACATTTACCCCTTACACAAACTATCAGAGACAGTATCATATTCTAAAACTGATGGGGGGGAGGGAAGAGCACCACCAGAGGAAAAATATGAAATATTGTTCTACAGCAACACAGCAGCTGTTCATTTTTCTGGTCATTGCAACACAGAAGGAACCACTCTACTCTTCATATGATACGACACATTCATACTGCCAGTGATTCTCCTCCCATCTCAAGAGGATTATTTACTATTTCTTTCTGAGGTCTTCTAAAACAAATATTTGTTCCTACTCTGCATAACCTGAGTGTTGATCTCAAACTTTTTTGCTAGAAAAGTGCGTTCTAGTGTATGTTCTTTTGTATGAATAATTCGTACAGTAATCTACTTTCCTTTCCCCACATGACTGGATTAAAGTTTTATGGGGCACAGGGTAAAACCAAACAATGAGAATAATCTTACTGTCATCGTCACCAAGTTTCACAGCAATTTTGTTCTTGTGTTTTCCTCATTCCACCCTTTTCCTCTTCAGTTTTTTAGACAATTCATTTCTCTGCTTGCTGTCCCTCAGTCTGAAGTCTTCCCTGCTGCTCACGCGAAACAGTGTAAGTTACTGACTGTTGAAAACTTCAGCTGAAATGCAGCCAGGTCAGGATGAGGTTATATAAAAGTTTAAAGGCAACATTTTTAGGTCACATTCTCAGCAGCACAGATTCCAAATGTTTCAGTAAGCAGACTGCATTTAACACTCTAGCTGACAGCATTCATTAAATTAATACTGTGCCTATAGACAGTTCATAAAGTGCATTTTTAGCACACACACCCTATAAGCATCTGCTGTATTTGCACCATTCCCACACTACCTATACAGCCAGGCATTTATTTGTACTCAGACACAGAAAGGAAGAAACTTTAAAGTAGTTGTGTTTCCCAAAATAATTTAACAACAGAACTATGGTTTTTCTTTTCTTCTTTTTCTCCCTGTATGAAAATGAAGTAATCTTTGAAATGACAAACGAAATGAAAAGCCTAGTCATTCTAAATACTTTAGATTGTGCAAGCTTGTTTTCCTTTCCTGATACCATTGCATGTGCCAACTCTCACCACTGTGAGGAATCTCCACTTTACAGAAGTTTACTTTTGTTTTATTCCCTTAGCAAAATGGCCTNTCTTCTTTTTCTCCCTGTATGAAAATGAAGTAATCTTTGAAATGAAAAGCCTAGTCATTCTAAATACTTTAGATTGTGCAAGCTTGTTTTCCTTTCCTGATACCATTGCATGTGCCAACTCTCACCACTGTGAGGAATCTCCACTTTACAGAAGTTTACTTTTGTTTTATTCCCTTAGCAAAATGGCCTTTACAGTACTTTGGTTAAGCATTCTTATGACTGGACATTTATTTGAACATTTTAAATGTGAAACCTCTCGGTAACACTTGGGAATATATTCATTTTGGTTGCAAATCCTGAGAAAACGTGTATTTGTTCATGGTTTCAATGAACTAAATAGAGCCTATGACTGTAGGCATGAATGGACTAGAAAAGAGCAACAATGTAGTTCTAATAACAGCTGTAAAATGTAGCCTTCAGGAAAAAAATTACATTTGCCTTGTGCATTCCCTTAGATAATAAATTTATATAATCCCACACTATATGGCTGCAGATACTCTTTTTTACCTAACGGTCAATATGTTAATGAAAAAAAAATTACAGCATTTTATGAGTTTAGGGTGTACAGCCTCTCACTGCAAACACCACCACACCTTACTCACTGTTTTGTGGTAGGGTTTTCAGATACACTGGTCACACCAAAGACTACAGTTTTGCATCATACACCTTTTTTGCTAGAATTTCAATAAGGAGTTCCATCTCCAGCCAAAAACCAAGATCTAAGAAACTAATGCTTTTCTCACTGAAAACATGGAAAGAGAATATAACAAGCAAAATACAAATGACAGCAAAAAAGCAAGTTCTGCCGCTTCATCATCAGGCCACACACATCAGCTTTCTGGTCTTACTAGATTAACACTCCAGTACAATTTCCTATGATTTTCTTAGCATCACTTCTTATATGAGCACTCAGAAAGGAGGAGAAAATAACAAAGAATCCTTGTAAGCATGATTCTGATTGTTACTCAGGATGAGAGTCCAGGCAGTTGGTAACAGTGTGCTCTACATCCTTAAAGATACGCCCCATGAGGCCTGGCAGTTAGAGCAAGGTTATACCGGGCTATACGTGGGGCTGAGCAGAGAATACAGAATCAGAAGTCTGCAAAAGACCCAGTTAAATTCTGGACAGGAGGATAGCAACTAATTTCTGCCTTAAAAACACAAAGTGTGCAAAAAGTAGCAGGCCCATTATTACTTTCAAATCCTTAATCAAATGCATTTCCCTTTGCAAGGTTTTTATGCAAGAGATATAAAGCATTTCCAAAAACAAGTGAGCTTAACCTACAAATTAAAAAAATAAAAAAACCTAAAAAACAGCTCAGCTCTCTCCTACCAGTCTTGCTCTCTGAGAGTTATCTTTGACCAGCCCACCCTCCAAAAACCTCTCTAAACCTTCAGCTCTTGGCCATGTCTCGTTACATTATTGCAGACACCTGCATAAGATTTAAACTTTGCTAATGCAGTTCAGCTGAAACATCCTCGCACCTTCCATGCCAACAGCATTGCTTTTTAAATTATTTTCAAAGCAGTTTTGTAATGAACAACTCATTACCCTCTATTTCTTGCTGACTTTTGACTGAAATGGATAAAGGGAAGCCTGGAGGAATCCATTATTCGATGGAGATAAATTTTTTCAAACTCTGAATTCATAACAGTGTCTATTCTTTGACATGCTGTATGTATTTCATGACTATCCTACCATTTGTGCTTTGGTCCTCATTGAAGATGAGTGATCTGAGGTATGGAAAATTGATTTGGCTTGCCACATGGGAGGCAAAGCAAGTGAATGGCAAGGCCCAGAGGTTTTATCCTTTGTACACCCACCAAGAGTACTTATAAACGTTCTCTTTTTTTCCTTTTCCATCCCAAGTTCAAATTTTTCACTTCCTACTTGACTTTACCATTACTCATCTTTATGTGGAAACTTCTGTGGTTGTTTTGTTGCTAGACAAGTTTACATTTTAATAATTGCTTATTCAGAATTATACAAGCAGGGAAGGCAAAGAATCAAGAACAAACCCAACATTCCAAAACAGGGTGAGCTTCCCACTGTAGAAATAACAATGGTAATTAAAGCAGAGTTTTGCAATTATAAAAATACTTTAACTATAAAAAGGAAATAAATGAAAATGCTCTTGGTGTCGCTAACATCCTTGCATGATGAAACAACTACAAACTAGTGTCCTTAAAACATCATTTACAGGGAGCAAGTAACAAGCCAACACGCTCTATAAGCATCTGGAATACCATACATGAGCTAGCACTCCCTCCATAAATGTATCAATGCATGCATTATAAGCCCTGACAGAATTTCCCCTTTGTGGTTAGAAGTGCTATGCCAATTAAAAACCCCATAACCTTTATATACACACTTTCTGCATTTCGGTTTTATGTATTCAGTTATACAGTCCTCTTTAACCTATTCATATACTCAGTATCTTGTTTATATACGAAGAAATTCAAGACACAAGATGTCTTTTTCGCACAAAGAAAACTTCTCATGTTTCCATCCAAACAAGATGTCTATCAATGTATTCCTGCAATTGAGGATGCCATTAAAGAAGAAAAAGAGTGTTTTGACTGACAATCTACTATGTGTGAAATACATGTGGATTGTAATGCGGTCAATAGCAGCTAGCTCATTCAGGGCTTGGTCCCAAAATCAGGGTCATAACTGGTACAGCAACATCTGACTACTTTCACATTCCAATCTGTTGAAGCTAATCCTCTCTCACAACCTTACGGTCACACAGGCTGGGGTGCTAAAAGAAGTGCAGAATTCCCTGTTTCCAGTTTAAGTTCACATATTTAGGTGCTTGCTTCCAAAATCCAGAGACCTGAGCTACTCAGAGAATTTCTCCACAAACATGCCGTTCCTTAACGTATTATAGGCAATGGGGTTTGGATTTATCCTTTTTTTCTTTTTTTTTCCCTTCAGCCTTCATGGGCTACCTGACCTCAAATAACATCTTTCAACAAAGAAGAAAGGCGGGCACGAAGAAAAATGCCTACTTTTTCATGCCAATCCACATGCCACATTCCACTGCCCTTTTAGTTTCTAACTCCTGAAAGCTCTGATTAAATTTGTCTTCCTGCTTGTTTGTAAACTGTTTTTTTTTGTATAGAGTATCACTGGCTCAGAAATAAACTTCAAACACAAAGCAACACAGAGTGATTTATTCAGCAACACAGGGCAGTTTCTAGCTTATGATGAACTGAAATCTACATGCAGATTTATTAACCCCAGAAACTAAATGTCTTCCTGATTTTAATCTTTTTTTGGTCTATTTTTATCTAAAAGCAGAAATACTCTTTTTATCTCTCTCTGAGGATATATACATTATTAAATGCAACATACATGTACTTTATCTTCTTATGTTTCTGCAACTGAATTGGAGACTGTTCTGAAACATGTTCTAGCAATTTCAGTTTTCTTGCATCTGTACATTGAAAAATATTCTCCCTTCAGCATGGAAAAAAATTGCCCACAGCCACAAAGCCAGTACCTGGTTTTGTTAGGTCCCTTAGCATACGAAGTGTGTTTATAGGAAGGGCCATAAGAGGAAAACACGTATACTGAAATTCACGGTTTCTCAGAAAGAAACTTCATAAAGTTTGAGAGTTATTTCTCAATTGGTAATTCAGTGATGAGAGAGAAAAGCAAAAAGATAGAATTTACAATATCCAAAAAGATTAGGCACTTCAGATTAAGAATGGTATAATTTAAATGCTTGAGAATGTGCGCAAGGATACTGGATGTGCACAAGTGCATGCAACATTTAGCAATTTAAAGGAGTATCTCTGCATTGATGAATCATGCTTTTAAAAAGTACATTTAGCACCATTCTGCACTAGGAAGTTACAGGTAGGTAATAGCTTCTGAGAGAAAATTGCAGTTGGCATCCTCAAATCTCGACTCTTATCACTTGAGAAAAATGTTAGGCTGCCAGAGTGAGGCAGTACAGTGCTTCATCTACCCACTGAGGAAATAACTGAAAATAAAGATTCCATGTTTGTCTAAATGGACAGTGGAGATAGTCTTGTATTAACCCCACTCACAGACTGAGCCAGCTAGACGTGCACCACCTGTGATGCAGAGACACCACTGGCCGGTGCTGTGCTGGAGCTAATAAGTGTAGTTGCAAGGCTGTATATATGACTTCAGGCCCGTTGCCAAGACATAAGATAGTACATACTCCTAGATACAGACACTCAAATTACATTCCAGTTTATGTCATGGTGTGACGTTTCCGGATAGGTCCCTTTAGTCAAAATTTTCCAAACAGTCTTCAAATTTGGATGCCTTCACTGTTGCACAAAATCAGGCTTATTCTTAGAAAGCAAATTGCTTACATTTGGCCGATACATCTAAGGCTGTTCTCCAAGAACACAAATTTTACACTGGCTGTTTTTGAAAATGTTACTGTCAAAACCTTCCTTCAGGCCTCTAATTTCCACCCCTGAAACTGAATACTATAACTTCTCACAAATATTTTAAAGAGTATTCTTGAATACCTCTGTAATAAATGCTGTAATGCTGATAATAACTTCTAAGCAGAAGATAAGCCTTCCTGGCTTGATCTGTGCAGGTATATCAGACGGTTGGTCTTCATTTTCCATAGCAAAGTTGGCTAAAACCATGTTCAGACACAAATTGCTCTATCCTACAAATAATCTTGTATACAAAATAGCTAATTCCATCACAGTGAAGACCAAGTCCTGTACCTATGAACAAGAAATCAAACACAATGTGAAAAGAAATGGCAAGACAACAAAAACCATTGACAGGACTTGAGGCCTGTATTAAACAGGCAGTAAAAAAGATTAATGACATCACACTGTTGCAAAACTACAATTAAAGAAAAAGGAGATCACTGTCATGCCAGAATATGCTGTGAGAAATATTCTATGTAAAAGACAGTAAGTATTTTTCTTCACAAAGTCTTATTAAGTCTTCAGCTGCAACATTGCATTGCATAAGAGGTTTTCTCACCATGCTTTTCAAAAAGCTAAAGAAAAGCTGGAATAAGTCCAAAGTGGAGAAGAAGAGGTTCAGAAAATATGAACTATGAAGAGAGATTGAAAAGATTGGTTTTGTTTAGTCTAGAGGACTGAGGGAAGACATGATAGCAGGCTTTCATGCATGAAAGATTGCTTGCAAGAGGACAGTAATCTCTCTCTGTCTGCTGAAGGAAGGATAAGAAGAAATCAGTGATTTGCAATAAAGAAAACTGTACTATGAAAGCATGTCTAGGACTAGAGAGGTGTAAGCAAGTTGCATGAGGAAGCTGTGGAACTTAATTGAACAAAAATAAGTTGAGTGATTGGAATGGTTTGCTGTATTTGAACCTTGTTTACTGTAGAAGATGATTAGATAGACAATCATCTCAGATCTCAATCCCATTTTTTTATTCTTTTCCCTTATACTGCTGCTATCATTCCAGAATATTGTCTACAATGCAGAATTTTTACAAAAGCAAGTAGTAGTTTGGGTTTCTTTGTACTTGTATGCCATGTTGCATATCTTCTCATCTCACCTAGCTCTCTGTGATACCATCTGACAGCCCTAGTTCCTTCTCAGACTGACAACCTCATCTATCTACTCAATGTCCTCAATTCCTTGTTTACGTCATCTGCATTGATGTCTGGGAATAAAGAAGGAAACATGGGGGCTGGTTAAGTGTGCTTGCAAATAAAAAGCTTAGATGGAGCAGCTTACTGGTCATCCATCAGCTGATTGGTTCATACGAGCAATTGACTGACACTTTTATCTCTAGTTTCAACCCCCCTGCCATAGGCAGGGACACCTTCCACTAGAACAGGTTGCTCAGACCCCCATCCAACCTGCCCTTGAACACTTCCAGGGATGGACTCTGGGAAACCTGGTCCAGTGCCTCACCACCCTCACAGTAAAGAATTTCATCCTAATGTATAATTTAAACCTTCTCTCAGTTTGAAGCCATTATTCTTTGTCCTATCGCCACACGCCCTCGTAAAAAGTCCCTCCCCAGCTCTCTTGCAGCCCCCTCTAGATACTCAAAGGCTGCTATAACATCTCTCTGGAGCCTTTTCTTTTCTAGGACGAACAACCCCAGCTCTCTCAGTTTGTCTTCGTAAGAGAGGTGCTCCATCCTTCTGATCATCTTCATGGGCCTGCTCTGGATTTACTCCAGAAGGTCTACAAACTTCTTTCATTGTAAGTCCCAGAGCTGGATGCAGCACTCCAGGTGGGGTCTCACAAGGGCACAGCAGAGAGGCAGAATCACCTCCCTCAACCTGCTGGCCATGCTTCTTTCGAGGCAGCCCAGGATGTAGTTGCTTTCTGAGTCTCAAGTGCACATTGCCGGGTCACGTTGAGTTTCTCAGACACCAACACCCCCAACTCCTTCTCCTCAGTATCCATGTTCGGGATTGTTTCGACTCAGGTGCAGCACCTCGCACTTGGGCTTCTTGAACTTCATGAGGGTTGGATAGGCCCACCTCTCTAGTTCGTCTAGGTCCCTCTGAGTGATATCCCAATTTTGGCTGTCTTTCTTTACCCAGCTTCTGATTTTCATGTGACTTGCTTAAAAATGTTGTTCCTCTGTTGAATTTGTGTTTGACTGTGTTTGAAAACAGTTTTAAAGTTATTGGGATGTAGGAAGAGAGTTATGTGTTACACAGACGTAGCCAAACAGACACAGAGCACGAAGACATGTGTCTCATTTTCTTACAAAATTTGGCTAAAATAAGAAAACGTGACTTGACCAACTCCATTCAACTCCATTCAAATCATAGATAAAGCAATTTTGATATCTACATTCTCAGTTCCTACAACAATTTACACTGCTACGATTGTTAGCTTCAAGTTCTTTTTAAGGAATCAAAGCTACTAAAAGAATATCCTAGGCTATGACTTTAAGGTCCACATGTCCCACAGTCATTTCCCTAATACTGGGTGAAAGTGTCCCTAGGCAGAACTGTTGTAGAGCACTCCTTGTGCTCTAGTTCTTTTTGCAGACCAAGTCTTTACCTCAAAAGGGCCATAAGAAATTTTCCTTACTCTGGATGAAGTTATTTGATGTATCTAATGTTACTGGAGTTGCCAGATTGTCCTATTTCAGCTATTCTAAGACGGCTTATTTCAGAGAATGTAGAGGTGGCTGGATAGTGAAAAATACTAGTTTTATTTTTTTCAGAGGAGAGAGGGAGGTATATGCTACACATCACACTTTTTTAGCTTCTCCATGACTCTCTCCAGAACTGCTTACTCCACATGCTGTGCAACTAGCAACATTATCAAACAAACTGCAAAGACAACTTTCTCAAAATTGCCTTCCATCCCCAACGGTAATTAAAGTGACACAATTTGGGAAATGGCTGTAGTTGATATAGATACTATGCTATATGTGATTTGAATTTAGAAGGCATGAGTCACAGCAGGCTGCACTTCTGTCACGCTTTAACACAGCAGCCACCTTAATACCACACAGTTGCTTGCACACTTTCCCCACCAGTGGGATGAGGTAGAGAACTGTAAGTAAAGAAAGCAAAATTTGTGTGTTGAGATAGTTTAAAATTACAGAAAAAGAAGGGAAAATGTTGTAGTAGGCAAACGGGAGCAATGACGGAGGCAGCTTGGTTGCATGTTCAGATCCTTTACTATAAACAGTGTCTACATAATAGTTACATGTGACCACACTCTTAAATTCTGCAGCCTACCTCTAACTACTTAAGCTGCTACTACTATACCTACTCCTATGTCTTCTATGCCTAGTCCTGCCTACCTTTAGCAGACAATATGTCTATCTGTCACAGACAACATGTCCATGTCTGTCTCTCTACGCAAGCAGCAGCTATATAACACAACTGTCATGTTTACATTAATCACCCAATAACCTGAGAGTCAACCGCTCACCAGCCCTCCTGTCCACTAACAGACGTCAGGCTCTGTCCACCAGATATGGCCTGCTGCAAACTTCTCTGCTAAACATGCTTTGACTATAAGGTATTTTGCTCCATGCATCCTGCAGGAAAAAATAATTACAACAATAATAGTTGTCACTGTCACTATTTTTATAAAAGAATTAAAGTATACAAAACAAGTGATGCTCAATGCAGTCACTTACCACTCACTGACCAATGCCCAGCCAGTTCCTGAGCACTGAGCCACCACCCCCTGGCCAACTCCCCCAGTTTATTGTTCTGCATGATGCTGTATAGTGTGGAATATATCTTTGGCCAGTTCTGGTCAGCTATCCAGGCTGTGCATGCCCCCAGCTTCTTGTGCCCCCCTGACTACTCACTGGTGCGGTGGGGTGAGAAGCTGAAAAGTCCTTGGCTCAGTATAAACACTACCTAGCAACAATTAAAACAGCAGTGTATTATCAACATTATTCTCATCCTAATGCCAAAACACGGCACTGTACCAGCTAATAGGGAGAAAGTAACTATTCTTGACAAAATCAGGACACTTTCTAATAAAGCAGTGTAAGAACTGGATCCTGAAGAATTTTTTCATGCCAGTAGTCCTTGTTCATGTAAGAAAGTTAACCAGGCTAATAATGTATCTAAAAACTACAGGAATGGAAAAGGCCTTGCAGGATTAAACACTGCTATTAGGATCTCTGGGACAAAGAAAAGGATAGACATAATCTGAAATTGCAAGAAATGTACCCATACTTTCTACCCACACTTTTCACCTCACGCATGTACATTATGTGACTTGCAGTTCCATTAAGCAGCAGACTGCTTGGGAGTTTCAACTGGGGCGTGTCAAGGATTCTTAGTCATAAATTTCAGAGATCATTTTATTTGCTCAAAATAATCTCTTGGCAAGACATCTTACTTCCCTGCCCTCAAGGCATTGTTTGTAATAAAAGCCTGCAAATAACTATACCAGGCAACTTTGTTATTCAGTCTCTCTTCTCAATATGAAATGGAATCTCTCCCAGTCTGTGTTCTTGCTAAAGTGTCTACTTTTACTCTGTATGTGAATGTTGTGCAACAGCTCCTGCATCAAACTGCTGCAGAGACTTGTGCAGAATAGGGGAATGACTGTTCTTTATTTTACAGCTCTCCAGTGAAGTTCAATATTTGTCTTATCTTGTTAATCTAGATCAAGTTCATAAGATAGATAAACTGTAATATAGGATGCAGTAACAGCTTTTGTGCAAGTAGAAAAAAGCAGACAGCTATATATGTTGTGATAACACAGAGAGGACCCTGGAAATTACAAAACAGGGTTATTATATTATATTTCATTCCCTTCTAGACAATCCATTTAAGTAACTGGCCTTTAAGAAACTCCAGGCACATCACTTCTTAGCACAAAGTTAATCTTCCCTCTGTTTATTCATCAATTCTCTTAGTTATTTTAAATGCATATCTTTCAAGTTGTGTAATGACAACACAGTCCTTTTTTAATACACAAGTTATTCACTTTCTCTACCACATGACTGCCAACAACACCCAGCTATGTATTCCACAGATTTCTCAATGCCTTTTTCCCTGATGTTAGAAGATACTAACCAACATTAAGTAATTAATGGCATTATTAAGAGTGCTCTATAATCTGTGAATAATTGATTGCTTCTGCTTAATTAAAAGAAGAAAAGAACAGTGTAAAGTTTTGTATATGATATAGTAATTTGTTCAAATGTGATTTCATGTGTATGTTCTGTCTTGTGTATAACTGAGTCCTGCCTGATTGTGTAACACGAAGTTACTAATGCTCTGAGATGCTCCGTTTGATAGGTGAACATTAAGTTACATCTCTTTTTCACTTCATCTGTGATTATTTTGTGAGGAATATAAGATCTGCAGCTGCTTGTTTGCAACACTAAGAACACCCTGGGACACAGACTAACAGATGCAAATGAGCAGCTTTCATTCACTTCTTGGGATCAAAGGTCCCAGTATATAAATGTAAAAACATAGGTACTTATGGTCACCTCTGCTGAGTAAAACATCTGAAAACGCATGTCCACAAGTATGTCCTGAATTCTAATGAAAACCAAGGAAACTCTACCATGAGCTTGAATTTGAATACATGCTCTAATCACTCACTGACTAGACCTACTTCACTGAGGCAGAGACTAGGTACCCATATCTAAGGTTACCTTTGATCTGCTGCTGACAAAAGAAGTACATGAAAAAGCCTTTTGATAGAGAATACTAGGTTTATTCCTCTTTATTCCTTAGTGGACAAAGGAAATCCACTTGAACTTTGAAGTATATTAAACGTTTTTAGTTTCAGGAACAGAGTGGGGGGGTGGTATTTTTTGCTTCATGTTGCAAATTCTAAATATTTCTTAAAAAGAAATGCTTTTTCCTTCTAGGGGGGAAAAAAGGCTTAGAAAATATTTAATGGCTTCAGTTTTTCTGGTGAAAAAATATTACTGGTATTACAGTGGTACAAAACTGTATTTAATGCTGTAAGAAAATTCTATCTCTACTGTTAATCCCTTTAAAGCATATTCTCATCAATTGAAGTACCTTTTGCCAACCTCAAAATCTGACTAATAGCAAACAAATGTGCTGCACACACATTACAATTTACAAGAAATTAAAACATCTCTGCATATTAAGGTGTAAAGGCTCAGCTTAATGAGTTAATACCCATTAATCAGACATCGCAAGATTCCACTTTTTTTTATACGGGTGAAGGTCTGCATTTGATGCAAGAACTTCAGGGATAAAAAATATCCAGTCTGATGTGTGTATGAAGATAGATTACATCTGTGATTTGAATATGGAATATGCCTGCAAAGAAAGAACACTGATAAGCAAAATATTCTTGTCAAATACATATGCACCAATATATTTTTTTTACTGCAAATTATGTAGAGCAACTCTTTCACAGTCATGACACAGATTTGCCGAAGAGCAATGTCCTAGATTCCACTCCAGAGTGGAAGGGTAATGTCCTGAATTGAAATCTGCACTCCTTCAACAGGTATCTACCTCCTCTGGGAGCCAACCATTAGCTTCTTTGATGAAAGGATAATAAACACCAACAGAGGGTATGTTACAGAAAGCCATAAGTGGTGAGGTCCTTCTTATCTGACTTTAGCCACTAAGACCAAACTAGTCAGCTATTTCTTTAGGAAACACAGAGCACCTGTAGAAGGGGATTCATTTCACCCTAAAATACATGAGATCTTCTGAAGATTCTGTTTAAGGAGGACATAAGCAGCAAACCTGGACTAAAGGTCTACCTTTCAGATGGCAGGCAGAATGAACTTTACCAAAAACAAGCCAAAAAAATTTTCTGCATTGCAAAATCTTGTTAAATTTTTGCTAAATTGTAAAATGATAGCAATGATAAAAAAACAACTCTGTATTTTCAATGCTGTGCCAAGAAGTTGATATTTTACATATTTATACATTTACATTCATATACTTTATACCTTTATAAAAAGGTATATTCTGCATTTTTAAATCTCACCTTCTTTGTGACTAAAACTTACCAGATAAAATGGTGTGAATTGTTTTAACATGCATTTCAGTGGCATCATTTCAATGCGCATTGCCTGTTCCATGAGCCCTAAATTATAATTTCAGCACAGCTTATTAAGATCCCTTATTGCATTTATATAACTAAATAAAACCAACCAAACAAAAACCAACCAAACAAACAAAAACACCAAAACGTCTTTCTGCATTCCAAGGAATAACATTATCAAGAGATTCTAGACAAAAGGTCTTATCTAGAGCAAAGGTCACTTCTCCTATTACACCACTTTTGCATTTCTTTCTTGTTTGCCCTAGAACCAAACCACACTTGAAACCACACTGATTTATTCTTTGACCTAATTTGTATCTTGTTATCATACCAGGTACCATAGAACCATATAATGGTTTGGGTTAGAAGGGATCTTAAAGATCATCTAGTTCTAACTCCTCTGCCATGGGCAGGTATATCTTCCACTAGACCAAGTTGCTTGGAGTCCATCCAACATGGCCTTCTAGGGATGGAGTAAAGAATTTCACCTTAGTAACCAATCTAAATCCATCCTCTTTCAGGTTGGAGCCATTACCCCTTTTCCTATCCGTACATACCTTTGTAAAAGGTTCCTCTCCAGCTCTCTTGTAGGTTCCCTTTAGGTACTGGAAAGCAGCAATAAAGTCACCTCAGAGCCTTCTCCAGGCTGAACAATCCCAATTCTCTCAGTCTTTCCTCACAGGAGAGGCACTCCATCCCCCTAATCAACCTGCTGACCCTTCTATGGACTTGCTCCAATATGTCAATGACCTTCCTGTGCTGAGAACCCCAGAGCTGGATGCAGAACTAACTTGTAAGGTGAGATCTTACAAGAGCAGAGTAGAGGGGCAGAATTCCCTCACTTCACCTGCTGGCTACACTGGGTTTGATGCAGCCCAGGGTACAACTGGCTTTCTGGGCTGCAGGTGCACGGTGCTGGCTCAGGTCCAGCCTCTCATCCTCCAGCACCCCCAAGTCCTTCTCAGCAGAGCTGCTCTTGGTCTGTTCATCCCCAGCCTGTGTTGATATTGGGGGTTGCCCCGACCCAGGTGCAGCACCTTGCACTTGGTCTTATTAAACCTCACAAGATTCCCATGGATTTGCTTCTTGAGCTAGTCCAGGTCCCTCCAGATGGCATCCCATCCTTCAGGGGTGTCAATTCTACCACTCAGCTTGGTGTTGTTTGCAAACTTGCCGAGGGTGCACTCGATACCTTTGTCTATGTCATTGATAAAGACATTAAACAATACAGGCCCATTACAGACCTCTGAGGGACACCACTTGTCACTGATGCTTATCAGGACATCAAGCCATTTAGTACTACCATCTAACCAATCCAACCAATTCCTTATCCAGCAAACAGCAAACAGATAAGCTATTCTTTCTTGTACTTTACTCTCGTGGTAGCAGAGGATGG
>WEIV01008975.1:0-11213 GCA_013390005.1 Calyptomena viridis | reverse complement strand
TTGATAAAGAAAACCTTATTAGTGTCAGGTGCAAATAAATCTAATTCCTTTCCACAACCATTGAGATGAAATCTTTCCAACCCCTCACACACCAAGGCACACGTTATCCTTCAGAAGGATCAGAAGGCCCTCACACTAACTGCAGGAATTTTTCCTCATTTCTATGGCATATGTTGTATCGGAAGTCACAGTTAAAAGAAATTTCATGCTCAAAATGGAAATCTTTTCTCACATGTAACTCAGCCAAAAATTCCTGTGATGGCAGAATTAAATTTGGGGTTGTTCTCAAATGGTAAGGAAGCTACAATATGGAACAATTACCTTTTTTTTTTATTCCTAACTACTAAGATTGTTACTTTCTCGGAACATTTATAATCATCTTAAAGACTCATCAGAAACTGTCAAGGAAGTCCATTGTCTCTGCCTAGAATTTCTTTTGAATGTTTTAGAGGAATTTGCATATGTGCTGATCTAGAAGAAATAATTAATCCTTTTTAATGTAAAATGCAATGAGTTTAGCAGATGGGAAGTGATATTCCCTTGCAAACACTTCCATGTGAGCAGCACCTCAACATCAGCTGAGACTTTTTTTCCCAGACAGACAGAAAGGTGGACTTTACCCAAGCTCCACATCCAAAAATTCAATTGTAGACTGGTCAGACTGGAGAGACAACAAATTTGGGCGATTTCAGTGTCTGTCTTCTTCCAATATTTTTATTTTCTTGCAGTAAAAATACCCCTAGAGGAAAAGATCTCACTGCATGTAACTTTTTTTTCTGTCGAGTCATTTGGTTTGTTTATGAATCCCACGTAGAGGTGCAGCTTTACAAAATGCCTTCTGCATGCAGGGAGAACTTCCCTCTGAATAAACTCTACCTGAGCACCAGGGAAACAAATAAACCTGGGGCTGAGGACATTTCAAGGGCAAGGAAAACTACTGTTCAGAGGAGAATTATCTGATTTGGTTCATGTTTATTTTTACTTATCTCAAGCAATCTGCTCTCCAACAGAAGGTGCCTATTTGCAGAAGAGAAGACATTCTCCTTCCTGGAATGATGCCCAACTGGAGCAATGGTGCCACTCAGGACAAGAGGTACATCTTGAGCAGGTGTCATAGGTGACCAGAGTTGGAAAAGCAATACTTTGTGTCATATATGTTAAGTAGTCAAGCATAAATTCTTCATTTCTTGCCATCACACTTCTTATTCCCCGGGCTAAATCTGCCGTCCACTCAGGAGCACAAATTCCAAAGTAAAATATGCTACATGTGAAATTTTAGAATTAATTATTCCCAAATAACTTGTGTAGAGAAGCTCTAGGGTACAGCTCAGCTAATTTATTTTACACATGCTTGCTGCCAAGTTAGAGAGTTTTACAATTTCACAAGAAACCCTTTCCTTTGAGGAACTGTTTGGAGAAACTTTTTCAGTCCTGGCGTCCTGCAATGAAGGAATAACTCCAGGTTGCAAACTGAAGTAAACCTGATTGTAGCAGACAACGGTGCAAAGGTAGAGAAGGAGAAAAGACCTGTAATTTTTTTGCTGCAACTGAATCACTGAAAAAAATGTAAAAGGGAAAATTTAATGCTCAACCTTTAATTTTAGGTTATTTCTAAAGCAGTGACTTTGTCTTGTAAATTCTTTCAAGTAAGGCTTTAACTAATGTTGAGTTACTGGTGTGCAAGTGATGGTATCCAGTAGTTACTGCATATAAACCTGAGTGTTTGTGTCATCCAAGTCTTTGCCTCAGTAATATCTTTAAATATAATAGCCTCTGCCTGTTGGCTTGTTTTCTCATGGGAGGGTGACAGAACATTTTGTGTTGTCTTATCTTCAACAGCAATGAAACAGGAGGAGCTCCACAATGCGAAACCAAATCTACTGCTATTAATACAACATCCCAGCCACAGAGAGGAGATTTGTTTATTTACCAAAGCTAGAGATGCCTCTCTCTGACCTTTCCAGAGCTTGTGCATTTTATCTGGGAATAGATTCCTCAGAACTGGATGCTCTTTTAAAAATATACAGTAAAAAACATACACACACACCCCTGAAACAGAGCCCAGGCTGCAGCCCAAATTGCATGAAGTGACACACAGCTTTGTATAGTTAGAATCAGTCTAACTAGGGCACAGTCCATATTCAGTTTTGATTCCTTTGCTGGAGCATGGAGATCAGTCAGCTTTGCAAAGCCCACTCGCCTTCCTTGCTGCCACTCAGTGACACGTTCCTCTCACTATAACCATACATGGACCCAACTTCTCTCTGGGGCCCAACAGCTCTCTGCAGCCTAAAAACCTGCCAGGATGGATCTTCTTCTTCTTTGCATAATGAAAAAGTGCTTCAGAATCCAAGGGACTCAGTTTTAAAAAAATCCAGCCCAGAGATTGTCTCCTTGTGGAATTTGCCCTGCTTTTACCTGTGCTTTAAACCAGTGACAATCTTCACGTGCACAAAGCAAACATTTTTGAGCTGTATCTTTCACAGCTGGTTGCATTTACTGACCTGTCTGTAAATAAATATTATACTCAAAATAGTATCTGCAAGAGTTAAGTCTTGCAGTAGCATTAGGGATTCCACCTGGTTTGACCTCACAGATTCAGGATCTATTTTGTTGAGCTGGTGCATCTCTGGTACAGCAAGAGCCCAGGGTTCTGCTTTCAGTGACTCTTGCTGGACAGTCTCCCATTTAATTTCCCCAGCTCTCTGCCCTCCAGAAGCAGCTGCTCTGCACCACAGTTGGCAGAAAGGAGTGTGGGTTGGCTCCTCAGCCATCTAGCTCTCCAGCTCAGAATATTAATTCAACTTACCACTGATTTTGGTTCCTGCTCCATGACTGATATTTTAGTCTAAGCAGACTAATAATGAATTACAGAAGCAGATCTGGGAGCAGGAACTGGAAACCAGGAAGGGAACTGGCCCAATATGTCCCAATTAAAGAGTATTAATCACTAAACAATATAAAGGAAAACAATATTGCCATGTCATATATACATGCCAAATAATTTTGCCATGTCCTCCTCCAGCAGAGTGACAACAGAAGGCAGCAGTCAGTCCTAGCAAGACCCAGACTTACCAGGCAGCAGTCAGATAAGCTCTGAGCTTGCTTGACTGACTCTCCAAAGACCAAGGCTGGCATTCTGCAAGGTTGGTCTGGGTTTAAGGCACAGCAGTAGGATCCCTGCTCTGCTCTCCCTGCCCTGTGCCATCCCTCAGCCACGCTGGCCCAGTGCTCCTGCAGCAGAATTCCAAGAGCTGTTCACCTGAAAAGTAATTCAGGGAAAAAGGTCAGCCAGCCCCGTTCAGTGTTCAGCTCCCAGCGTGGCTGACCTGTCTGTCACTCCACTGCTAACATTGCTGGCAGGGCTGAACACTGCTTCTGCCTGATTAAAACAAACCTTTTCTACCCTGGATAGTTTTCCAGTGCCTGTACCCATACAGTGAGGGAGGATACAGGGATGGAAACCAGCAGCAAGGTGTAAGGTGGGAGCACAGCTGCTTCTTTAGGCAGAAGTACCTATACGGTTGTTAAACGATTATTATGTCAAAGTCTGGTTTTAATTATCATTTTACTCATTGTTTTCATACAGCGGCCTGTGGTTTGACAATGCCAATCACCTGTAGAATTACAAATAAAAGGCAAGAGTTCAAAATAACTGCCTTTTCTCTGTGACAATTGAGCAAAATTATCTAGAAATAAAATCTTCAAAATA
Source organism: Calyptomena viridis (assembly GCA_013390005.1). Lineage (NCBI taxonomy): Eukaryota > Metazoa > Chordata > Aves > Passeriformes > Eurylaimidae > Calyptomena > Calyptomena viridis. The sequence goes on along the minus strand of WEIV01008975.1, from coordinate 7,501 downwards.
CTGTTTTCAACCATAGAGCAGTGTGGAAGGCCAAAAACCTGTCTTTCATTACTCTAGAAATTACTTAACACTTTTGAAAGATCTGGTTTAGCAGTGATGCATCCCCTCATGCTCTGACCAACTTCACACTTTATTTTTTATCCAGATATAAGTAACAGGCTTTGGGGACCTTGTCTGTATTCCTTCCTACTCAAGTCTGCTCCCATCTGCCTGATCCCCTCAGTGACTTTATAATACTTCTTTTGTGTCACCAGAGCTACTGCTGCCTCCCAGTCAAACTTCCCACACCAACCTCTCAAACTGCACTCCCTGCTTTTGCATGTTCAGTCTCTGTATCTGCAAGTGCATGAATAAGGGCTTGTTTGTATGCACAACATTTACTATGACCATTTTTACAATCTGGGTTCAGGCAGACAACTCTGTACACGTGGCAAGGCTCTGTCACCATGGAAAACTGTCAAAAAGCATCCGATCCCAGGAATTGGGGGTAAGTTTTGTGAGGAACCCGTGGAAAGGGGTCCCTCACCCTGCCTGATTCACAGCTGGGGTTTCTCCCTGGCAGTTGAGACCGGTGATGTGAGAGGTTAGACAAGAGTGGGAGCAGATTCCTGTGGGGCTTCACCAGCCAAATTCCTATCTAGGAAAAGGTTGCTACAGCAACTCTGAGCCTCCTGAGATACAGAAATTATTGTAATGGCTGCTGAAATGCCTCCCCACTGCTCTGAGGCAGGATAAGGAAAATCCTCCCCTTTGATACGGAATGGTTACCCACTGCCACACTTCACAGCAGCTCTAAACAAGCACCAGGTCTCCTGAAGTCTCCCAGGAGCTGATGGATACCTTACCTTTTCCAAAATGCAGCTCTTCATTTACATGTAAGGCAAACATAGCCATAATAAACCTAAACATCACACAACAAGGACTTCAGTTCCAACACCTTTTCTTCCCATGGAGACTGCATGAGAAAAAACAAATCATATGGCAGAAGTTAATATTCTGCTGAGTGGGCTGAACAGAATATAGAAACCTGTCCAAAGCCAAAATATGTGTTTTCCAGACTACAGTTTGTGGTTTTCAAAAACAACATAGATAGAAAAAAAGAAAAATAAACAAAGCAAACCAGGACAAAACCCCTCAGAGCTTCTCAGTGACTGTCAGCAGGTTTTTGGCTGCCCCCAGCCTGTGACTGTTTTCCTCTGGCATCTGGCCCGTTCACAGGTCGTTCAGTCCACTGGACTATGTAATAAATACCAGACAGAGATGATGCTTTAGACAGAAAGGGAACACTTGTGACTGAAACAGGTCCTGAATCTAGAATGGGGTGGCCTGAGGACAATAAGGACATAAAAACAGCAAATAGTGTATACTCTGAGTGGAAATACTTTCTCAAAATTGCTCCAATTTCTCTCCTTTTCACTCCTCAACAACGCAGTTTGGTCTAGAAGCCAAAGCTGAAAACAGCAGAAGCAATGATCTGAAGTAGTACCTGAAATAACTGGATGACATTTAAAATTATGTCTTTAAAAATACGAGTCACAACTTTTGAACAGATACTCAATTAAAGCCTATTGTGCCGTTTTAGCCACAACAAAAAGGACCAAATTCCTCTGGGAATAAACCCAGTCAAATTGATGCAGTCACCTCCTGGCTGAATTTGGCCCAACATGCCTAGAACATCCTTTGGGATTGTTCAATTCCAAATATTGCACTAATCCAGCCTCCTGCAGTTGCTGAATGCTGTAATGTTTGGTGTCAGCATATGGCATTTTAGACTTTTTTTACATGAGCTTGGTGTCATTAATAAAGTATTTCATTGCTTTCTTACCTTTGCCACATCTGTGACCTTTTGGCTTAGCTCTGAAAAGCTTGAGAACAAACCCTGCTTTCAATATGACAAAATATCTTGCTCAAGTCAGAGAATTTTTTTTTTTTTACTTCTCTCAGTTTAGTGTCTACTGTGAAGATGAATCTCAGAGATCAAGAAAAGCATATAATGTTTAAGACAAAAACATTTGTTAACTAAGGATTTCCTATATATCTCTGCTTTCTTATTTATACTATGTCCTGGACCTTGTGAAATCACTGTTTAACTTTCAGTATTATTTATGGAAGCAAGACTGTTGCTGTTTCCAGATCTTACAGAGAACTTTCAGTTTGCAGTTTCATTAGCAAGTGCATAGTCCTGGCTTAAATTAATCAACTAAAAAGCAACATACAGTAAGTACTTAACCCTCTCACANAAAGCTCCTCTTGTATGACAATTTAGAATTTGGGACTGTGCAGCCTTTTCAGTGCAGCAGAGGTGAATACTAGTTTTGAGCCATTTCTGTTGTGCACAGAGAGAGATTTGAAATATTACCCCCTCAGTTACACACATAAAATTCCTCAGCATGGAAAGAGGTTCTAGGAAATGAACAATTTGTATGAGGTTTTGGATGCTGCCACTATTGATCAAAACTCTTCAATCCACAGTAGAAAGAGGCAGGCAGGAATGATTCAGTGCACTGGGTGTGTGCTGAATCATTATTAACCTCTGTGCTCTCACTGTGACTACCCCGACTTACAACCAGGGAAATTAAGTTCAAGTGTTACCATCCTCAGCACAAGAGCCCTGGATTTGCAGGCTGGAGCATTATGTGCCATCACTCACAGCTGCACAAACCAAGCACAAAGTAGTTTAAAAAATGTTTAGCAAATCTGAAATGAACATTTTACACTCATTTGCATGAGCAGAAATGACCTGTGTGTGGGAAGCTCACGTGGCTGCTGCCTAAGCAAGGCTGGTAATGGTTGCACAACAAGGATTAGAATGAAAAGGATGAGAGAGAGCAATAATAAGTAACTTATTTAAAACTCTGCTCAAGTGCTCCCTTACCTCACAGTTCTCTTGCTGACACCTGTAGCTTTATGTCACATCACAGAAGGCATGCAGGAATCACTGCTCAGGCTTCCACATCACACCAGCACCAGGTAAATCCACTCAGGAGCCTCCTGGGATGACACATAAAAGTTACAGTCTAATGATGATAGAAGGGTGGGATATCATCGTTTTCCAGTGTGTTTTTAAGACCTGTGGAAATGCATCCCAAAGTCTGTATTTAAAAGAGAAAATATTAAGATTCCAAAGCCAAGCACGCACTGAAATTAGAAAATTTCAGCATTAGAAAAAGGAGCCAGGAATTATGTAATTAAAGATTCCTTTAGGGCATATCCATGGAAGGGCAACCTTTATTCTGGCATTTTCTAACTTCGGTGTACTTGCAAATTATGCACATTTTGGCAAAGATTTTGTATCTGTAAAATGCATATATTATATATAGAAATGAATTAATCTCTGATATATTTTTGCCTCATCAATACAGTTTCCTGTTCCCATGCTGGAATATACAGCATTAACATATTCACATGCCAGTTGCTGGATTTATTCTTGATAATTGAAAGGCTGAGCCTGGACATGCTCAGTCTCTCCAAATTTCAGTCTTATCTAGCATTTTTTCTAAGTCACCCAGATTAATTATCTCAATGTCCCGAGGTAAAGTGATTCTCTTGTCCAGGGGCTTTGAAGAGCTCAAATTTTTTTCTTCATCTGACACTCAATTATGAGCTCAAGTGCTAAGGCTGACAAACAGAATATTTTTTCTTTTCCACAGATTATATTTTTTAAAATGCGCAATGTACCAAATTCCTAAATAAAAGAAGTAGTTTTAAAAATACTGTGTTAGCAAGAGTGTGGCAAGTTTATTTCAGTGTACAACAAGCCACATAAAGACCAACACAGTGAATCTGAAAATAATCTTCCTGTAGAATTAGAAACATAGAAGAAAGGCTGGAGAAGGAAACCCACTAATTTATCTTCTTGCAAATAATATAAGAACATGACATATTCATTTACACTTGAACAGATTATTTTGTTCTCCAGAAGAAAGAAAAAAAGTTTCCTATAAATTTTTTCCCCATAAATTAAATAAATGAATTAACAAATTACAAAAGAAAAAAAGAACACATTTAACTTCTTTGCATTCAAATTTTGAATTATACACATGGCTCATTTTCATTCATGTCCTCTTTCTGTGATTTAAATCTTCTGCAAAGTTAGCAAAACTGCTTTTTGTAGCTCCCTTTAAGTGGAAGTTACCCAAACACTTTGGTCCCATTTAATTTAGTGAAAACTGAGGGACACAGAGTCAGGTACTGAGGCCTCTGTTCAACCTGAGAGCCTTCAGTATTCCATCTGCATGCCCATTCCACAGCCTTCTTCCCTCTTTCCTGCCTAGGTACACTTTCAGGAAAATAAAAAGGCAGGCACAGCACGGAGCATCCCCTGGTATGCTCAGAGAACTGATGTGTCCACTAAAAACATATTTTCAACATGCCAAGAACACAGATCATGTTTGGATCAGGAACTCCTGACTGCCCCAGTGAGAGGTTAACGGAAGATAATTGTGTACATTCACATTTGTTATTCAAATATCACCTCCTTATGACAATATGCATTACTTAATCTGCAAAGGTCAATGAATTGCTATTTAGCTCCTTTCAAATGCCTGTGCAATGAACTTTGTCATTTTTAATACACATTTCTCAGCAAAGAACTAGTGGTACAGGTTTGAGGTTTAGAATGTCTCTCCACCTGCAAACACCTTTCACTGCACTGTATTTCCAACACTCCCCACACAGCTTTACAACTGTCAGGCATATGCAAAGACTCCCCTGTACAGTTCACTCTCAATTTGCACAAGCTAAGCAATAAAGAGTTCAATTACTAATTTTTTTTAAAACCTTCTTGCAATATAAATTATTAGCCAAAGTATTGAATGTGAAACAGAAACACAGAGAAGTAGGAAAACTGAGATATGTTATCACCTGTAGTGTGACCATGCTTAAAAGCAGTTTGGATGAGCAACCTACTCTGCATTAGATCCCTTAAAAAAAAAAAGAGTTGGAAACCTTGCAGGTCAACAGCTTGTCAAAACTGCATAAATGCCCTGAGAATGGTATGAATGAGCACATTCTTAATCCTGGAGCTGAATCCCACAGCTGCTGACCCCCCTTTCCACCCATGTGCTGCTCCACTGGGAGCAGATGTGTGTGTGTGGATCCCCACAGCCTCCAGGTTTGGGGCCATGTCCTGACCCAGTGTGGATGGTTTGAATAGCACCAGAAATCTCCCTGCAGGACCAGGACAGTGGGGTTTAACTTAGCAGGTAGTGGAATGCACAAGCACAGCACAAAGACAAGACTGGGAAATTGGGCTACTGGCAAGTAGCAGCTGAAAGCTGATTGAATACAACAGATTGGACTTTCAGACTGGACAGATAGACAGCAGCTATTTAAATGGATCATTAACAGTTTTGCTCTTAATTATTTCCAAACCTTCCAGCTAATGCAAACTCAGTATGACATGCATTTTGGCCTCAATTAATTATTTGCTGTTTCTATGTGAATCCAGTTAAAAGAAAGCCGAGTGGTTTGTTGAGAATTTCTGCCTCTTTAAAATCATTCTCTTAAGTGCTTGGCTTCTCTCTGCAAACAGCTGTCATGTAAGTAACTGAATCTATACCTCACAAAAACGTTCACTTTCTCCATTTCAAGTGGAATTTCTTTCTGAAATGACACAGCCCTTCAAGCCAACAAATGGTCCCCACTCTGCCCAGCAGCAGGTGGAAGACCATGAAACTCCAGAGCTAAATGTGGAAACTTTATGTCTTCAGAAAAGGGAGATTCCTATCTTGCCTATCTTGTATCTTACTTTTTTAGTCTGGGAGGATCTGACATTGTGGCATTTCTGTGTCTGGCACAGCTTTTTCTAGAATTTTCTGAAAGTGTATTACTTGAAAGTTTTATCTCAGATACTTGCACAGTTTGTCATGTGAAAGCCACAACAGCTAGTTTACACCTCAAAGAATAAACAATTACTAATAAAAATGTCAAACCTCTCCCAAAAATCTCTGAAATAAGAGAATGACCTTCCAAAATATGTTTCAACAGACTGTTTTAATGCAGCTGCTTCCAAAAGAGCTTTGTTTTGGTATCTGTGTTTTCTATACCTCCTCCTTGATACTCACTCTGTATAAAATACCTGGGATCTCTCATCAATACTAATCCAACATGGATCCAGACACACAATAGCCCTTGTGACACATGGCACAGAATGTACTACATGACATTTATTCAGGTTGTGAGAGGACAGACATATAAAGATTATGGCAGCATAAAGTAAATGAGGTTCATGTGGACAACACATGATCCAGCATAAAGAACTGCTGGCTGGCACAAAGACAACCCATCCAAAAATCTGACACGTATTTGGTGAATTTATAGCCTGAGATTTTTATATTCTCTTCATAAAAAAAAACCCCTTCAATGTCTCATTTTTATTTCATCACACTTAGGAGAGGGAGAACGTCCTCTCACCAAATTGAAGTAAGAATTAATTTAACTGAGCCTCTTTCCTAATCACAATAATTGAATTGATTCTTCCTTGAGCCAAAACAGCAAAAAAATAAATTCCTGGTGCTGCTTTGGTGTACCATGGCCTTCAGACCTCTTGTTTGGATGATTCAGAAGGAATCAAAATGTACAGAAATACTAACAAAACCCAACCTTTTGTGTGTCATCCAGGATCAAAAAAAAAGGATTAACTGGAAAGTCTTGTTTTCCAGTGGCAACCACAGTTTTTCAAGCAAAAATTGTTAATGTATAAAGCATTAAGGATTTAATCAAAAAAGCTGGACATCACATTTAGTAACAGTTGAGATGAGCTGCACACATCCCATGCCATATCTCTTTCCCATCAGCCAAGATGTCTGTACAGAAAGAAACATAGAAACAACAGAAATTGGCTCCAGCACCCAAATTCAGCATAAAATGGCTATAAAATGTGCAATTTCAGTATTTTGAGGCCTTAACAGATGTCACAATGTAGAATCAACTCTTCCCAATATACAAGGATATTAAATGCTCCAAGTTTTCTTATGGATGATGAGCATCCGCAGGCTTTGAAGGAATACCTCCCAGATTCCCACAGCTCAGTGACTGGACATTTTTTAAAAAGTGGTTCTTGCCTTTAAAGGTCAGTTTAATCAGGGAGATCTCCCAGCTTTGCAGAGCAGCAGGGAGTTCCGCACAACAAATATGAATTAGCAAATGCGCTTATCCCTTCCTACAGTTGTCATAAACAGGTGCCACATGGATACAGGCCAGAAACAATTTGTGTCTTTTACCATTCCCAAGATTTACATTTGTCTGTCTTCTTAGTCTTTTCTGTGACATTTGAAATGAAAAAATTCTTGTATCTGCAAGATAATTAAGTTCACACTTGGGAATGGTACATGAACTCAACATACTGCCCCGAGGCTCAGGCCTGAAGGAATTTCAACTGTGCAGAGACGGAATATGCAAAAAGACAGGAATACGAGGTGGTTTAACCTAGCAGGCGGCTAAACGCGACACAGCCCCACACTAAACACCACACAGCCCCTCCTCAAACACCACCTACACC
>WEIV01008973.1:0-10282 GCA_013390005.1 Calyptomena viridis | reverse complement strand
CAGCGGCGCTTTGTGCTCCCTCAGGGCCGGAGCAGCCTCGGCGGAGAACGGGGTGCTGGACTCAGGAGCCTCCATGGTCAACGCGACAGCCCCGAGCAGGTCCCGGTGTCCGCTGATGCCTGGCAGCGCTGTGGCCCCCGGTCCCCCATGAGTTCATCACTGCTGAGCTCTGCTTCGTCCCAGGTAAAACGTGGAAGTGCAGTGCACAATCAGCCCTGTTTCTGGCAGGCATTACTCATTGTGCTGCTGGTGGTTTGAGTCACGGACCGCAGGGCGTACCAGTTGTCCTGCGGAGGGTTTCAGCCAAGGGCCACAACCACGGAGAACTTTTTGGACTGGTTTCTATTTATAATATAAGCATATATCGGCTTAAAATAAAACCCTCGAGTTTATAATCAGAGAACTTGTCAACTTCCTTGTTCATTCTGTGTCTCACCTTTTACAGGAATTTAGCTCAAATCATGAGAGCAGCATCATTAAGAAACAGAGGCAAGAACTCCAGCTTTTAATTGCAGAACTGAAAGATCGTGACAGGGAGCTCAATGACATGGTTGCAGTGCACCAGAGACACGTTCAGGCCTGGGAAGGTGATCGCCATAAAATCCTGACTTTGGCAGAACGATGCAGCTTGTTGACCAGTAAGTGTTGTGCGTGTAAAGAATAAGATCTTGGTCTTTCAAGCACATTCAGGTGCTGTGACCCCTCAATAACAGCTTTGCATCACAGAAGGAACCATTTCCTACCTGTCATCCTTTAAATGGTATTGTCTGAGATCTGATCTTCCACGATGGTACTGCAGTGATCTGATCTTGAAGGAGGATGATAAATAGAAGGTTCTTTCTCATTTGAGTGTGTAAATTGCTTCTCCAAATTCTTTAAAAAATGATCTGATTAAGTAAGTGTGGGGGAAGAGAACAATTTGCAACATGCTGGTGTGCTGCAGAGCCCTGTGCCCTGGGGTTCTGCTGCACAGCTCTGACATCATCCACAAACCACCCAGTGAAACACCTCTGAAACAGCTCTGAACAGATGTTTGACAGTACAGAGCTCACCATGGAGTTTATTCCCTCTGTCCTGGATAGCCAGGGAATCCTCCTTTGGAGTGTGCAACACGAGCATCTATTTCTGCATGATTTTAAAACACTGGATTAATTATTTCTGAAATTTAAAAAAAATTATTTTTGAGATTTAAAAAAATTGCGTGACAGTCTCCAAGCTGTTTTCTCACAGATAACCTTGTCTCCTTTCTTTTCAGGTAAGCTGAATGACAGAAATGCAATTATAAAATCACTGACCAGAAGGTTACAGTTCTTATAGTGTCAGCAGAATGACAGTAAGGCAACATGTGAAAATACACAACAGAAGTTTAAAGAGCCGACTCAAAAAGTAACAGATTCATCTGTTCACTGCCAGGCTCTGGAGGTAGGGGTTGAGTAATGGTCTGGTTTTGCAGTCTGTGCATGGCCAGAATGCCAGTGGCATTTGGGAATTTCACTGGTGAATAAATATTTCATACTGGGGCTCCTGAGTTGCGTTTCTCTTTAAGTACAGTAATGTTAGATTAAAGTATAGCTCTGATTTATTGGGGAGGAATTGAAAAAGGAGGGGGAAGGAGCAAAAAAGCCTTCCTAAACTAGAATTTGGATTTTGCTGTTTGTCTGCTTTGTTTTGGGGAACCCTGCTCAGAACCAAAAATGTCTGGTACTGGGATTGCAAGAGGCACTGCTGCCCCCAGAGCAGTATTGGTGCTTTTTTAGGAAGTTTCAGAAGGTTTTATTTAGAGCTTTGATTGCTGTGACGAACTGTAACATTCTGAAACTGGTTTAAGGATATGAAAATAATTCAAGGGTTCTATAATTTTTTTCAAGTGATTTGGCAATGATTGTATGAGTGGGATAATTTTTAATCTGTATGCAGTGAAGTAAAGCAGTATTCTGGATTTTATCTGTTTAATTGAACTAATTATGAACTAATAAATGATCTAAGACATGTAGGGTATTAAGACCCTTGCTCACAAGCAAACTGGGGAACAATTTTTACTCCAGCCCTCTTTTCTCCAGCTTGCTCAGAATCCCACATTGCCCTTCACAATGTTTAAGTACATTGTGGACACATTTGCTGGAAAAAAAACCCAATTTTGAATCCCTGAAGCAATAGCTGACACTTATTTCTGTTCACTAGGAGAAAAAACAGAATCTTCACTGCTCAATTTTGGAACTGTCTGTTAAAACAGGCTAGGTGCAAGCAAGGGAACAGGAGCTTCTCACTATGCTCAAGCTGAAGGTAACTCTTGTCTCGTGGGCACAAGTGTGGTCAGGCTGCAGTGCAGTTGTTGGTGACTGCTGGATTGTGTCACCACTGATCTCTCCAATGTTTAGCTCTTAGTCTTGTTTGAGAAGGGAAAAGTGGCCAGAAAACAATAAACTGGTCTATTTATTCCCCAAGAGCTCAGAAGAAAATCTGTGAAGTCACTGTACTGCAGTAGGATGTACTGTTGGCTTGTCCAAGTCTATCATAATATAAAAATTAAGAACTCGTTCTGTTTCCTATTTCAGGACAATGCTTTACTTGAAACAACTGATCACATTACTGAGTTTACATCTAAATTAAAAAAGCTGGAAAGTGCACTGCGTGCAGTGAAGTCAGAGGATTTCTGTCTCAACAGAGAGCAGAAAGAGCTCAAACTGACACTGAAAGAACTAATGCTTCAAACAAATAAACTGAAAGGTAAATATTTATGCTGGGAACCTAATTTAGTGTAGAACCAGCACGATTCCTTTTCATTCTGGGAAATACTACATTTTATTTTGTAGCTGTCCTCTCTGAAAAGATGGAGGAAAACAGCAGGCAGCAGGAAGAAATCCTTCACCTGAAAGAAGAAAATGGCTGCTTGAGGAGTGAGCTGGCACTTGCAGGTGAGGGTGGGCAGTCAGGGACTTCCAGACAGCAATTCACTAATATCCATGAAAGAGGCAGCTTCTTACCTTCCTCCTTGCAGTTCAATAAAAGAGTGTCCCTTGTGTGCTATTCTGCTATGAAAGCAATATCTGGGACTGCTGCAGGAAGTGTTTGTAGACTCTTGTGAAAGCACAAAGTTCACCAAAGTGATTACACGTGGAGAAGTAAATGTCTCAGAAGATTCTCCCCTGCAAATTTTGACACTTTCATGTCTCCTGTGGTTTAGTGCAATTACTGGGGGTGACTTTCTCCTTTCTGAATGAGAAATGGGCACCTACTGGAAAGAAGCCACATGCAAAACACAAAGACTGGGTTCTCTGAAGTGTACCAACCCATCACTCCTCTGGTATTTTTACAGAAGTACTACATTACAAATTCACTTCTCTCTTGCTTTCTTTAACTGATGGTTTGGGTTTTGGCTGGTTAAAGGTAAACTGCAGCTTGCTCTCCATGATACATTTGCCTTGGTTTTGGGTGGAGAAACATTTCAGTGCTGCTCTGGATAAGAAAGGTGGGATGGTGGTCACTGCAGTATCCTGGGGACAAGCCATATAGACCTGGAAAGATTAGGTGGCCAAAGATATCCTCTGCTGGGAGGGGATTTCTCTGCCTATCACTTTTAGTCTCCCATTACCTTTGCCAGATACTGATCCCATGTCTAAGTATTTTAAAAACAATAGAATTGGGAAGTATTTCCCAGTACTTCCCTGTACAAACAAGAATTAGAATTAATTAACTGAATTTCCTTTCCCCCTTTCCCCTCCTTTCTGAAAAAGTTTAATCAGCCCATGAAGTACAATACTGATGCTAGTAAAATGAATCCAGGTGCTGAGGAAAAGTTGAAGAAAAATACTTTATTCTTAAGCTGTCTTATGGTTTTTGTGCTCTTTTTATTTGGAGGGGAAACGGGTTCCCTTGATCTTAAGAAAATGCCTTTTGTTTGGTTTGGTACCACTTCCTGCTACAGACAAAGCAGAAACACTTGCTTTGTGTCTGTTCACTTTATGTAATTAAAAAACTGTATGTTTTGAAACAGTGGAGAAAGCACAGAGAAAGGATCAACTTTATCAGTTTGCCAAGTCTAAACAAGCACGGATTGAAAAGGAATTATCCAGTTTGCGACAGGTACAGCCCTGGTTGTGTTTCTGCTCTGAGGTTATATGTTATTTTCAGTAACATCAGACCTGCATGGAACTGTATAAAAAAGTTACATCTAGCTATTAATAATGAAGGGGGGGGGGGGGAAATCAAATTTTCTGTTTGTGCCTTGCTGAGATCCCTGTAGAATGTTGATTTATTGGGGTTAAACTGAAGAGCCCATGGTGCCAGGCTCGGGAAGTCACATGCAGGGCAGCAGGAGTGGGGTGTACACACCTGCCCAAGGTGAACTCAGCAGCCTGAGGGACATGGTGTACTGACAGGTCAAGAGAAACTTAAACCCTGTGTGTTCACCTGCTCTCACTTGAGGTTCTTGAGGCATATTCCATTTTTTCTTAATTGCAAATAGTTGATGGGTTCATTATCTTCTACATAACCTTCACAAAAAATCCTCTGCAGTGAAAGCCAAACCCTGTGATCACCTGTAGCTCTGTAACATTGAATAACATAATAACAACATTTATTAAATACCAGGTTAATAATTATACTGTATTTTTGGTTCCATTTAGTTCCATCTTAGAAGAACATTCTTTAATAGAAATTAGTTTCTTGCTGTAAAATGTTATTTTCCTAAATATATGCAGAGATGTCCTCTTAGATTTGGAAGTCTTTGACAATAGTTTAGCTACAAGTATTGGTCTCTAAAAACATTTTGAGGATGTTTTTGGAAGACAAGCAATGTGTTAGAACCTGATGATGCTGTTCCTGCAGCCCAGGCTCTAATGCCCATCACTGTCTTTAACAGATCTATATAAAACAGCAGTGTGACTTAGAGTTCCTTCATGGCAACTCAAAGACCCCTCAGGACTCAGGGCAAAAGCACGAAAAGGTGGCAAATAGAAAGAGGTAAAGTAATCTTTTTTTGTTTTCTCAATAGTTTGTTCGGAGAGAGAGACTTCACTGTTCAGTCACAACTAACATCCTCACAGGGGTGTGTGCTGGGTCAGGAGTTCTCAAGTACCTTGTTTTTTAGTTGGTCAGGAGACACCATAAACATCAGTCACAGACTGAAGTGTTGTGTCAGGCCAGACAGCTCATGAGCTTTTAGAAAACGAAATAGTCTGGTGGTGGGGGTGTTAATCTGGCTCACCACTGCTTTTATTTGAAAAGCAAAGTTTATTTTAGGAAGTAAACTTAAGGAATTGGTACACACCCTGGAGGTTCAGACAGAATCACCACACTGTGTAAAACATGAGGGAACTCTCAGACTGATTTTGGAAAGTAACAGCCAAATCTGGGCAGACTTCTGTCGGGTTTTGGCAGGATACAGCTGCCTGTTGGTATTTGAGCTACCACAGAACCGTGGCAGCAGCCCGTGTTTGTGTAGAGCTTTGGGAGTGCAGTTGTGGGTGCTCTTTACCTGCAGTGTTTCTGACTTGTTTTTATCGTGCCCTTGTAGCACAGGGGTGACATTCTCTGCCTCTGAAAGCCACTGCAAGACACACATGGGTGGGACTGAGGGCACCCACAGGATGTGCAAGGAGTGGGGAACTGCACCAGTCCCAGAAAGTAGGGTAAAAACCACCCCTGAGATGTGTGAAGTAGATAATAGACAGTTACTGAATGCATCAGACTTGGAGGAAACTACCTCAGCCTTCTTAAACCGGTGTCAAAATGTTGTGAAAGGCTTGGCTGTCCCTGCGGAAGAAGGAGAAAAGCAGGATGTTGCATCAAGCTCTGATGAGCTAGACAGTGAAGTATTTTGTGAGGCAAACAACATGAGGCCATTGAGAAACAGGGAAATCGGTGAGAATGAAGTGGAAAGCAGAGACCAACAAACCTTTGAGTCATCTTTGCCTTCATATAAGCATTGGCTTAACATCAGATCTCATGTAGATTTGCAAAGTACTTGGACCCAGAGTGCCACCACGTCTGACAGAGCTGATAATGAAAATAAAACCTGGGAAGAGAAATCTGGAATTCAGTGTGTCCAGAAAAGCAGAGAGACTCCTGTGGTTCGCAAGTCTGAATCTGACTCCTGTGTTAGTAACTGCATCACAAATAGAAGTGCACAGTGGAAGCCAGTATCAGATCTGGAGTGGCTGGAGATTTTCAAACCCATAGAAGGAGATGGAAGCAGTGAAAAAGATGGCAGCTCTTTGGAGACTACACAATAGATGAAAAGCTCAAAAAGGTCATGAGCTTGTTACATTTAAGAAATAGGTATAAGCTGGAGTTATGTAGAAATGTAGGTGTATAAGCTCTCAATAGTATCTCAAGTGATGTTTAAAGTAACTGTTGTTTTAAAATTAGTCTACCCGCTTGAAAAGTAGCAAATTTAAAATAAAAATAGCTCTTAAACTATCATGATTCTATTTTTATGCATTTATTTTTTTCCTCATCTCTTATCCCCAAGAGCTGCGTGGGCAGGAGAAGCTGCAACACCACACAACTTACCAAATAAACTAATTGAGAAAAACACAGATTTTAAACATCTTGACGATTTTTTGAAATCCCAGATGTTACTTGTATCTCTGGTGGGTAAAATATGTTCTGCCCAGGGTTGGACTTGTACTGTAATGTTTCTGTGAGGCAAGAAATCCAGGTTTTATGTGATGCTTTAGTGACTGTTTTATTTCTGTTGAGAAATCACACCGTGGCTGGGCAAGAATTTAGGACACATCTCTGAGCACAGGCTGCTGCCTCACTCAGAGCAAGAAATGAGATGGCAAGATTTAAAAGACAGCAATCTGTCCACTCTTTGGTCCATGGGACTCTATCCTTCTGTTTATGCTGGGGGAGGAAAAGGACGTGGTTGGGGATGAGCAGAAAGAGGTTTCAGATGCTGAGAAATGTTGGAAGAATACTCAGGTGTCTCAGTGGTGTTGGAATGTGTCTGAGATAAAAACACTGCTTTTACAGGAGTGGCTTTATGCCTGCACAAGCAAAGGATCTCAGAGCTGGGACTTGCTGTGGATTTCTTGTCTTGGTTCCTCTATCTCCTGTCAAAAAACTGATTTACCAGCTCTGTTTTAGAAGGATTTCTGAAGTTTTACAGATATTTCATAGGTGCCTTTTAGCCAGAGGAGGAGCTTTCCAGCTGGTAGTTTGACAAGTACAGTAAACGAACAGCTGTTCAGACCTGCTACAAATGTTTGCCAGCAAGTCTGCCCTACATCCAACCAGACTGATGTTATGGAACAGGGAGATCTGATGTATGGATGCTTCTAAAACAGAAATATCATAGGAATTGTTGCTGCAGTGAGACAGACCTGTTCAGAAAGAAGGTGAATGGGCAGCCACTGAAAAAGAATGCTGTCCTGGCACATTCCCACAGGGCTTAGCTGAGCCTCACACGCCTGTGGACTCTCTCTGGTTTCCACTGTCTCTAAATCACTAAAAAGACTCCACTCCTCTTACATCTACCCTGACCTTTCTTATCCACTCCCCCAGCAGCACCAATGACACACTGCCATCCCTCCAAATCTCATCTGAGGCTGGATCATGAAAACTGCTTTCACTTTTTGTCTTGTGCTATTTTTCTTGTCCTGAAGTGAATTTCAGAGGAAAATACAGAGGAATAAATTCAGCCTGTGCAGTGCATATAGAGCAGATACCCTTCACTGAGGGGGGGCTGTGCTGCCCATTTGGGATTTGCTGCTGAGCTATCCAGTTTTCTTGATGCCCACACTTGGTCCTGGGGCCCTGCTAATTGGAGATGGATTGACTCAGTGCAAATCCCAGACTGTCTGCTCTCCAGCCTCTGCTGACTCGGATTTGCCAGGGAATAAATCCTCTCCCTGTAAATGGGAGGAAGGCAGAAGTGTTGCTTCTGTGGAGGGATTAATGGCAGAGACCAAACACAGCATTCCTCCTGGGACTTCAATCTGGATCCTCCAGTTTTCCACTGCTGGTTTCGAAGTGATGATGATGTAGTTTGTGTGTAGGGAAGGGTGCTGGCACCTCCCTGTCAGCCCAGCAAATATTTTTGACATGAGTTCCTGAATTCTGGAATGGCCAACAAGGCTATTAAAAGTCAAATACCTTCTCCAACAGCAAGGGGGATTGTGAAATCCCAGAGTGCAGGAATCGTTTCTGTGTGCTCTGACTTGGTGACTTCATTTGCGTTGGACCAACATTTGCTGCCCGTGGATTTTTATCTCAGTTCTCATTTTAAAGGTGGAGCATCAGCAGGTATTTGTTCAGTCTGCTTGGGCTGGACTGAGCCACCCCTTCCTGAGCCATCTCCCTGCCTCAAAATCAAACCTGTTTCCCCCTTTCCTCCCAACCTCTGTGTTCTCCAAAACTGTCTGTGCCCATCACATCTCCTCACATCTCTGTTCCAGGCTGCTGCAGCTTGTTCCCTCACATCTCCACAGAACCTTTCCTTGTCAGAAGCACACAGACATGAGCTTTTCTCTCCTAAAAGAGAGCCTGTTGTATCCCAGTGTTCTGCTGGAGTGAAATGGGACACAGCAGGCACTTGTGAGCTGGCAAGTTTCAGGAGGGCTTTTTCCTAGATTGAGTATAATTTAAAAATACACCTGTTTGTAACAGTCTTGCCTGGTATGGAATGCATTGTTACACCAAAATAAGTATCTAAAGAATATTTAATGAAATGTTACCGATGCAAAAATAGTATTTTGTCGAAAATACACATATTTTTAACTATTTACCCATCCCTTTGCTCCATTTCCTTTGAGAAAGCTCTCCTTTGATCTCTGAAGTGAGATGATGACTGTAGAAGACTATGAAATTCCCTTGAAAGGTACATCTAGAAATATTAATCTGCCAAATGGCTGATTAAAACCAAAAAGGGAGTTGAGTGTGAGAGAAGAGTAAGGAGCAGAGTATTGGGAGGAATAAGCATTGCCTTTTGTGTGTTCTTTGCAAGGTTAAATACACACTCAAGCACAGGGTCGTGTAGCTGGTTGGAACTGGTGGAATGTCAAACCAAGGTCCTCAGAGGACAAAACTGACCTAAGGGAGCTGCTAAACACAGGAACACTGAGGAACAGGGCAATCCCCAGGGCTCCATGGTTTTCTTGGCTCAGGGCCTATATTTGTATTGTCCCATGATTTCCCCTTGAAAGTTTAGAAAGGATGGTGATGCTGTTTCTGCCAATATCTTAATTTTTTTTTAACAGTGAAGAAAACGTGGTTGTGAGTTTCTGCCACTTGGATTCTCCTGGTTTGACATCCACCCAGAAGAGTGACATATCTCAAAGATCTCAAGACTTTCCTCTGCACATCAGTGACCTGGCAGTGCCTCAGCCAAAAAGCATGGAGCCAGTCAGTATCTTATTGCAGGATGTCGTTGATTGATTTTAATGGGAATTAGGACTGTAAATATCTCCTGGCATGGAAGAATTAGGGATTCAAATGGATTCAAACAGGCTTAAGGCAAAGGTGGTGAAATAGTTTTTCCAAAGAATTCCTTGTTGTCTCAACATTTTGGACAGCACAAGTGTAAATGAGTTTTAAAAATACATATATAAGCTTTTGAAATTAAAAGCTTTAGGAGAATGGATGTTGGCTAACTGGTAATTCCACTGAATGTCTGTGTACACATGGGTGGAGTTATCAGAAGCTACTGGGCACTGTTTCTCTCCTGTTCTGCCTGGTTTTCCATCTTTCTCCTGCCTATTTATTCTCCCCTTCATCCCTGAAGCACTGCTGTTGTGTGTGCTCTGTATAAATGCAGTGAAAATCTGCTACAAAACTGGCACTAGCAAAGAGCTCAGTGTTTATTAGAAATACCAGCAGTTAGAGTCTGGAGCAGTGTTCTGTGGTAGTGTTTTGAACTGGAACATTACAAAATGAAAATGCTACTTCTTGGTGTGCTACAATCCTTTGAAATATTCCATATTGATAACTTTGGCTCCCTTTCTGTCTCCTCCAGGACCCCAGTTCCCTGCTAATTAAGCTGCACCGTGCTCTGGCTGAGTCTCAACAGATGGTTACAGATCTGGAGCTCATCCTTCTCCATCCAAGCCCTCACTTTATTCCAAACAGCAGCCACATGGATATGGTATAGATTGGTCTCCCAGGACTAGGTTGAGGTGCTCAGGAATACTGATTTGGAACATCCTTTCCCTGATGCTTGCACTACGTTAGCGAAGCACGAGGGGGATATTGTTTATAAAGAGACAATTCCTGCCTGCCTTAGCACCATATACGTGAATTTTTTATGGGATTCCTTGTGGCTCCTCAAGGTCATTGACAG
>WEIV01008971.1:35689-74189 GCA_013390005.1 Calyptomena viridis | reverse complement strand
TTCAGGTGCCAATGGCACTGGAATCTCTCCCCACAGGCCCTGCAGGGGCACAGGAGCTGCAGGACGTGCCCTGTGTGCCCGTCCACGAGTCTGAGGCCACAGGACTCTTCACCAAACTGCATTTTTAAACCCCCCAAGCTCCAGGAGGTCGGGAAATCCAAGGAAAAGCAAAGCACATGGACACTGTTGAAGTGCCAGGAAAATGGAAAAGTGCTGTGTTGGTTTTATGACATTATTGTTGGAATGTGCCCCAGGGATCACCCAGCGAGCTCCTGGTGCTGCCCAGACATCCCAACAATCCCCCCCATCCCTGAGGATCATCCTGGAGCTCTGGCAGCCTTGGGAATGTGCCCATTCCCTGGGGAGCCTGGGCAGTGCCCACCCACCCTGTGGATACAGAGCCTTTCCCTAAAATCCAACCTGCCTGCCCTGACACAATTCCAGCCCTTCCCTGGATCCCATCCCTGTCCCAGGAGTTTGGAGCTGCAGATCCCAAGGAGCTCCAGCTCCTCTTCTCCAGCTGAACAACCCAAGTTCCCTCCCTGGTCCAGCCCTGTAACCCCCCTTTGGCTGCTCCCTGACACCTTTTTATCTTTCACACAATTATCCCAGGATTNGCTGGTGGAGAAACCGTGGAATCCCAGGATTCCTGAGGCTGGAAAAGCCCTCCCAGCCCTTGGAATTTCCAACTGCTGCAGAACAAAACCAGTGGTTCATTTATGGAATGTTTTTGTCCTTCTTTAAGGAAATTTAAGGAAACACTCAGAGGTAAAAGTGCAAACGGCAGGATTTGTTAAATACTTATTTATTAGGAATAATTAGCTTTTAATTTCTATTTTTACCCATTAATTATTCTCTACTCAAAGGGATAATTATAGAAGTTCCAATAAGTTAATGATAATTACACAAGTTACAATATATATGTTAATAATATATAATTAATAGATATGATTTAAGAATAATAAATAATAAACGAATGTAAATATAATAATAAATATTATGAGTTAATGTATAAGAAATTTATATTAATCTAAATATTAAATATAATAATGTATTAATAAAGTAATAATGAAGCATTATTTTATTATTTATATTTAATATTATTTATTATTATTTATTATTTTATTTTACTTTATTATTTTAATAAAGTAAATATATATAAGTGAAAAATATTTAAGTTCTAAGTTCATACCTCCATGGACAATTGGATTTGGGCTTCTCCACCTCCTCCCTCTCCAGTGTCACAGTGACTTTATATTAAGAAGGAAAATAGTGGCCAAGCTGATTTCTTTTTAATTCACACTTTTAATTTCCTGCATTGCATAAAATCAAAGCAAATTCAGGAATCTCTGGCATTTTCCTGCTGGATGTGCCAGTAATTCCTGCTGGGATGGTCTAAAAGTCCTGGGTCAGAGTGGAATTGCTCAGTTCCATGGAATTGCAGTTCAGTGGATGAATTTGTGGAGCTCCCCTGGGTGGGGACCTGTCTCTGGGGGGGCTGGATCTGCATTCCAAGCTCTTGGAAAGCAGGAATCCCTCCTGGAATGTAATACTAATGGCAGAGGAAGCTTCTCCTGCCTGGAATGCAGGAAAAATCCCATTCCTGGGAATCTGGGGACACTCTGGGGACCGAGTGCAGCACAAGTTGTGCACGAGTGCAAAATAAAAACCTCCTCTTTGAGCTCCCAATGACCCATAAGTAAATAGCAAAGATCATTTTTATACTGGGAGGGAGGGGGAAATTCCCAGGGACAATTTCAGTTGTGGAGAAACAATTTTTCATCCAACTGAAATGAAATGCCTGAAAAAACCCCAACACTCACTCCAATAAAATGATGCTTTGGAGCTGCCACGAGCAGAGAAAGAGAAGAGAGATGAACTCGGGGGTTTTGCAGTGGAGCAAATGTACAGCCTGGTCTCAGTGCTCGGCTTAATTTCAATACTAATTAATTTGGGGGGGAGTTCCCTGTGTATTTTTCCAAAATATCTGCATGTGTTTAAAGGAAGAAGGAGGTAGGGATGGAAAAGGAATTTTTCCTTGCACATTAGTTGCCTTTACCTCCCCCTCCAGCTCATATTCTACTTAAGAAAGCTGATCTATAAATTAATTTAAATGGCTTTTCAGCTGTTAACATGGAGAACACCCTAATTAGGTGAATACAAATGACCTTGTGGATGCTGTAACACCTTCTGTAAAGCTGTGGCAACCACGTGCTCCTTAATTCTGCTTTTTCTTTCACCTTTCTCCTTAATTCTGCTTTTTCTTTCACCTTTAATAGCTGAGACTAAAATATAATAGGGAGTAATTATGTAATAATTGAAGTCCAGCCTGTGGCTTGTTCAGCAAAGTGAGGTGATCATGGGTTGGAGGGTAAGGATTTTTTTTTTTAATGTAAATATATGATTTAATGGAGAGATATGGAAAGGGAAAAATAAATGAAATTAATAAAAATAAATTATATTATAATAAAAATAAATTATTAATAAATTAATAAAATAGAATATTAATAGTAACAACATAAATCAGCTCAAATTTGCCTCCAAATAAGGCTGATTTATTTGCTTGCTCTGGCTGGAGGTGCCTTTGCAGCCCTTGGCTGGTTGGCCATGGACAGAAGGTCAAAGTGATGCTCCTAATTAAGAATCTCATCAGTGATTATTGTGTTGGTGGGGTTTGTTTCCCTCTCAGTGCAGGTCCTACCTCTCATATTTTGCCATCTCTCAGTGTAGGTCCTTAATCTCATTTTTACCATCTCCCATTGTAGGTCCCACATCTCCTATTTTTTCCATCTCTCATTACAGATCCCATATCAATTTTTTTCCACCTGCAGGTCCCACATCTCCTATTTTTTCCATCTCTCATTACAGATTCCACATCTATTTTTTTCCATCTATAGATCCCACATCTCCTATTTTTTCCACCTGCAGGTCCCACATCTCCTATTTTTTCCATCTGTAAATCCCACATCTCCTGTTTTTTCCACCTGCAGGTCCCACATCTCCTATTTTTCCATCTGTAGATCCCACATCTCCTATTTTTCCCTCTCCCAGCTCCCTCAGGAATCCCATCTCTCCCTCAGGAATCCCATCTCTCTCAGAGTCTCATTCCCAGGAGAGTCATTCCCAGAGTCTCATTCCCATCTCTCTTCCCNTCTTTCACCTTTCTCCTTAATTCTGCTTTTTCTTTCACCTTTAATAGCTGAGACTAAAATATAATAGGGAGTAATTATGTAATAATTGAAGTCCAGCCTGTGGCTTGTTCAGCAAAGTGAGGTGATCATGGGTTGGAGGGTAAGGATTTTTTTTTTTAATGTAAATATATGATTTAATGGAGAGATATGGAAAGGGAAAAATAAATGAAATTAATAAAAATANTCCCTCAGGAATCCCATCTCTCCCAGAGTCTCATTCCCAGGAGAGTCATTCCCAGAGTCTCATTCCCATCTCTCTTCCCAGGAGACAAGGAAAAAAACCTTGGATTAGGATTTAGGAAACCCATGACTCAGCCAAAAAACCCTGGATCAACGTGGAACCAACACCATTCCCATCCCAAATCCAAATCCCAGCCCTGGAAGAGCTGCTGAGGAGAAATTCACTGTACCCAGCTGAAAACAGGACAATATCCACCCCTCATTCCATGTGTAGTTCCACACTTCCCAATATCCCCTTCCCTATTTATGTTTGGATGGACATCATTCCCAGATTCTGGAACAGCTCTGCCAAATGCTCATAAAACACCTCAGGGTCCCTTTTTTAACCCCCTGAGCACAAAAATTCTGAATTTTATATGATTTTTCTGGGCTCTGTGTGGGGCTTTATGGGGGAAAATCAAGTTTTTGGGTGTGGAGGAGCTCAGGGGAGATCTGAGCATGGCCAGGATCCATTAAAACACCTGGAATGCCTCAATCCAGCAATTCCTCTGGGATAGTCCTTCCCATCCAAGTGTGTTTCTTTTCGTGCACTCTCAGATTCTCCATTGAAACCAGGACACAAAGGAAGCCTGGAAGGACACACATTTACCAACAATATCATTCCCAATATTTTTTTTTCGTGCCAAAAATTGCTGCTACTGCTTTTCTGTGTCCTTGGCCAGGCAGGGATTGTTCCCTTTTCCAGGAGGGAATTCACTGTCCTGCACTTTGGAATCCACAAGGAAGGATCTCAAAGATTCCCACCTTGATCTCACCCCAATCCCACATGAATTCCCACAGCAAACCAAGGGCTGAGGGATGTTGTGAGTGTTTTCTTGGTTCTGTCCATCTGGAAAAAAAAAACCATGGAGACAACTGGATATTTCCTTTATAAAGTGTTTTCCAGCACTTTCCTGTCTGTGTTTCCACCATGGTGTGATTTGTGAGGCCTTTGCTGCCACCAGAATAATCCTGTGTATTATAATAATGATATAATAATATTAAATACTAATAACTGGAAGCTCTTTGGAATGAACCTTTCAGATGAAATTCCAGGAAGAAACACTTGGGAGAAATTTTTCCCTCACAGAGTGGTGAAGCCCTGGGATGGAATTCCCAGAGAAATTGTGGCTGCTCCATCCCTGGAAGTGTCCAAGGGCAGGTTGGGATCCCTGGGATAGTGGGAATTCTCCCTGCCCATGGAAAAGGCTTGGAATAAATTGATTTTTAAGGTCCCTTCCAACCCATTCCAGGATTGTGTGAAGCCAAACTAAATGCAGAAATGCCATTTGAGGAACTCCAGCTGCTCTGCAGAGTTCACAGGTAAAACCTGAAATATCCCTGGAATACAAACCCGGAGGAAACAATTCCTCTCATTTCCAGGACAAAACCCAGTTTGCAGAGCATTAAAATCCTGACAAGCTCCATCTGCTCCAACGCTGCTTCCCCCTAATTTAATTACCCAAGGTAGCCGTGCCTGAGTCATTAACAGCATCATGACTAATGAGGTTCATTAGCAGTGCCCTACATGTGTTGTTTGGTTCTTTTTTTCCCTGAGATCCAGATCAGCTCCTTCCCAACATTTCTATTTTGACAACCTCCATCTGGGCTGTTCTAACCCAAATTTCCAGGCCATATTTGTTCTGTTTCAGGGACTGGAGCACGTTGGAATTTTTCTCTGAGCTGTGGGAACAGCTTTGGAGAAACTCAGACATTTGTGGAGTTGCATTTTCTACAAAGAAAATTGGATTTTACAACCGATATTCTCAGTGTTTCTGTTGGTGCTGCTTCCACCAATATTGTGAGTCTTTTTCCTGATTTTAGCCTTGCAGACAGGCAGGAAAATGAATAAATTAACAGGCAGAAAGGCAGATAAATAAATAAATAAATGCACTGGTTTGTTGTTGGTTTTTTTCTGGACAGGCAGCACCAAAAAATAGGGAGAAATTACAAATTGCCTAAAAAATGAGTGGATAAAACAGAGAAAGAAAATTTTACATAATTCCAAACATGACCTGTCCCAGGGGCATTGAGTTTGTAAGGTGGGTTGTTTCTTTTTAGAGTTCTCTCTACAAAGAATATAAATGTAAAAATGGGAAAGCCTGGGAGGTTTCTGCAGGAAAACAGGAATGGAAGTGATGGCACTTGTGGAGTTGCGCAATGAACCCTTGCCATGGCATCAGCTCTGATCTCCTGCAGTGTTCCCTCATCCCTCCAGCATTCCCTACAAGTCCAGCCTCACTTAACACAGCTGGAAATAGGAAATAAACAGGAAATAAAGCTGTTTTCCAAGGCTGATTTCCACGGTGGGATTCCCTGAGCTCCCCATCTCTGGCTGGGCTTGAGGGCAGGAGGGGGAATTTGGGGTGGAAATGATTCAGTCAAGGAGGGTTTGACACATTTAATCTGATTTTCTTTTCTGTTGCTGGTTGGAGATAAGAGAGGCAGAAATTCTCTTTTTGACTGAACCATTGGGAGAGAAGCTGAGCCCAAAGCAGGGAGTGAGGGGCTTCCCTTCCAGAGGGGATTTGGATCTTTGTCAGGCTGGAAAAGGATGAAAACTATGATTTGATGAAGGAGGTGACAGGGCTGAACTTGGAGAGAATTTATTTTTACAAGTAGAACCTGGTTTTGTCCCTGTGGGGAGCTGGGGGAGAATTGGGAATGTTCCCCTGGAGAGAAGCTTTGGGATGAACTGATTGTGGCTTTCCAGGATGTGAAGGAGCCCCAGGAAACATGGAGAGAGACTTGGGATAAAGGATGGAGGAACAGGACACAGGGAATGGCTTCCCACTGCCAGAGAGTTGGATGGGATGTTGGGAAGGAATTCCTGGCTGGGAGGGTGGGGAGGCCCTGGGATGGATTTCCCAGAGAAGCTGTGGCTGCCCCTGGATCCCTGGAGGTGTCCAAGGGCAGGTTGGATCCCTGGGATAGAGGAAAATGGATCCAACTCTGCATTAATATCTGGGAATAAACCTGACACATTGATCCCTACACGGCAGGAGAAGAAATCAAAATGTTACAATGTTCATAACAGTGAACTGTATAAATTAAATTTATGCTAAAAAATTCAATTGTTCTGATCAAAATAATCCTGCAATAATATACCTTAAGTAGAAACCTTGATGTCAGAGTTATTTAAGGCTACAAAATGAATTTTTTTTTTATTATTTACAGCTGAACCTTCTGAACATCTCTGAGTTGCATAAATTTCCCACAAATATTAGTTTCTATAATATTCTGCAATATTCATCACAGCAGAAAAGATACAATCAACCCATCTGACCATTATTAAAATGTGAATTATAAGCAATCCTCTCTCTCTTATTATTGCAGTTCTTTTGTATTTCTTAAGCCACATGAAATTTAATAAATCTTTGCAGGACTTAATAAAGAGCAGAAGATTTATCCAGGTACTGAGAGATTCATTTCAGCTTCTCAGCCCTCCTGAATTTATTTCCATTGGATTCCTCATCACCCCCCAGTCACTGGATTTATTGCATTCCCCCCATTGCTCAGGAAATATTCCTGGAACACTGGGCTGGAAGTGTTGTGTCCATGAGGGAAATCATGGAATCCTGGAATGGTTTGGGTGGGAAGGGACCTTAAAGCTCATCCCATTCCACCCCTGCCATGGGCAGGGACACCTCCCACTATCCCAGGGATCCCAACCTGCCCTTGGACACTTCCAGGGATCCAGGGGCAGCCACAGCTTCTCTGGGAAATCCATCCCAGGGCCTCCCCACCCTCCCAGCCAGGAATTCCTTCCCAAGATCCCATCCAACCCTGTGGCAGTGGGAAGCCATTCCCTGTGTCCTGTCCCTCCAGCCCTTGTCCCAAGTCCCTCCCCAGCTCTCCTGGAGCCCCTTTATTCCCTGGAAGGAGCTCCAAGGTCTCCCTGGATCCTTCCCTTCTCCAGGAGAACATTCCCAGCTCTCCCAACCTCCAGAGCAGAGGGGCTCCAGCCCTCTGGAAATATTCCTGTTCTCCAACAGATCCACATCTTTCCTTTGCTGAGGATTCCACACCTGGACACAGAATTTGTGGGTGTTTTTCCTGGAAGCATCTCCTGGATTCCTCTGCAGGATCCAGAAGCAACACATTCCAAAAATCCAGTTGAACATGAACTAGAGCTGCAAAAAAATAATGCCCAAAAATAATATAGAAGAAAAATGACTTCTTGGAAATATCCCATTGAATTGAAAGAGAGAAGATATCAAGGAGTTTTTCCTTTGTCTTAATTTATGAGAAAAAACTGGGAAGAGACAGATTTTGCCCTGGGACACAAAGTTCATGGACACAAGACCCTTCCAGGAATTGTGAGGAAATTCCACTGAGCTTGAAGAGAGAATTTCTCCCTGTGGGAGGGTAGGACCTCACCAACCAAAATATCCCAGGATATTTTCTAAATGGGAACATTCCCACCTCCAAAACACCCTGACAATCTCAAATGTTCACTTGCACCACCAGCAGATGTGGAGAACAAAATTAGTTATTAAAAATTCCTTGCAATGAGAAAGTTTACTAGGGGACCTCTTGATAAGGAAGAGGAAATTAATTGATTGAAGTGGTCGGAAAGTGAAATAATGAATTTTTGATTTGCCTTTCCATTTAAAATACAAAATTCCTTCATCCAAGGGCACTTGTCAGAGGAGCTTAGAAAGGCTTTGACAGAGCCTGAAGTCTCTGAGGAAGCTGTGAAAAAACCCCACAAGAAGTTAAAGAACAATAAACCCTCAGGAGAGAAAATTCAGAGGGTTTGAAAAGAAATAAAGTGTCAAATAATAGGAAATAAAGTCACATTTCTTTGCTCTGCTGAGATAAGATACACATGAGAAATACAATGCTGACTTTTTAAAGAGAAGAGGTATAAAATAAGCTATGGATATTAGCATTTTATATTAATGGAACTGCCTGTAGACTGCAGGACTCTCTGGCCAGCACAGATAATTCAACATACACTTGTTGTTTGAACACTGGAGAAAAGTGCTTTTCCCTTTAAGATCTGAAGGTCAGTCATTTCCTCCTCAGAAAAACATGGAAAATTTAAAATCTAAAAGGAAGTCACTGTTTCTCTGTAATATTGATAGAGGGATATTCCAAATGTGGAGAAGAGAAGGATCCAGGGAAAACTTGGAGCCCCTTCCAGGGAATCAAGGGGCTCCAGGAGAGCTGGAGAGGGACTTGGGACAAGGGCTGGAGGGACAGGACACAGGGAATGGCTTCCCGCTGGGTTAGATGGGATGTTGGGACGGAATTCCTGGCTGGGAGGGTGGGCAGGCCCTGGCACAGGGTGCCCATCCCTGGAAATTTCCACCTGAGTTCTCATTAATGCCAATTAATGAGATGCAGACAAGGCCTAATTCCATTGTGCTCTTCCAGCTTATCCCGGATGAGCCTTGGAAGCTGCTTTTCCTCCTTTGTTCTTCTCTGCTTTGGCACAATCGAGTTTTCCATGGTTGATAGGAATGTTTGTTGCCCTCCCTGGCCTCTCCCATCCCCAGAGGACACGGGGCCACATTTATCACTTCTGTGGATTCTCCTGCCTTGATTAAAATCCTTTGATCCACAGGCTTTGCCCTAAAAAAGCTGGAAAACGTTCTCCTTCCCATCCCTGTGGGAATAAGGATGTTCCTCAACACCCAGCCAGGAACACCAGCTTTCCATGCCCCGACAGCCCAAATCCAGCAGTTTTCCCAGGAGAATCCAGCACAGGATCTGTGCTGGAAGCTGAACACCTCCAGGCCATGGATTATATTGGGAACAAGTCTCTCCACAGCCAATATTCTCCTTGGAAGTGCACATGGATGTTGGAAGAGCTGCAACCCCCCTGAGCATCCCTGACCAACCCACTGACCTTGGATGCTGAAGGCTTGGGAAGAACCAGCTCTGGTTTGTGGGGATATCATGGAATGACTTGGTTTGGAAAGGCCCTTAAGGATCAGCTCCTCCCAAACCATCCCTGTGACACCCAGCAGTTCCTTGCACACAGCAGCAATCTGGGCACAATAAAACTCTTCTAGTGAGATAAGAAATATTTTTACCTTCAGGCTCCCACTTGGTTTCTTTTCACTTCATCAAATAATACTAAAAAAATCATCTGTCAGCATTAAGTATTTAAAAACACAACGTGGAAAGGACAAGTTTTTTGTTCGTGCTCATTTCCAGGTTTATATTTCCCTTTGTGAGACTGTGGGAAGTGATAGTGGGTGAATGTTATCCTGGGAAGNTTTGTTCGTGCTCATTTCCAGGTTCATATTTCCCTTTGTGAAATATAAACTTTGTAGAAAAAAAATCACTTTGTGGGAAGTGATATTGGGTGAATGTTATCCTCAGAAAGAGAATTCATCCTTTAAAATGAAGATCTGATCAGCAGCTATTTTTCCCCAGCAGTTGACAGCCTCAGGAATATTCCCCTTGGATTAATGCTCAGGAACACTGTGAGACCTGAGCAGAGTTTTCAACCTGCAATACTGAGAATTCCCTCATTATTATCTCTCATTTTCCATTGTTATTACTGCTGAGTGCAGAGCTTTTAATGCCCTTTTTTTTTTGTTGTTAATAATCAGTGCTCTTTCCTCCTTATTTATTCATTAACTCCACAGCCCAGAGTTGGGATCCCAACATTGTTCCCATGGTGACAAATGAGTGATGCCACAAAAACTTGGTTGTACCAGAAGTTTATGGACAGGGCAGGAACTCTAAGTAGAAAATGGAATATTTGCTGTTACCCACAGATATCCTAATAACCAGCAACGAGGCAAAGGAAATGCTGGCAATTCATTATTAATTATTTATATATTATTAATATATTAATTTGATATTACCTTGGGTGGCCAGGGTAATAAACTCTAATTTTTAATGTTCCAATGTGGAAATGATTCTCTTCATGTAGAGAGAACAGTAAATGATGGGAGCAGGAATTCTGGAGTGAAAATGTTACTGAGGGGCTGTGAGATGCAAAAATTCCAGCTAAATCTGTGTTTCTTGTTGGAAAAAGAGTCAAGAGCAATATTTCCCCATGATCCATGATCCCTGATCCATGATCCATGATCTGGTGAAGCTTTAGGAGGTAACTCACGAGTGGAATTAATCTGAAGGAACTCTCAGGGTAAATTTAGAGCAACCAAACTCTCAATTACAGGATTTCTCCCCAGGAAAACATTTGGGATTCCATTTTGACTTGGAACAAAGAGCTGGAACCCAGGATTTTGCACAGTTTTCTTCTTTGAGGTGCTGCTGAGATGTCCCACAGATAAAACATTGCTGCACTGAGGCCAAACCATGAGACAAAGGCCCAAATTCACACCTTTGGACCTGGGATTTCTTGGATTTCCAAAATCCATCCAACAGGAGAAATGGTTCAATGGGTAATTTGTGAAAAATTGCCATTAATAAAAATAATTATTGAAGTTCCAGTTTCAAAGACGTTCTCAGGACCTGGATTTAATATCATTTCATATCATTTTATACCATGGAATGGCAGAATCCCAGACTGGCTTGGGTTGGAAGGGATCTTAAAGCCCATCTTGTTCCACCTCCCACTATCCCAGGGATCCAACCTGCCCTTGGACACTTCCAGGGAGCCAGGGGCAGCCACAGCTTCTCTGGAAATCCATTCCAGGGTCTCCCCACCCTCACAGGGCAGAATTTTCCTTTCTACTCTGAGATTTAATTATCTGCTCTAAGTGAAGCCAAGATATTTGTCCAAAAATTCTTGTATTACTCCACAGCATCAAAATGCAGCCAAATTCCTGCCTTATTCCCACTTTCTCACCAAGCACAGGCCTCTCCAGGACAAATTTCCCTCAGGCAGGTACAGGCTCCACCTTGGTGGATCTCCCTGTGCTGCTGTTCCAAATTTTTGTGCACGACTCAGATGGAAAGTACAAGGTGAGCAGCAGCTAATTAAACCCCATTGATCTGCAATTAAACTCCTGCAGATTGAAACTGTAAAAAATTAAATGAAAATTGATTTTATGTGGGTTTTTTTTTTTAGTTGTCACAAAGAAAGCAGTCAAAGAAGAAGATTTGAGGTGGTTTATGTTCTTATTAAAAGAAAAAAAACCTGACAACAAACCCACCTGGAAGGATGTCTGTGTTCAGTACAGCTGAAAAAAGATGTTTTTTGCAAGACTCCTGAAAATTTACATGAGGAAACTTGTGGAGGGTCATCAAGATCTGTTTAATTGTCATTGTTCTCCCAGGCTCTTCAGCTCCCATCTGATAAGAACTCACAGTTATGGGAAAAATATGGGCAAAGGAGGAAAGTGCTGAAGCTTTGACAAAGCCAAGCTGATCCTTGCAGAGGAGGAAAGAGGTTGATCCTGGTTCCATCACAGCTGAACTTGCTCTTGTCCCACTTCCCAAAAAATTCTTGGTATTTTTTATGTGGGTTTTGGCAGGCAACAAACTGGCACTAAACCAAGTTTGCCAAACTGGCACTGGGTGAACCATCTGCTGGAAACTTGGAGGCCACCAAGAGCTGCCATCTCTTGGAGGAGCCTTTTTTTCCCACATCTATTCTGCACCTGAGGTTCTGCCTTTAATCCACTTATTAAAATCCCTTCATAAATAACTGAAATAACTCACCCAGCTGGTGCCAGTTCTCAGCACACACTGCACAGAGCAGCCAAGTCCTGTGTTGTCCAGATTTGGTTTGATGTCCAGGTTCTGAAATAACTGAGCAGCTGTTCTTCCATCAGATGCACCAGTCCAGGCTGCCCCAAAATTATTTAGGAATATAAAAGAGGGCACTTAGCAAAGGAAATCATTAAATCCCTCCCTTTCCATGATGAAAGGCATCCCAGGGTTTATTCCAGACTAAGAGGGTTCATGGAATAGTAATGTTGGTTCTAGAAAGTCTTTGAGAAACAAAGGTGGAGAAACAGAGAGCTTGGAAAAATGGGAAGAGCTGAAGGGATTGGGATCTGCTCCCAGGGAACAAGGGATGGGAGGAGAGGGAACGGCCTCAGGCTGGGCCAGGGGAGGCTCAGCTTGGACAGGAGCAGGAATTTCCTCCCGGAAAGGGAGGTGAGGCCTTGGCAGGGGCTACCCAGGGAGGTTGCAGTGCCCATCCCTGCAGTGCCCAAGGAAGGACTGGCCGTGTCCCTCAGGGACAAGGTGGGGATGGGGCACAGCTGGGACTCCAGGGGCTGGGAGGACTTTTCCAGCCCCAGGAATCCTGGGATTCATCCACATCTTTCTACTCACACCCTTTTGTCTTTCATGAACATCCTGGGGATGAGTCAGTGCAAGAAGACACCACTCCTGAGGAATTCCTGAACGCTGGCAGGGGTTTGTCATCCCAAGGGACTTGGTTTTCTTCACTCTTTGTTTTCTTGTTGTTCCTAAAATTGGAGTTTCTGTAGAAGAAATAACAGGGGCAAACTTTAAATTTGGAATTAGTTGTTAATATTTTCGCATAAAGCAGTTTTCAGCAGGATTTGGGAAGGTTTTAGGAGGGCTGCTTGTGTCTAAAGGGCTCTGAGCACCCTGGGATAGTGGAAATGTCCATGGAATAACATGGGCTTTAAGGTCCTTCCAACCCCAAACCTTCTGGGATTCCATGAGAAATGGCAAACCTGCCACACTTCCAGATTCCTGGCACCACAAGCACAAGTCCCTGACTCACCTCCTGCCACATAATCCCCTCAGAAATTCCCATGGAACCCACCTGGAAGTGGGAGCTCAGGGCTCTGCTTCCTTCAGGCAGCTCTGGCAGGAATTCCTGCTGCTCCCACATTTTAGTCCTCAAACCCAGGAAAGAACTACAGATCAGAGGAAAGCAAACACAGCTTTTGATACTTTTCTAACTCAATCAGCTCGTGCCAAGGCCCCGAGGACTCGTGTTTGCCATGGGAATTAGAGGAGCTTTAAGGAGCTGGGCTTAATCCTTGTTTGTTCTTATCTGCATCACTTTCCCCTCAGATTTTGCTGCCTGAGCTGTGGGTTCTGCAGGGGGAGAATCCTCCCCAGGGAGGATGGGCTGCTCCTGGGACACAGGGGGCTCGTGGCTGATTCATCCCCTTCTCAGGGATGTGGCCAAGGCACATGGATGGATCCAGGTGTATCCCGGGATCAGCAAGGCACAGGGAAGGGATTCTTCCCCTCACCTCTGCTCAGGTGAGACCCCCCTGCAGAGCTGCTCCAGCCCTGGAACAACATTCCTGAGGGATGTGGAGCTGCTGGAGAGTCCAGAGGAGGCACCAAGATGCTCCAAGAGTGGAGTCCCTCTGCTCTGGAGCCAGGTTGGGAGAGCTGGGAATGTTCTCCTGGAGAAGGGAAGGATCCAGGGAGAGCTTGGAGCCCCTTCCAGGGAATCAAGGGGCTCCAGGAGAGCTGGAGAGGGACTTGGGACAAGGGCTGGAGGGACAGGACACAGGGAATGGCTTCCCACTGCCAGAGGGTTGGATGGGATGTTGGGAAGGAATTCCTGGCTGGGAGGGTGGGGAGGCCCTGGAATGGATTTCCCAGAGAAGCTGTGGCTGCCCCTGGATCCCTGGAAGTGTCCAAGGGCAGGTTGGATCTCTGGGACAGTGGGAAGTGTCCCTGCCCATGGCAGGGGTGGCACTGGATGGGCTTTGAGGTCCTTCCATCCCAAACCAATCTGGGGTTCTGTGATTTTCCCAGGATCTGCCACCACCAGTGACTGGCACATACAAGGGAACAGGGCTGTAGAAGGTCCCTGCAGTTCCCAAGGGTGACACAGTTCACAAAGGGGACACTGCCCAGTGTGCCCAAAACCTCTGGGCCACCTTCAAAGTGACCACGGAAAGCACAGTGGAAAGGGAGGGAACAAATGTACGACACAAACCTGTGGAACCATTTGCTTTGTTCCAGTGATGTGAACAAAGCTCTGCTGGCCCAGGAGAGCCCAGGCTCTGATTTCCAGCTCTCTCCAGAGGGGTTGGCTTTTCCATCACCACATCCTGATGGCCATTCCTCACTGCAGGAATTGCCTGCAATGTTCTCCCAGAGCACCTTCCCTTCTCCTCCTGCACAGAAACTCCTGGCTGGAATAAATTCAGCAATTAGTGCCCTTTCCACCTCAATAAACAGGTTAATTTATCTTCTTATTCCAGGGGATCTACCTCAAAAAGGTGCCCACTGGAGCCTCCACCTCCCACCTACGTCCCAGGGAGCTCTGGGAGATGCTGGCACTGAGACAGGAATATTTATATCTCTTTACAGGAACGGTCAAACAAGTAAAAACACACCTAAAACCAAAGTATTTCTGCAGGGTCCCCACACCCCACGTGCCCAGTACAGGTATATATAGAGGGAAGGAGATTGTTCCTGCTTTGGAATGCTTTCAACTCCAATAGATATGACAGAATCCAGGAGAAAAGAGGAATTCTTACACCCATTTCTCCTTTAGAGAGTTGAGGGCTAAACAGACTCAATAACAAGCCAGGCAGTCAGAACAAAGCACAAATCCTGCTGTCATTTAGAGACCCAAATGGGACCCTGCTCTGAAACCACTTCACTCACAGGCTGTGAGTTGCTGTTTATTCCAAGCACATGATTTTCCCTGACATTTCTTTCTCTGAGACATTGGAAAGCAGCCCCAGAAAGTGCCCAGTCAGCACCTGGATAATGAAGGTCACTCCTTTTGCTGACTCCTCTTAAAGGGGTCCCTGGGCACCATTTCAGCTACAGGCACTTCAGTGAGCACACACCATCTCCTTTTTCTGGTGTTTCCTAGTCCAAAGCCCCTGATTAATTCAGCACTCTTTGCACAGCTCTAAGATTGGCTTCAGAATGTATTTTAAGCTGAACTGCTGGGGGTCTTCCATAAATTCTTTCATTAGCATGAGAACCAGCTACCCATTTGATAAGGATAGTCTCCATTAATTCTGTGGTCTCACAATGCTACAATGCTTTTTATTTAGGGAAAAGGATGCGTTTTTCACATTGGAATCTTAAGAACCGTATTATTTTTGCTTTTTTCTATCCTTACCTTTATGTAGATCCTTTGAGAGAGATGAGAGATGATGTGGTTTAACTCCCACAACATCTCAGCTCTGTCATTGTGTGTCAAGCAAAGGGATTTTAACGAGTCCAGAGAACTGGGTGATCAACCTATTAAACATCAAGGGACTCAGGCTGGACATCAGCAGGAATTTCTCCATGGAAAAGGTGATCAGGCCTTGGCAGGGGCTGCCCAGGGAGGTCTGGAGGTGTCCAAGGAAGGACTGGATGTGGCACTCAGTGCTCTGGGCTGGGGAACAAGGTTGGACTTGAATTTGGAGGTCTTTTCCAACCTCAATGATTCTGTAAACAGGAAAAAACACAAGTTTGCTGAGCCCTCAGCTGGTGAAGATGCTCCTCCATGTGAGGGTGGCACCTAAACCAGGCAGGAGAGGCAACTGAGGAAGAAGAGAGCAGGATGCAGCCAGGTCAAAATATTCCAGAAAAACCCAAATCCATGAGAGGAGATAACAGGAGGCTGTTACCTTCATCTACAAACCTCCAAGAGCTCCAGGGTTTCACTCTCAGGGACAGGGATTGGCACTCAGGAAGGTCCTGGGCAGGGCCAGGAGTTGGATTCAATGATTCCTGGGGATCCCTTCCCACTGGGATCCCATCCCTGCCTTGTACAAGGGTTTGGATCTCTCCAGTTGGCTTTGGGCATCTTCATGGTGGGGCTTCATTCCAACCCAGCTCCCACAAAGTCCTGGAATGCCTCCAGCTCCACAACACAACCACCCGGGCCCAGAGCTCGGGAATCCCATTTTCAGGCTGAAAGAAAAGCACAGGATGTGCAAATTCTCCAAGTCCTGAGAGCAAGGAACCTTCAGTCCTGCAAATGCTGCAAGAAAACGTGGGGAGAGGTGCTGGCTGAGCTGGAACAGGCCTTGGGGCCTGGCTGAGACACAGGGGAGACAAGGAAACAACAGAAGTACAACCAAAAATTTCAGATGAGGCTCAATCAGTGGGCAGGGAGGAGCTTTGATGTGTCCTACAGGAGCATCTCCTGCACAAAACATCATCCCAGTGCAGGGCTGAGTCCCCCCCATCTGCACTGAGGCACCACAAACCTGCTGGAGTTTGTCCCCAAATGCCAAAATTACCTGGGAAGGTGTTTGTGGGATTGCTTTATCCACAGCATCCCTCAGATTAGAGTGAATCAAGTGATTCAGGCAAGATAGGAAATATTCATGAAGTGCAGGCAGAAAAACAAGGAAAGATGGGGCAGTTTCAGTCTGGGAGAGGTAAAGTTTTGGCTTTTATAAAGGTTTAGGAATAATTTGTAACAGGTTAGTGTGTTTAGACCTAAAGTCATGTTTAAATTGTGCTGAGCTCAGCAGAGATATGTTGTAAAAAAGGAAATCATACAAATAAATAAAGCCAA
This sequence comes from Calyptomena viridis, assembly GCA_013390005.1. Lineage (NCBI taxonomy): Eukaryota > Metazoa > Chordata > Aves > Passeriformes > Eurylaimidae > Calyptomena > Calyptomena viridis. Next base: position 57,422 of record WEIV01008971.1, on the reverse strand, counting down.
GTAAACCCTGGTGGTGCTGCAGAATTAATCTATAAATTAAAACTCTGTGTTCCAAAAACAGTCCTTCCATGATTTGAGGGTTCCTTGCTTTTGAGTCTGAGGGTTTTTCTTGATCTTTTCTGGAGATCTGAATAGTCTGTTCACATCAGTGTGACTGATTTCCTGATTCCTTTATACTTTTGAGGGAAAGAGGGGGATGGAAAAGTGGTGGAATAGAATTATAGCAAGTGTAGGAGGAAGAGTGAGGACATACATGTTGCTCTGTTGTTCATTTGCATTTTATGAGTGATTTTATTGCCTTTTTCTATGCATAGGAGGTGTTAAAAATAAGTTAAAAAAATAAGTAAAAAAAAGGGCAGAAAGACTGTCATAAAAGACATGCTGAGATGCTGCAAAATATGGGAAAGAAGCAGGACACAGGCACATCCAATAAGGAATTAAAACCATTTACAGTGACTAAGGTAAAATCCTGGTGGTGTCAACTCTGGAAATCTTCAGCTTTTCCACAAGTTCCTTTTTCTTTAATAAAAATCATCTGTTTTGTCCTAGATAATGTGACTGATTGAAGTGAATATCCAGCAAAGGATTCTCTCCAAAAAAGAACCCTTTAATTTAAAGCCATGGATCAAGTGAGACAAAAATGGCCCCAAACCTCCCTGTTTCTTTAAGAAAGTTGTCAGTCCTACTAAAACCTATTTGAGACCTTCAAGAAAGGCCTTTGCCCTTTCCAGTGAAATGATAATTTCAAAGAGCTCACTCTCCTCTTACTTCTGGATATTCCCTGAAAACCACAGTTGGAGCAGAGCAAAACCTTCCACCAGAACCTCACGTTTCCTTGAATTATATTTACAAGGCAGAGATTTCTTGGTTCTTGGAAGAATTACTGCGTATTTATTCTGATTGATTCCATCTCCTAACATTAGAAATTGGTCTTTATTATTGGTAATTCTCCTGACAGGGCTGAGCTGATCCTTATTGCTGGAACAGCCCAACATGGGACACATTAATGGGTTTTGCCTCAGGAAGGCCGAGTGAGGAAGGGGTTGTTTATGGCTGGTGCTGATTGATTTGTCACTCATTCTATCACTTAATTCCACAGCACAGGGAATCAAAGATGACATTTCTCTCCTTTTAGGCTGTCACTGAGGCTTTAGTGTTTCCCACAGGGATGGGGGTGGAAGGGTGTTTATTGTGAGGGACTTTCGCCACGTTTCCTTCTCATGGAGCTGCCAGAAATTCTGGTTTAGTGCTTGTGGCTCCCAACAGAAAGAGCTGATGATGGAACTGTGCAGAGAAGGGAAAATCGTGGGATATGGGAGCCAGGCTGGATGTGGAGCTGCTTGTTCACTCTGACAGAGAGGGAATCTGGGAGTGGGTCGGGCTCTGCTCCAAGGAACAAGGGATGGGAGGAGAGGGAACGGCCTCAGGCTGGGCCAGGGGAGGCTCAGGTTGGCCAGGAGCAGGAATTTCCTCCTGGAAAGGGAGGTGAGGCCTTGGCAGGGGCTGCCCAGGGAGGTTGCAGTGCCCATCCCTGCAGTGCCCAAGGAAGGACTGGCCGTGTCCCTCAGGGACAAGGTGGGGATGGGGCACAGCTGGGACTCCAGGGGCTGGGAGGGCTTTTCCAACCTCAGGAGTTCTGGAATTCTGTTCCTGGAGCTCAGCCACAGGGATGGGTTCCACATGAGCCAGGATCAGTTCACGTGTTTGTTCATTGAGGCAGCAAAAATGCACTAATTCCTCCTCAGGCTGCAGCAAAGTGGCTTTAAACAAGGCACAGAATCCCAGGATATGCTGAGCTGGAAGGGACCCCCAGGGATCATCCATCCAGCTCCTGGCCCTGCCCAAGACACCCCAACAATCCCACCCTGTCCCTGAGAGGATCATCCCAACCCTCCTGGAGCTCTGGCAGCCTTGGGAATGTGCCCATTCCCTGGGGAGCCTGGGCAGTGCCCACCACCCTCTGGATACAGAACCTTTCCCTGAGATCCAGCCTGCCCTGCCCTGGCACAGCTCCAGCCATTCCCGGGATCCCCACCAGGGAATTCTCCCATGGCAGCCCCAGGAGCAGCTCCTGAGGCTCAGCTGCTGATCCATTTTCCCTCAACTCACCCAGGCTTTCCCATCCCAGTGACTTTACACGACTTTGCAGCCCAAAGGAAGCCCGAAAGAGCTGTAAATTCTGGGGTTGTGCAGTTTCAGTCACTTTAAAGGTTATTTAAAGGCTCGTGGAGGAGAAATGGGATCCCAGTGGAGCATTTGGGACTTTGCTTTCACAGGCCTTCAGGGCAGTATTATCCAAGTCATGGAATCATGGAATGGTTTGGGTGGGAAAGGACATTAAATCCACCCAGTGCCACCCCTGCCATGGACAGGGACACCTCCCACTGTCCCAGGGATCCCAACCTGCCCTTGGACACTTCCAGGGATCCAGGGGCAGCCACAGCTTCTCTGGGAAACCCATTCCAGGGCCTCTCCACCCTCCCAGCCAGGAATTCCTTCCCAAAATTCCATCTCAACCTGCTCTCTTTCAATTTTGAAGCCATTTAAAGCCTTCTCTCTGATGCAGGTGTATAAAGGACATTGCCACCATCACATCATAAAAATCTGATCTTCAAATTGATTTGGAAAATCAATTAATGTACCAAAAAAGCCTTTTTTTTTCCAGTCCTGTCCAAGCACAGATTTACAGCTGGAATTTCTCAGCACTGAAATAGAGACCACAACCCTCCCATTTTAGCCAGGCAGACTCACTCATTCTGTCCTTTGCTGTCTCTAGATACAGAAATGGAAGATTAATAGCCCAGTAAAAAAGACAGATTCTTCATTCCCAGGGTAACCACTTGTACTTCACTTACACAAACCAGACAGAAAATAAAAATACTTCAGTTCCTACTCCTTCACAGACCAATTTACCTGAAATGTTCATGAATTAGCCAGGAGAGAACCTCTTTGGAGACAGCCTGTTTGTGGAAAAAATGCAATTTCTCTAGGCTTTTTTTGCCAAAATATCCTCTTGTGCCTACTTTGTGCACATCCAGATTTGACACCACGTTGAATATTTGTAGAAAAAAGGGTATTTTTCCAAACAAACCTTTAGCAATGGCACCACATTGACCAGTGCTAACACAGCAGCACTGGTGAAATCCCTGTTTTGCTTATAAATATCTGTCTGGGAGTGAAATATTGCATTTTCCCAGCTGTTGCTTTGTTCTTGGTTCAGTAAGACAAGCCTTAGAAAACAAGGTGACACATTTACAAGCCTCAGAGGCATCTGATGAATTCACACTTCTGTGTGACCTGGTTCCCAGAGGAGTTTAACTGCACACAGTTCTAAACTCAGCATCTTCTTAAACCTGGAGACACATCAGTCACTCTGCTGAATATATACATAGATTTATTTATATATATTCATTTGTTTTAAAGAGGAACGAGAGAGTTTTCAGCTCTGTGCATTTATATTCATATAGAAAATCAACTGTTTTTTTTAAAAATGTCTAATTATGGTGGAAATACTGGGAATTAATTGGTACAAACTGATTGAGTGCTGTGGTCAAACCACAGATTAGTGATTTTTTTTTTCCTGATCATAATTAAGATTGTTTAAATCCACAGAATTGCATTAGGAAATAAATTGCAAATTACTTATTAAAATTTACTGGAATTAGTGAGGGAAAACAACACCTCTCCTGCAGCTGTGGAATCTGGATGGATAAAAGAAGGATTTGGATGAGAACAGTGTTCAGGTGCTCCTTTAATGAGCTGGAAGCAAATGGACTGGGAATGCCAGGAGAAAAATGATCCCAGACATGTGCAGTGACAAAGTCCCATCTTGTTTTCTGCTCCACTTTCAGCCACATTCACTTCACAGTGACATTCCCTGGAGCAATAAGTTAAATCCCTCTCTGTCCCCATTCCCCTCCACTCCCAAATTCCTGCAGGGAAGGGAATAATTCCCAGTGACACCAAACTGAAAAGGGATTTCCAGCCAATGCTGCAGCTGGGAATTCCCAAAGGTGGGATCTGCTCTTTAGTCACTTGGAATTACTCTGGGATATCTTTACACCAACTCAGCCTGAGGCAGCAGGAAGTTTGGGGTCCAATTTTTCAGACATTTCAGGGTCAGGGAAGACCATCAGATCTTCCTCCAGCTCATCCCACCTTCCTGTTCCTGCTGGAAGGGCAAAAGGGGAATTCAGGAATTCCTGGGAGTCAGCAGAGAGAGGCTGCAGGACAGGGATGGAAAAAGAGAGGAAATCAAACACTCCCTATGGGAGGCCCAGGAACTGTGGGGAGCAGAGAAAAGGGAAGGAAAATTTGGGAGCCAGAGGGGAGGCAGGAAATCAGCAGGAAGGAACCCAGGGAGAGCCCAGCCAGGAACAGGGAAGAGCTGCTCTGGAAGTGGCAGCACAGTGTGATCCCGTTATCCCAGGCATGGGAATAGTCCTGGCAAATCTGGAATCCATCCAAAGGAGGGAAAGGAGGGAAACCCAAAGGATCTGCCCAACCCAAAGGAGGGAAAGGAGGAAAATCCAGAGGAGAGAAAGGAGGAAAATCCAAAGGATCTGCCCAACCCAAGGGAGGGAAGGGAGGAAAATCCAAAGGAGAGAAAGGAGGAAAATCCAGAGGAGAGAAAAGAGGAAAATCCAAAGGATCTGCTCAACCCAAAGGAGAGAAAGGAGGAAAACTCAAAGGAGAGAAATTAGGAAAATCCAAAGGAGAGAAGGGAGGAAAAGCCAAAGGATCTGCCCAACCCAAAGGACAGAAAGGAGAAAAACTCAAAGGAGAGAAAGGAGGAAAATCCAAAGGAGAGAAGGGAGGAAAAGTCAAAGGAGAGAAAGGAGGAATATCCAAAGGATCTGCCCAATCCGAAGAAGGAGAAATAAGGAAAACCCAAAGGATCTGCCCAACCTAAAGGAGGGAAAGGAGGAAAATCCTGAGGAGAGAAAGGAGGAAAATCCAAAGGAGAGAAAGGAGGAAAATCCAAATGATCTGCCCACTCCAAAGGACAGAAATGAGGAAAACTCAAAGGAGAGAAAGGAGGAAAACTCAAAGGAGAGAAATAAGGAAAATCCAAAGGAGAGAAGGGTGGAAAAGTCAAAGGAGAGAAAGAAGGAAAATCCAAAGGAGACAAATCAGGTAAACCCAAAGGATCTGCCCACCCCAAAGGAGAGAAAGGAGGAAAAGCCAAAGGATCTCCCCAACCCCAAGGAGAGAAAATAGGAAAACCAAAAGGAGAGAAATTAGGAAAACCCAAAGGATCTGCCCACCCCAAAGGAGAGAAAGGAGGAAAAGCCAAAGGATCTCCCCAACCCCAAGGAGAGAAAATAGGAAAACCAAAAGGAGAGAAATTAGGAAAACCCAAAGGATCTGCCCCCCCTAAAGGGAAGCAAGGAGGGGAGCCCAAAGGATGTGCCCTGTTCTATTTCAAAGGAGAATAAGACAAATGGATGAAATTCAGATCATAAGGCCACGGTAGATTGGAGCCACACACTTAAAATTCATTGGCTTCTGCTGTGGAAATAGGACACCCGAAATACAGCCTTTGATTTTCAGGCTTTTTCCCTCTTTTCCCAGGTCCCTGGAGTCTCTAAAGCTTTTTGTTGTTGTTTGGGTTGGGGTTTTGATTTTGGGTTGGGGTTTTTTTTTCATTATTCTTTCTCCATTCTTTCTTTATTTATTTTTTTCTCATTCTTTAGTTATAGAGGACTAATACACCAAAAAAAAATCAGACCCAATGTGGAACCAAACATCAGAAGGGTCACAGAGGGAACATCAGGTGCTCCACCCTAATCAACAAGGGCACCATTCCTTGGTTTGTCCTGGTTTATAAAAACACCTCTTTCATCTCTCTGAGCACAGTCACTCAACTCAAACTTGGAAAATATCACTAAAGTTTGGGGTTTGGCCCTCAACACTGTCCAGAAATAACTGGATGTCCAGAAATAACTTGTGTTGTAGAGAATAATTATCCAGGGAATGCAAGAGCAAAGTGAGGAGGGAGGGTTTGGGGTGCAAGAAAGCTCAGAGGCAGGAACATTAATAATAAATGAATAATGTTGTTAATAATAATAATAATAATTAATAATAATAAATAAATGTCCAATAAACATGGACATCCTGTTTGATCCCTGAGCAGCCCAGAATTCCAGGGATGTTCACGTTTCTGGCTGCAGGGAACAAAGGCAAGCTGGACTTCTGCCCCAAAACCAAAGGGCTTTTTCCTCCTAAAACCCTCCAGCCTTGGGAAGGATTTCTTGAGGAATTTCGTGGCTCTGACACCACAACATCACCCATGCCAGCACATGGCAGTGGGAGCTGACCAAACCCAGGGAATTCAAGTCCAAAAAGCAACTCAGCCTCCAAGTGGGAAAAGCCAGGGCCCACCACCCAAGGGACAAGGACTGGGCACTGCCAACAGCACCTCTGACCAGGAGCCACTCACTTCAGGTCTCAGCATTATAAGGACCAATATTGAGTATTTATTTTCCACTCACAGGGCTTGGTGGCACAAGTGACACCAGTGTTAATTCCTGTCTCTCTTGTCACTGCAGGAGCTGGGAATGTTCATCTGGAGAGGAGAAGGATCCAGGGAGAGCTTGGAGCCCCTTCCAGAGAATAAAGGGGCTCCAGGAGAGCTGGAGAGGGACTTGGGACAAGGGCTGGAGGGGCAGGACACAGGGAATGGCTTCCCACTGCCAGAGGGTTGGATGGGATGTTGGGAAGGAATTCCTGGCTGGGAGGGGGGGGAGGCCCTGGGATGGATTTCCCAGAGAAGCTGTGGCTGCCCCTGGATCCCTGGAAGTGTCCAAGGGCAGGTTGGGATACCTGGGAGAGTGGGAGGTGTCCCTGCCCATGGCAGGGGTGGGACAAAATGGATTTTAAGGGCCTTCCCACCCAAACTATTCCATGACTCCATGATCATCCATCCACTCCTACAGACAACATCTGGGATTACTTGGTGCAGGTGGAGATTCTGACCAATGAGTAAAAATCCAGAGTAATGTCTGCATTATAAAAATCCTTAAGGAATTTCCTTCCCATCAAAGGGGGACAGATAAAATCTGAGAGAAACTAATAGAGATGTACAAAAGGACAGTATTGGGCTATTAAATCACAAATTACTGCTAAATCCCAAGGAAAAAAGGATAAAGACAGGTACTCCAGGACTAGTTCTAATCAGCAATATCTCATTAAAACATGGGCATTAGCCAGGAGTTGAATTCAGCCTGGTGTTTCTGAGCTTTCATCAGCATTTCCTTGTGCATTTGCAGATTGGAGTGTATAAAAACTTAGTGGAAGTGCTGCATTCACAGAGCACAGAGAGAAAACATGACTGTTAAATAATTCTGATTATTGAGATTAGCTCAGACAAATGGAGCTTTTGTGTTATCCCATCTAAATGAGATGAAGAGGCAGCAGGGACAGACTGGATGCCTGGTTAAAGTGCTGCTCAGAGAGGAATTCCTTGGATGACAAACCCTGGGATCAGGACACTCCAAGGATGGCTGCAAGATGGGAGAGGTGACTAAAGAACAGCCCTGATAAGGCTTTGAACTGGAAGTGCCACAAGTCTCTTAAAATCTCATCTTCTTGTCTTGCTGGCATTAATTTTATATACCTTCATCTTTTCAGAGCTACACACTCGTGTTCTTAACAAAACTCCTGCTGTGTTTTAGCACTTAAATCTCTTAAGTCAATCCCAGAGCTCCTGTCACATTTCTCCTGCTGGAGTTGGCACTGAGCTGAGCTCTGAGTGTGGGCACTAAACTCTCCAAAACCAGGCCCAGGGCATCCCAAGCACAGCACCCAAAACCAGGGGATGCTTTGCTTTGATCTCCATTCGAGTCTCATGTGCAAAGTTTGTTTTTTCACCTCAGAATTTATTCAAAAAACACTTCTATAGGTCCCTTCCAAGGGCTCCAACCCTCTCACCTGCAGGAAATTGGGATCTGTTTCCCACCTAGGTCTGAATTCTGCTCAGCACATGAACACTGTGCAAACACCATCAAATGGAGCAGAAGAAAATATTTAACCTTTGGAAGAAGGGGCAGGTGAGTCAGGAGGACAAGGATGTCACCAGGTTACACGGTGACAAAACTGCAAAGGCCAAAGCCAGTCAGAATTTCATCCAGAAAGGACTTGGAAAAATTCAATTTATCAGCAACAAAAGGAGGGCTGAGGAGAATCTCCAGCCTTTGTTGGATGTGGGGGGAACAAAGAACAAAGGAGGAGGAAGAGGCTGAGGAACCCAATGGTTTCTTTGTCCCTCAGGACAAGGACATGGAGGGGCTGGAGAGTGTCCAGGGCAGGGAAGGGAGCTGGGAAGGGGCTGAGGGAGCTGGGGGGGCTCAGCCTGGAGAAAAGGAGGCTCAGGGAGCACCTGGAATTCTCTGCAATCCCTGCCAGGAGGGGGGAGCTGAAGGGATTGGGATCTGCTCCCAGAGAACAAGGGATGGGAGGAGAGGGAACGGCCTCAGGCTGGGCCAGGGGAGGTTTAAATTGGATATTAGGAAAAATTTCCTCCTGGAAAGGGTGGTGAGGCCTTGGCAGGGGCTGCCCAGGGAGGGTTGCAGTGCCCATCCCCATTCCAAAGCCCTGTGGATGTGGCACTTGGGGACATGGAGCAGGGGTGGCCTTGGTGGCCAGTGCTGGGGATGGTTGGTTGAACTTCAAGGTCTTTCCCAACCTAAATAATTCTGTGCTGAGTGAGCTCTGCTGCTTCTGCTCCTTTACAGGATCCTCAGGGGAGCACAAAGGCCCCATGTCCTTAAATCCTGTCCAGAGGAACAGAGAAAACCCCTAAATCTGCCCCTGGTTCCCTGGGGGATTGTCCCTGTCACCTGAACCAGCAGCTCCTCCAACACCTCTGGCTGTTACACCTTGAACTCCTTGGAGCCTCCTCTGGCCTTTGCAAAATTAACATTTCCTCTGTGTTCCATTCTTGACAAAGAGCCTGATCCAGTTATCCTGATTCCCTGCACACGAGGAACTAAACCCCAGGCCTCCAGCAGGGACACCTAAAGCTGCTTCCCCACAAAATCCTGCCAGGGAAAGTGTGGAGTTCCCAGTCCTATCGATTTTCCCCGGCCCCTTGAAACAACAATTAACCTTTCTAACTCTGCATCTTTCTGCCAAATGCGTCTGGGTGGCTTTGCAAAGTTTGCTTTTAAAAAATTAATGAATCGATGCGATTTTACATCTATTGACCAATTGAAAATGTCAAGGTGGTGGGAGGAAGGAGCACGAAGGAGATGCAAATCTTGTTCTGCACGTGGGCTCTGTGGACACTCAGCTCCCAGCTTTTTAACATTTATCTCCTTTAACTCTCTTTAGTGAACACAGTAGTTGAAATATTCATTTATAACACCTTGGAAAACATCCTGGCCTTATTTAGGGAAGTGTGTGCTCATGAAATGTGCATTTCCAGAGACAGAATGTGTCTCACACAGCATTTATGATTTAAATAGGGCTCAGCATTTTGCTTTGATTCAGAGAGGGATGAGCACAGCTACTTAGGCTGAGCTCTACAAACTCCCCAGCAAACCCAAAAACCCTACCAGGATTTAATCCTGACTTAGATCTGCAGCTTGAACCAGCTTTTTTATTCCCTGCCCACTCATTAACAGAGATTTTGGCACCTTTTTCTTACTGTCCACAAAACAACAGACACTTCACAAAGAGAACACAAACCACCACTCACCCCAAAAACTCTCAGTAGAACAGAAAGAAGGAGCTCAACCCTGGAAATTCATGATTATTTTAATTATTTGGGGTTTTTTTCCTCCATAACAACATGCATTTGTGCCCACAGGAATCCCCTTTGCTGAAACTGCCAAAGAACTGTACAATTATCTAATTATTAACTCAGGGCAACACACTGGTTGGGTTTTTAACCACCTGGGCAGGATGGCACAACCAAAATACCCGAATTACTGAGGCCAGAAGCACCTGCCCATGAAGATTTGATGCTTTTAAGACTTCAAATCAGTGTTCACTTCAGTGATAGTTTGCTTAATTGAAAGTACAGATTGAAATTCTCAATAAACTCCAGAGCTCTCAGAGTCTCAGCACTATTCAACTGTGTCTGCGTTGGCTCCTGGCTGAAGTTGTTAAGACAAAGGAAAAAAAAGAACAGGGAAAAAAGCCTTCAAACTGCTCTTTATAAGGAACAATATTCACATTAGTGGTGATGAAATCATCACTTGATGTATCTGTAGTCTCTGAAGTGAAATTAAACCAAAAGAATGATGAGGATGCAGCCAAATTCCCAATAAACTGGTGAAATGATGGCTACAAATTCAGTGGGAGGCAGAAAAGCAGCTTCCAAGAGGAACTGGTGGTGTGAAGCCTCAATCCTACTCTCTTGCTCTGGTGGGATTCCATGTCTTTTCCCTGGAAAGATTTCCTCTTGTCCCCTCCACAGGGACACAGGGGAGCCCTGTCCATGTCACACCTCCTGGCTGAGAGGGAATCAGGGAATCCCACCCTGGGTTGGGTTGGAAGGGACTTGAAATCCATCCAGTGCCAGACCAAGTTCTAACAAAACCACTGCCTGCCAGGAAATTTAAAAGAAATTAAAAACTTAGGCTTCAGGATGGGGATAAAAAGTCTCTGTGCATCTTAATAACAAGCCAAGTGGTCTATAATTAGCTCAAACTAAGCACTGGTGAAGGGAAAATTTTACAGAACAAAGACTGAATTTTAAACAAATTAAGGTGATAGGAATGATCTGCATTTACTTGTCCTATAGATTAGTTTGCTGACTACTTTTTTTTTTTTTTCCTCCTTTTCCTGGAGGGCCTTTTAATTATGCACAGAAATCTCATCAAACACAGATGAAGAAGGTCAGAACAATTAGTATAAAACAAACACTTCAGCATAATGCACCATAATGATTATTTTTGCAACAATCAGTTAGGAAGCTCCAGGAACGTTTGATGCATTTTAAACTAAATCATTATCAGATTTCCCAAATAATCATCACAACAACTGAGCAAATCACTGAGCTGAGCTCCCTGGGCAAGGCCACAGTCTCTGAACTGCTGTTGTTGGGGGGTTAAATCTGCTTCACACTGAAGAAGCTGCAACTTGGAACAAGCCACACTTAAGGAAATACATAAAGATAAAGTAAATTTGTACTAAAGTGTGGATTTAAGCTGTTGCTGCTGCTCTCCCAAATATTATGAGCCAACTCAAGTCTAAATAAAATCGTATTTTCTTGCTTTTGTTTCATTCCAGCTGTTCACACAAACCTGGAGTGGCAAAGTTCTGATCATGGAATCCCAGAATGGTTTGGGTGGGAAGAGACCTTTGAGATCATCTCATTCCAACCTTTCCCTATCCCATGGATCCCAGCCTGGCCTTGGATACTTCCAGGGATGGGGCACACAGAGCTTCTCTGGGCAACCTGTGCCAGTGGGAAAACAGGGAGAAAAAACAGGGAGACCTTGGGAATGGAGTCAAACCTCCCCAATTCCCACACAATTTGTGTCACTGCACGTGCTGCACTCAGAGCTTGGACATTAAATGATATCCCTGGAAGAAGCTGGGAATGCCTGGACACCCAAAATCCCAGGCTGTGCATGAGTGGGATCCATCCTGGTGCTGGGAGGGGGGGATGCACAGGGGTCACACCCCAAATCACCTCAGGACCTGCCACTTGTGTCTGGTTTGGGAACCAACCAGTGCTGGAGGAGCTTGGAAGGAATTTATTGGTGATTTATGAACAGCAAGTCACCAGAGGAAAGGTAAATAACTTTTCAAATGGATGCCATAAATCTCCTTGGGTGAGGCCACAGATAAATTTTGGGAAGGAGCTCATCCTCTTGCTCTAAGTGGCTCATTAGCCCTTGTCTTGATGTTCATTAACTGTGCACCAACCCCCTGGGGATGAGTTTCTTCAAGAATAAAGCAGTGCTGGAGCAAGAGGCACAACCTGCTTGGCCACTTACTCCTCCAACAGATGAGCTGTGCTGGGAAAGTTCCCTCTGGATCATCCCTGAGGCTCCTCTCTTTCCCCCTCTGCTCCTGCCATTCCCCTCAATTCCTCCTCTGTCAGGTTGATGTTCCTCACTTTGCAGCTCCTTGACCAGGAGAATTTAGAGGTACAAAAGTAACAGGGATGATTCCTGGGCATGATGGATGATTCCAGGGCCCCCAGGGAATCCTCCAGGATCTCCTTTCACACTCTTCCCTACCAAAAATCCTCCCAGAAGTGCAGGAGGAATCACTGGAGGGAGACCTTGGGGACACCAAATCATTCCCAAAGAGTGGACACACTGCAGGTTCCATAAATGGTTTTATCTTGCTCTGATTTCCTTCTGTCCCAGAACTGACCCCCAAATTTTAGGAGGTGGAGGTTTGCTGTCCCACCTTACACCTGCCTGGGTCACTTGGCACGACCAGCCCTGGAACAAACATATTTTTATTACTACAAATATTCCTAAAGCACCAGCAGCTCTGCAGGTTGATAATGATTCTGGTCTTGCTGAAGAATTGTCCTTTTTTTTCCCCTTAAAATATTTAGTGGGAGTAAATCCCCCACAGAAAACAATCACAGAATCAGACTGGTTTGGGTTGGGAGGGACATTAAAGCTCATCCCATCCCACCCCTGCCATGGGCAGGGACACCTCCCACTATCCCAGGGATCCAACCTGCCCTTGGACACTTCCAGGGATCCAGGGGCAGCCACAGCTTCTCTGGGCAAACTTATATTTGTAGGGGTAAATTAAATGTACATATAAAAGCAAATAAAAAGGGAACTAATATATCAATCCATGCAGAGCCACCCCCACCACCCCCATCCGTAAATATAACTGCAAGATTCATTTTACAGACAATCTCCTCAGGTTAATTCCTGTATCCTGCACTTCCCTTGTATTCCTGGCATGTTTTTTGTCTCTGCTTCCATTCCCTTCCTGCTTTACTGGTTATTTTTGACCTGCAGTCAGAGCTGCTGAAAGGGAAGGTGAGCAGAGGACACCAACACGGAGGAGGTGATCAATCCACACTTGGGCCTCTTCATTTGCAGCCAAAATAACGAGAACATTTGTTCTGCTGTTCTTTCCAGCTTTGTTGTCAAGGCTACACCGAGAGCCCCTGTCAGGAGCTGAATCTGTTCTGCAGAGCTGCTGCTCACTGGCATTTCCTCCATCAAACCTGACAGCCAGGCAGTCTCTGCCCAATAACTTTTGATTTCAAGGCAGGTCATTATTTCTAACATCCAGCCCAACCACAAAGCCCATCCATCCGTGGGAAAGGCAGCTGGGATGACACTGGGTGCTGCTGGGTTTGGGGAGGGATCTGCACTGGTTGTGTCTCCACTGAGGGGAAGGTTCAAAGGGAGCATCAGAACCAAGGTGAGCTGAATTTGGGTGGTCCCTGTGCACTGCAGCACCAGAAGTGGTGGACACAGGAAGGACATGGAGCTGCTGGAGAGAGTTCAGAGGAGGCCCAGGATGGTCAGAGGGATGGAGCAGCTCTGCCACGAGGGAAGGATGGGAGAGCTGGGATTGTTCAGCCTGGAGGAGAGAAGCTTTGGGGTGACCTGAGTGTGACCTTCCAGGACCTGAAGGAGCTCCAGGAAACATGGAGAGGGATTATCAAGGGATGGAGGAACAGGACACAGGGAATGGGTCTAAGAGAGGGTTAGATGGGATGTTGGGAAGGAATTCCTGGCTGGGAGGGTGGGGAGGCCCTGGGATGGATTTCCCAGAGAAGCTGTGGCTGCCCCTGGATCCCTGGAAGTGTCCAAGGGCAGGTTGGGATCCCTGGGACAGTGGGAGGTTGGAATGGCAGGGGGTGGAATGAGATGGGCTTTAATGTCCCTTCCAATCCCAAGCATTCCATGATTCCCTGCACTGTGCTCCTGAAGCTCCCAGGGATGTGGGATGGTTGTACCCAACGTGTCACAGCTCCTCCACCCCCAGGTTTCACCTCCAACCCCCAACACTCCTGGTACACCAACTCCAGCCCATAAAATGTGCATTCCATGAGGTATCTTCCCAAATTTCTGGGTGTCATTCCAAGGTGCTTCTGCTGAATAAACCACCAACCCCATCCCCGAGCTCTAAACCTCCATTTAATAACACAGGGCACAGCCCTGAACCTTCCAGCCCTCACTGAGCACTTGTGTGAGAAGGAAAATACTCCCTGTTCACTCCCTGCTCTCTTTCCAAGCCCAAACTGGGATCTAAGAAGAGTTTTTATGGCTTAGAGAACATTTAACCCTCCTGCTCCCACAGCTGACAGCACAGTCAGGATGGTTTGGGCACAAACAAGCTGGTTTTTGAGGCAGAATCTCTCTCCACACCAGGAATAATTGAGATATTTCCATTCTTGAGCAGCTCAGAAAAGCATTGACAGAAGGATTTCTCCAAAGTGTATCTTGCTAAGCAAACCTGATTGTGCTTTCAATGGACTTATCAAAGCAGATTCAGGGAATCTCTGTTACATCTGGAGTAAAGTGGCAGAAAGTGTCTCACACAAAGTCTACCTTCCAAACTCATTAAATGGGCTCAGGCAGAAGCACTTTCCTGTGAGCTGGAAATTAATTGAAAGGCAGCAAGCAAAAGGTAATGATGAATATTAATGTGCTGACTTGGTGGCAATAACTAATGGTGATTTTTATCTGCTGTGGGCAGGGGGATTTTACAGAGACATTAAACCCCTTGTGATTTCAATTAGGGAAAAATCAGCTTTATGCACACACAGGCTTGGAAGGAAACATGTTCAGCAGGAGTGAGCACAGACATCATTCCTTCACCTTTTCTTTCCTGGATGCACCTGATTATCCATCCCATAAATTATTAGAATGCACATAAATACCTGTTCTTCACGATCAATTGTTTTCAACAACAAAAAAAAGACTAAAACCATTTTTGTTTCACTCAAATGGGTTTTTTTTCCCCACTCAAATCCTTATTATAACATATCTAAGTTTCCATTAAATAAATTCCAGGGCACTTAAAAATGATGGGATAGGAAGTTGTTTCATTTTACTATTTTGCATAAAAAACTTAAAGGTTATGGCACACTTGAGTGTAGAAAACCATCAGCCCTCAAAGATAACGATTCCAAGAGATCTGAACTCTCATCCTGGAGATCTGGAAACTCCAATTTTCCTGGAGAGGGAGGGAATTTCTGAGAGGGATCACAGCTAATGAGAGTCTCAGGTAACAATTAATTTTCTATAAAGCAAATGGCAATAAACTCCCATCATTTAGGAGTAAAAACTCCTTTATTTACTGGTTTAATTCACTGTAATTTTAGGCTCAGTTTAAGTGTAGCACAAGTCTCAGGGTTGTGCTCTGCAGCTCATCTTTGTGGTGGGACCTTCCCTGGGGAGAAGTTTGGACCTGGAACACAAAGGGTGGTCACTTTTCCATCTGGAAATTCTCTTGGATTAACTGAGCTGGATGAGCTGGATTTTTATTGGATTCCACCAATAAAAAAGCTGCACTAGAGCTGCTCTCAAAGATCAGAGACATCCCTTTGGCAGAAGATAAGGAAAGAAAACAGGGCCACAAGACTCATCCCTTCTCCAAAGTGTGGAGATTTTACTCTGAGTCAGGATTTGTAAAGGGAAAACATTTAGGAATTGAGAAACCTGCAAGTGAGGAATCAAAATGTTGCATCTCTGGGGCTCTGCTATGGCTGAAAAAATAGCATTTCATTCCAGTGGTGTAAATCCCATTCAGTGACCCCTCATTCCTGGGATAAAATATGAGCTGGTCCTCAGTCAAACACAGCAGGTCAGTGGAACTTCAGGGATCATTTTCTAGAGCTCTTGGAAAATGTCACATCCTTAAAAAATATGAAAAAAAAAAGGAATTAAAGAATTACCACTTGGTTTTCCTGAGCCTAAAACCAACCTGGAGCTCCTGGAATTCCTTATCCAGTGTGGATAAGGTCCTGAGTTGAGGGGTGGAAATGCAGCAGCATATTCCTTGGACCTGCTGGGAAAAAACACTCCAGGTGGGAATGCAGGAGTCCCAGCAGCTCTGGGATGGAGCTGAGGGGCTTTCTGCTGGATCCTGCACTTGGAAACCTGGAATTCTGCATAATTCCACATGCTACTTACCCTCAAAGGGCTTTGGAGCTCCCCTGGCATTTCACATCCCTAAAATCTGATGGATCCTTGTCTCCTGCTGCTCAGGGAAAGCTGGGAGCACCACACTGAGCTGTTCAAAAGAAAGGGAATCACCAGCAAAATCCATTTCCTCCTGGGTTTGAAATGTGGAAATCCCTCCTCATACATTCCTGGAAAAGACATGGATCTTGTTGGCAGTGCCAGCATTCCCTGGATACTCTGGCAAGGAGCAGACTTTGTTCTCACTCTGCTCAAAGGGTTTTCTCCCCTCCTTATCCTGCTGTGTAAAAAGAGCATTTTTGGCCTCACCTTGCCAAAGAAATCATCCCAGCTGTGCCCCATCCCCACCTCTTAATGGGCTCTGTGAGGTCCCAAGTGCTGAGCTTGGTGAGTGCTCACATCCAAACCCCAGTGCTGGAAAGCCAAAGCCTTCCCAGAGCATGTTCCCAACTCTTTTCAGGCTTGATCCACTTTTAATCGACCCAATAAAAATTATCAGACAGAAATCCCCACTTTAGACTGGAAGCTCAGGGTGTGCAGGTAAATGGAGATGGAAAACAAGTCAAGGGGAACCCAAATGACCATCACTCTTCTGAGGAGGTCTGGGAATGACTATGGATGATCCCTTAGGGAACTGACTGATGGATGACCCACAACTCCTCACAGTCACGGCTTGCACTGAGGGATGGAAGTTTCTCTTTCAAGATGAAACATTCCTCATTTCAATGCCTTTCACATGCCTCAAAAAAAAAATCCTCTGGCATATTTAACTTAAGTGCTGTTTTCTTGATAATTAAAAAAAAATCTTCCTGGTTTCAATCTGGTGCCAAATTAATCAAAATTCTCCACCCTTTGTTTCCTGGGATCATCCTTGGCTTGGCTGTCGTTGCTTTGTCGGTGTTTGGGGGTGGTTTGCTTGAAGTGGAGGAAGGAATTCTGTTCCCCCTGGACCAGAAGAAAGGTTGGAAATCAGGCAGATTCCCATCACTTGGGCAGAGGTGGAGAATGGGAGCAGCCAAAGGAGCTGGGATTGTTAATCCCATTTTATGCCATTAGGGAAGTTGGTGAGTTGTGGGGTGGGAGCTTGTGGAACCACAAAGGATGAAGAAATAATGGAATTGAGCANTGGGATAGTGGGAGGTGTCCCTGCCCATGGCAGGGGTGGCACTGGATGGGCTTTAAGGTCCTTCCCAACCCAACCCATTCCATGATTCCATGACTATCCCTGGTGAGTGTCTCCTGCCTTTCCCATGCTCCATTCCCAAGCTTCTCCTGGATCCTTCCCTTCCAAACTCCCACAATGAAGCTGAAAGACATAAAAAAGCCTCGGGTGTCGTTGTTACTATTCATTAAGTACAAAGGACTTTGTAAAGGGAATTTTGCAAAGGAATCCACCCCAAATGGAAGGAAATGCCATCTGAGGGCAGTTTTCCTGCTCAGGTTTCCAGAGCAGCACTGGAGAACCAGGCCCAGAAGGGTTTATGTTGCCTTGTACTGCATTTGCTATTTGATGGTCTGGTAACACTTTAATAGTCTTCAATGAGCATTTAATTTAGATTTAATAGGGCAGCTTCTCTGTTGTAATTAAATATCAATTGATTGTTCAAAGAGCACTTGCTGGATTTAATATCTAAGAGATAAACCTGCTTTGCTGTGTAATTAACTCAGAACACAACAATAAAAGTGCAATTAAATTTCGAGAACACAGAACTTGTAAAAAAGTTTATCAACTTGGTGGACATGAGAGGAATGAAAGGAAAATGATGTTAAAATTGGGCTCTAGCAGTGATCCTGAGAGCTAATTAATTAGTTTGCTTAACTATTGATGATTTTGACCTTTGATGTAGAGATTCCTTTGAGGTGGAAATCAAACAATGGAAGTGGCTCTTCCCACTAGGCTTGGGATCAAGGGAGAGTTTTCTTCAAACAGGTATAGGAAAAATGTCAGGCATCTAATGTAATTTTAATGCTTTTTTCTGCATTAATAATTAGTGTTTATCATATCTGCCCTTAAATATTCAGCCTTTTAAATATTTCATTTTTCCATATTTTAGAAATTGGTAATTAATTCCCATTCAGGGTTTGTTTTTTTTTATTTGCTTTTGCTGTTGTTCCTGCAGGGTTTTTTTAACAGGGTCAGTGACTTAAAAATGAAGCAACCAAAAAAAACCAGGTAGGGCAATGGTTGGGAGGGCTGAGCATGGGAAGCCATCCATGGGCAGAGCATAAATCCTGTAATTCCCAAGGGCACAG
Source organism: Calyptomena viridis (assembly GCA_013390005.1). Lineage (NCBI taxonomy): Eukaryota > Metazoa > Chordata > Aves > Passeriformes > Eurylaimidae > Calyptomena > Calyptomena viridis. Next base: position 39,078 of record WEIV01008971.1, on the reverse strand, counting down.
AGTGACAGGACACAGGGAATGGTCTTGAGCTCAAGGAGAGCTGGGACAGATGGGATGTTGGGAAGGAATTCCTGGCTGGGAGGGTGGGGAGGCCCTGGGATGGATTTCCCAGAGCAGCTGTGGCTGCCCCTGGATCCCTGGAAGTGTCCGAGGGCAGGTTGGGATCCCTGGGATAGTGGGAGGATGGAATGGGATGAGCTTTAATGTCAATTCCCACCCAAACCAGTCTGGGATACTGGGAATCCATGTCAATGCTCTGGAGCAAAGAGGTTTTGAACCTCCTGGTACAAAGTCAGTCAGAGCATCTCTGTATCTTTATTCCTGTGGAAAATGTGCTCATCCACCCAATCCCTAAAAACCTGGTCCTTCTTCCCTTCCCTCAGGGAAGGGAGTGACCCCCCCACGTGTCCCACCATGGTGGGCCCTGAACTCTGAGCTCTACTCCAATACAACCACGGGATAATACAGCCAAAATCTTCCTTAAGGGCCGAATTCCCAGATTCCCTGAGGCTGGAAAAGGCCTCCAAGGTCCAAGAGTCCCAGCTGTGCCCCATCCCCACCTTGTCCCTGAGGGACACGGCCAGTCCTTCCTTGGGCACTGCAGGGATGGGCACTGCAACCTCCCTGGGCAGCCCCTGCCAAGGCCTCACCTCCCTTTCCAGGAGGAAATTCCTGCTGGGAATATCCCCCAGTTCCTCCACACAGACAAAGGCAGACCTGAGAAATGTCCTCTCAATGGCTCCACAGAAAAATCCAACAATTCCTTCCCAAAACTCAGGAACAGCAGCCACTGAACAACCCAATTCCTTCTGCTGCCCCAGAGGAGCTTTTTGTCCTAAATCACTTCCCAGCATCAACTATGGAATGGAAACACTGGAGTGAAACCAGGCTCTTCCCTGGCATGACTTACCTGTGGTTTTATTTCATTTTCAGCCCTGGATATCTTATTTCTCCCCCAGATGCTCCTGGAAAATTAGCACCGACCTTCTGGCACTCCCAGGGCACAATTTACCAATATTTAAATCTTACTTTTGCAGAGCTCAAAAATAGCAAAGCTTAAAGGCTTTGCAGCTGAGAACCAAAGTGATTCAGCTCTCCAGAGAATTAATGGGAAAGCTCCCATTGACTTTTACAGGCATTAGAGCAGCCCCTCAGCTGACTTTCTAATCTACAAAGGGAAAATAATTGAGATTTCCAGGAAATTGGCTCAGGGTTATTTAACACTTAGCAATATTTTTTGCTGGGAAGTGTTTTATGTGGTTTTATCCCAATCCAAAGATAAAACTGTTTCCATAAAAAATTGTTAAAATGCTTCTTGGAGAAGGTCCCATCTCTGCAAGATGCTGTGGGTTCCTCAGCAGTGACTTTCTCAGGAGTGGTAATTGCTCAGTACTTTCTAAGCAGCCAGTACCTTCTTCCCTTTCTTTTCCTCCTGCCAAACCCCTTCCCACTCCTTTTTTATGGCTCTTTTTCTTCCCCCTCAACCTTTTATTACAGCAAGGAGAGAATGAAGGCCCAAATATTTCCAGCGTGGAACAACAGGAAGAATATGGATCAAGGATTCACATCCAGACAGGCTGAAAATTCAGGTTTTTCATGTAACTTACCCAGTGCTCCTTTTTTCCCAGGAATCAGCCATGTTAGAAGAAGCTCCATCCTTCTTTTCCTGCAATTCCAGCTCAGCTGTGGGAATCTTAACCCCTGGAGTTGTGTCAGGGCAGGGTCAGGTTGGAGTCCTTGTGGGTCCCTTCCAACTCAGGACATTCCATGATTCCATGAATTCCTTTCCCCCTGGAGAAAAGAAACACAGAGACATTTATTAAACTGTATTAAGCTGGAATTTTAGTGAGGGAAGCAGATAAAAATCTTAATTTTCAGCATTTCTGGAGCCATGGAAGTCCTCTGCTTTCAGTGTGTTTGTGCTGATTGACTAAACTGCTTTTGCATCAGGTTCTGCTTATTTTATTTATTAAATTGGGCATCCCAATTGGCACCAATTGCCAACTTAATGCCAGTTATTGGCATCCCCACTTGGTTGGAACTGGATGATCTTTAAGGTCCCTTCCAATCCCATTCTGGGATTCACAAGAAGGAAACAGCAGGAAAACTTTAGATGACCAAACTCCCAGAAAACCCTTTCCCTCTCCACTCCCCCAAAATAAAATAATAATATATAAAAATAATACTATTAAAATATCAAAAATGGGTTATTTAGTCATTTGAACACCTTCATCCCTGCACAGTGACACATCCCCACTCCAGCATCATCCCAAACCTGTTGTGTTCCCCTTTCCAAAGTGATCTTCTGGGAAGGCACATTCATTCCCCAGAAAATTAGAGCTGTACAAACCAATGGGAAGCAAGATATTCCCACTCCCTCCCCTCTGTATCCCTGGAAAATCAAGTTCATGGAGAGCTTGGCTGCAGCCTCTGCACTAACGAGCTCCCTCATTAGCATTCCCTTCCCATCAGCAGAAACGAGCCTTCCCTTTTTTTTTTTCCTTGTTGGAAGAGCAAACAAAAGCTTTGTTATTCCCTGCTTTGTGTCAGAGGTTGGACAATTCCTGGGCTTCCAGAGGATCCAGAATTAATGCCCCGTTCCAGCTCCCAGCACCTCCTGCTTGTTGGAAACAGTGGCTGGAGAAAACTCTTCCCAAAGGAGCCCTTGGAAGTGTGGGATGTGTGTGGATGGAAAGCAGGGGGATGTTGAAGGTGGTTTTGGAGGAGCTGGGGGAGCTACAGCAGGACCTGGGAATGCCCAGGGAAAGGCTCAGCTGGAAAACACTGGAGCCAGGGATTCACTGGGAAATGTGGAGCTTCAGGAGGGAGCAGGGAGCTCGTCTGGTCCCTGGAGGTGCCAGGCTGCTGTCATCCTAATCCCATCCCAATCCCATCCCAACCCCATCCCAATCCCATCCCAACCCAACCCCAATTCCATCCCATCCCAACTCCATCCCAATCCCATCCCAACCCCAATCCTTAAAAGGAATTAGTTTCTTGCCAAAGATATTATGAGTGTGTGCTGGAGTCAGACATAGGATAAATTTACTGTATTGTGCTCCTGAATTGCTCAGACTGGATGATCTACTACTGAGGGAGTTGGAAAAAGCCTTTATTTACAGGGAAAAATGTAGTTCCCTTCTCCTCCCAGCAGTGCCAGGGCAGCCCCTGGGGTGGGAGCCCGTGGTGCCACTGGTGACAGCAGCTGGTCTGGGGACACAGAACCCCAAAGGGACAAGTGACAACCNCCCAACCCCAATCCCATCCCATCCAAACTCCATCCCAGTCCCACCCCAAACCCAATCCCAACCCAACCCAACTCCATCCCAACCCCAATCCCATCCCATCCTAATACCACCTCACCCCCAATCCCACCCCACCCCCACTCC